>CALNXJ010000096.1:57500-387500 GCA_942486045.1 Pocillopora meandrina
TACATGTGGGCTTATAATTAATATATGCACTGAGATTTCTCCAAACTAAATTTGAAAATAAAATTGATATGTAATAAACTGCACAAATTCTGATAAGTCAGATGGTTTTCTCACAAGGGAGAAATGAGCTGAAATTTTTGACCAGTGAAAACAGTAGTATGGGTTTTCTTTGCCTTTGTGGTGTGGCTTTTGCTAAAGTGATAGCAATGTTTGCTGGTTGCATACAACTGTAGAATCGTGACTTCGGGGTTAAAAACAAGAAGTCAGCTATTGGTGTAAACAAGTTAAATTAATTTATGAAGATAATGTCATAGAAAGCTGGATTTTATGAAAATTTGTGAAAATCACTCTGATTTCACTTCATGCAAACTGATCACAATCTTTGTCAAAATCTTTGCCTAGATCAATTCCTGACATTCACAATCTGAGGAACTAAAGTAGAATCTCCTCCAAAATGGTACAAAAGACTTAAATTTCTGGATTCTGACTCTGATAAGAAAGCATGACAGTCCACCTTTGCCATTTCATTAGTGCTTATGTGAATGAGCAAAAATTTATGTTGAATTTATTTGAATTATTTTATAATATTGCATGACCAATCACAGGCAATGTGTGAAATTAATTTGGTGTGAAAAAAATGGCATTGCTTTTCAAGTCTTTTAAAGGGACTTGCCAAAGGGAATGAAAGTTGGCATTATGCTTTATGCTGCTTTCTGAGGATTATGAACTTCAAGGTTTACAGATGTAAATTTAGTCAACTGAGTGAGAACGGTGACTTCCTCAAGTAAGTTCTTAGACTAAGACTTGGATTTAATTTACAAGTTGGAGCAAAATTTTCTTAAAGTTATGGAAGCAATAAACCAATAAAGTCTATCATCCAAGTTCTTTATGCTCTTTGAAAGGCGTTGAGCATGCAAACAGAAAATAATTCCATGATGATCAACTTGGCCAGGTAGGAATGCTGTTCCTAGCAGATTCTGTTATTCATGGAGATCAGTTCAACAGCTCTAATTTTATTGCTGACTTTGGTTGCTCCACTGAGAAACTGCCTGAGTGCTACAAAGAGCTCCAAGGGACTAAAAGTACTCAATTTCAATTTAGAGTATGAAACATTTTTTGAGCTTATGCAACCTTAACTTTTCCAAAAATTTTCATGTATAAAACGGAAGCATAGTGTTCTTTGAGCAGACTTTTTAATCTTCTCTCTGAGTGTTTTAACTTTCATTTTCGAACACAGTATCTTGGATGTCCTAACAACCTTAAGTACATAGAAACATGTGTGATATTAAGTATGTAACTTCTTGGTCATTTAACTGTGATTCAAAGTTGAAAACAATTGTGATATGTTAATACTCATGTACAATTTAATACTTCATTGTTTTCTTGAACGATTTTATTCACTTGTTGCAAAGAATCCAAACTCACTGTTTACTGTTTTTGATCGTCTATGACTAGTGAATAAAAATTGTCACCTCTTTCATCTCTACCAAAATGCTGGTTGTCGTTTACATATAGATTGCGTTTGGATAGAAGTTGTGACATAAAGAATGGAGTCTATTATGTAACAAGATGTTGTGGAGAAGTGTGTTAGAGACTTAGATTCTCATTTGACCGGTTTGACAGCTGTTCATTCACTAGTTTTCTCCTGTCTGCTCACCGCATGTCCAAGATGTCCCGTGCGCTGTCAATAGTTTTGCAAGGTTTGACTTAGTGTGTTCACCATGATCCTTTTGGCATTGAGTTTCGAAAAAATTTCATCTTTATCCTGACTATATTCATCTTCAAGTGGTTAAATGCCTTTTTCCAGGTAGCATAGGGTCTTCCATGTGTAGCCAAGTAGAACACCTAAATTTGGCTTACATCCTAAGGTTTTTTCTGTTTTACTGCTGATGTCATTAATGATATTGATGAGGCTAATGCTCCCACGGTTTCTGCGATTTGAAGACAGCTAAGAATCATTTTGTTCCTTTTGATAGGCGGCACATTTTAGTACAATTTAAAGGACATCTGCCTTCTTCTAGTCTCTCAGTTTCCTAGTTGATAATAGTTGATAATTTTTCTTGTTAAGGTGTAGACTTCTACTTTAGGTGGCATTTTGAACTAATTTTACTATCTTTCCTTCAAAGTGTTAGGTCAGCAATTGTAAATGGGTAGATATAATTCTATAGATCTTCTATCAATATTAGACTGATCAATAGCGATTTCGTAAAATTTTTGACAAAAATGAACGGTAGAATTATTTGATCAACCTTCGGTCATTTTCAAGTGAATAGTAAGAATGTCACGATGAAAATACATATGCGTGTAAGAAGTAGAAAATTTTTTGGAAGTGTAAACTGACAATAAGAACATACAAAGAGAAGAAATAATTAGATGCTAATTGAAAACCAAATTGAAATTAGAAATGAAACTTAAAATCCTAATTGAAAAACTTTGCAGGAATTGAGTCCAACTGCACATTGAGAGCAGGTCTCAGTTCTTGAATAAAAAACATTTCGTAAATTAGGCAGTCAAATTTGTTCGTACTCTTCTTTAAAATACTCAAATTCTTCGTAAGATCCCTTGGGGCCAAAGAATGCTTGTTGCGAAAATGCTTGCCAATCGATGGAGTCGATTTTCTGTGTTCTTGAACATGTTGATGTAGATGGCGGCGTGTAAAACCAACATAACCTGCATCGTACAGGTGTTGGAAACTGTTCGATACGTTAATTATTCTCAATTTGATTGACATTTATAAGTGATTTCGTTTATTTATACATAACTAAGCAAACATGTATGCGGCACGTGTTTTATCGTCCCATATATGACACTGTTCCACGTGCTTACAACGGGATGTTGAGTGTGTTTCCTTCGAATAAGCCGAGAGTTGTCATTGGGAGTCAACCGAAGCGTAGTAGCAAAATTGTTGAATCAAGCGCATAAATCGTGAGTTTATAAGGTAGCGTGGTACAGCTTTTTCACGTTTTCGACACAGGTCACATTTAAATTTGTAAACAACGGTCGTGTGGCAACAGACGGGTTTGCTATGGGCTCCCCCTTGATCCTCTATTAGCCATTTTTTTATGTGCAGCATCGAGGATACTCATAACATCGATAAACTAAGTGAATTTGATGCGCGGTGTTTAGGAATCATTGATTAATCCCGTTTGTCTTTGAGGTCGTGTGACCTGTTACTTGAGAAAAATTATGATTCCGCCGATACCTGTCCTCTAGAAACGGAACACATCGCTGTCTTCACCTCGAAATTTGAACATCGTCTATCGATCGTGAGCACGGTTTTAACGGTCAGCGATTTGAAGCTTTTGATTTATAAGGTTGAAACTGAATACAAATGTTACGCGCGAGATTTCAAGAATACTGCCTTCATAAGAGCAGTTTTGCTTCGTTCGTACTTTCGTATTCATGCCTAGCGTTATGTGATAATGATAGTGATCGTTATGACAATTTTTAACAGACGCTCGTTCTTGTTTTCTTCTGTTCATTGATAAGAGTCGAGTACGGCGCCGAGTTGACAATGAGCGGAGTTATGAGCAATTTTGTTGGCAACTCAGATTCACACTGAAGATCCAAGAAATTAGAGCGAATTAAATCGTTCGAACAATAGCGGCGGTCTTACCTACTTGTGAACAAATATGGTTTTTAGCTTGATGTTAACCGCAAACAGCTGAATGGAATCTTATTTTCTTCAAATCATCCTGGCAAAACATTAGGAAAATGTCTCCTGCTGCAGCAAACTGCAGATAATTTCACATAACTTTACTGAGGAATGAAAGCAAACGATTTAACTTTTGCTGCTAGTCGCAAGCCGTAAATTTTTACGAAACGACTTTATTGAACATGATAGTTTCTGATCTTGCTCGCTTTCTAAGGAAGTACCAAGTAGGTCAAAAACTTTTTCCTTTTTCTTCACAATGCAAGCAGGCTATTTCAAAAATAAACTGACGCCAAACGCTTCGGGACATAACCACGTAATGTCACCAACATGGAATACCTCCTTTGTTATAAACATAACACACCATTCCAAGTTAAACAAAAGAATGCTTCATAGGTATTAGTAAGCTTCTTTCGCGCACGTTTTTTACGTGCGTTTGAAAAAATTGCACGCGTGTGCATGGGTTTTTTTAACGCGCTTTTCGCGTGAATTTTGGGCTAAGTACCTCTTAGCTGTTCTATAATGCCCACAACAGATTGAGTATGTGTTTAATTTGCTGAGTGATAACCTCTCTGTTGGGAACTTGCAAAATTTTTAATAATACTAGTTTTAACAAAAATTGTTAACAGTGGTCTCCATACAGTCCATTCTTAATGCAGGGAAGTAATTTGTTTTCTTTGCGTTTGAATTGGGCTTAAGAACGTTTTATTTGTGAATATAATTCTTCAACATGTGGGGGAAGAGTCCGAAACTCTCCCTTCTGCAAACTCCCTTTGCAGATCAATCATAATGAACAATCAAATTATTTAATGTTTGGTAAAAGAACGATCAGTTCAAGGAGATGGGTAAGTTCTTCTTTTAACTTTAAGTAATGGCAAGCATCATTCAGCATGCCATTGGTGTATTATTTTTATCCGGAAGAATCCATAGTATCTCTTTCATCAAAATTTTAGTTCTCTGGGTTGAGGATGTCTTCAGTAGATCCTTTGTCAGACCAAGTTCCAAGTGAGGTGTGGCTTGATTGGCTATGTTTCTATTTGTTTATGCAGCAGCTAAAATTTTATCCAAAAAGATGGGGCTAGCTTAAAAGCCAGGGTCCCTAGCCCAATGAGTGACTTCCTGAATTAGCTCTTAGTTCCCGATACTGGGGCTCTGCTGAACAATTTAGCTCGTGAGCAAGCTAAATTGTACTGAATAAAGTTAGAGCCTCCTTATAATAGGTGGTTGTGGGGAACCAATTGCTGGATACTTTTGTCTATTTTATTGTAATTGGGTAAATTTTAAAACTCAGTCCAAGTAAAATTTGCAACGCCATATGAGGAATGAAATAATCTCTTTTGCCTTTCAGAGGCACCACTTATAAACATCTCTTTAGGAGGAAAATATTACATTGAGGGATCCCCTGTTATCATAACATGTGAAGCTTCTGGAAAACCACTGCCAGATGTAGCATGGATTAGAAATGGAGTACTGGAAAGTTCAGGGAAGATAGCTGCGTTTTTAAAGTTTGCTAATATAAACAGAACAGATGCAGGACAATATACATGTCAAGCCAATAACTCAGTGGAAGTCACTTCTATTGACACAGCAATTGTAGTTCACTGTAAGTATGTTTGAACCTTAATTTTCTATTTCTGAATATACTTTATTTACAGTGCGAATCCTGTTATTGGGTTCAGTACCCAAAACGGACAAATCTGTTCCAAAGTGTAAGGAAACAGAATTCCACCTGAAATCATTTTCGGCTTTGTGTGCACCAGTCTCAAGTGTTGATTGGGACAATTGAATATAGGTGGAATCATTTTTCACATTATTTTGCTTTGGAGGGCGCGACACTTTTCTCACCAAGTCATTGCTGCAGTTGGACTATGTTTAACTCAGAAAATGGCTTTATTCCATTTGTGAGTCATTGTCACAACCCAAAATTCACTCCGTTTGACTAGCGCACAAGGCTCGCGCATATTCTGATTCTGTGTGAGGGCGCTAGTTGAGGCTTAATGGAAATCCGAGAATTGGTCAAGATCCTCACTGTCAGCTGAGAAATTACACTTTTTTTTACTGATAGCTGAGATCAGGTGGTAAATGTGAAAACGGGCTGAAATTAAAACTGCATGCGCAAGGTTTATGCATATGTTTGCATGTGTGGCGCTCGAAGAGATATACTATTTGAGGGCGAGAATCCATTTTATATTTCATTATTCGTAGGCCTTGCCACCTTATACTGAATACTCGACTGCCAAATAACACAATAGTGACGGACTGTACTATCGAGTGATTACAACCTTCACTCTCTTTTTCATCGAAAGACAGGGAAAGGAAAGAGAAATGCTACGCCCGTGTAATTGATGTCCGTGGCTTTCTTTGGGAGGTTGTGTAACCGACGTCCAAATAAAAGATTTTAGAGAGAGATTATCGCTTTTTCGCCGCTTCTTTATCAGAAATGGATTAGGGTAGTGCTGATACAAGGGAAGAGTAAGTTTTTGTTTGAAAAACCAGTTAATATGTAGTAAAGTCTACCGATTAACTTGTCTCCATGCGCAAGGGTTATTGTGAATTTGACATCGTGTAATGGTCTTGAAATTTAGAAAAACTAACCATATAAATCGCCAAGGAATAACTCAACCAAACTGTGTCAGTCTTTTTTTTCCCGTGATATTGTTTTTCCTGACAGGATCCTTCAGGGAGCTCTCACCGATCACATTTTGGCATTAGGGTTGCACTTGTGCAAGTACAAATCTATCGTTACCGATGTTCTGTGACAACCTTTTTAACAAGCCATATTCAATATCTGCCTCTTTACAACAGAAAGTGACTTAAAACAGTAATTTCCCTTACCGCCTCTTGATTTTTGTAGAGAGATATCAGACCTGCTTCTATTTTCAAGTCCAGGAATGGTCTTATATTTATCGACATAAGGGAATACATGTACTTGCATACTTTGAGCCATGTCATCGTACACGTAAATTTGACATTAATGATGATAACTTAGTCTACGGACACAATCAAGATTATTATAGGAAATCTGAACTTTAGAACTTGCTACTATCTAGTATAAAAACAATCCACTATTTTTTCCCTTTTAAGACCAGTCTAAACAATATTTATCTCTCAAAACGAGAAACTTATAATCCTCCTGGCTGCTATTGATATGTTTTTAGTATAATTGCTTGGGTGAGGAGTGCGTCATATCTCGCTTTAATCACCCTGCGTGAGGTAATTATAGCAGGAGCGCCAAATTTAAAATGGCTCCCTTGCATTTCGTCAAAGTCATGCAGCAAGGGACAAATGTGATAGGAAAAATTAAATTCTGAAGCGTGGGAAAGATGCTAATAAGATTGGCGTAACACTTTTTCAAAAGAAAGATATGAAGTTTTGGCTGACGGAGTGAAATGAAACGGTTAAATTATAGTGGAAACTAGCTTATATTTATACACGTAATCCATACCACTGTAACAGAATTTACAAAACACATTTACAGAAATTTGAAAGCATTTTAGCAGTTATACTAATGAAAGCAGTAGTTCACCACAGGCTTATTGAAGATTGTTGAATAATCATTCGACTTCGTCTTGGGAATCGTGAACAATATTCACTATGCCTTCAGCAAATATATGTTAAATAAATAAACAAATAGATAAATAAATAAATATATATGAAATTAAGAGATCCTCGCAGCTAAGAACACTTCTGAAACGAGTAGTTGTAAATAGGACCTGAAAAAAAAAATTCAGGCCCGTACGGGATTTGAACCCATGACCTCTGCGATACCGGTGCAGCGCTCTACCAATTGAGGTAACAAGCCAACTGGGAGCTGGTATTTTGCAGGTCCTATTTACAACTACTCGTTTCATGTCTATTTATTTTCTTAATGTACGTTAGTGATGTAGGGGGTTAGATAGCAGTTGGAACGGCAGTTGTGTTTCTTTCTCCCTTTGCGTATATATATATATATATATATACAAAAGTTGTAAATAACTGAAGAGGGTCTCTGACCGAAACGTTTTCATTAAATTTTCTATCTTTTTTACGTCAGAAGTTGTCCATCCTAGCATTTTTTTTTAACTCTCTCTATATATATATATATATTAATTAATTAATTTATTTATTTATATTTATTACATGGCTTTGGCTTGTGGCCATTATAATGGTGCTCTGATTGGCTAAGAGCGACATAAGAATTGATCTAAGGTGAAAGTTCAAAAGTTCATCAGCGAATGTCGAATTGCTACAACTTTAAATTGCCGGCAACAAAACTGGAACTCAACTGTTAAATAAAACATGCTGAACTAAATAATTCGAGCCATACCTTGTTTTTTGGATTGGCAATATACTTTCCCCATTGTCTTGGTACTGGAGAGGCAGGACCTCTGATTTGCACTTCGAGGCCGATGGATGTTCCCCTTTGCTAGCGCACACCTCCTTTAATGAAGTTGTTCAGTATTGCTCAAAGACCACGTGGACTTGCAGCCAGTCATTCGAAAAGAGGGGGGCACTGAAGATTTTCGAGTTTTGACGAATTTGCATGTCTTTGAAAACAGAAACTAAAGGTTGCCCTTCCTAGAAATGAAAGTTATGAGCTGTTTTATCTTAGTATTCAAGCCTACGTTGCTTAATCTGGCAACTAGTGTAAATAGGTGTTTATTAATTTCCGGATTTTTTTTTATTTCTGGAGTGAAATTTCACGATTACTTGTCTTGAAGTCCTTAAATTACGATTATTTATCGCAAATGGTATCTCTTTCGATTGATAGTCTCAAGGCATCTTCTATCACGATTAATAATTGTGCTAAGTACGGCTATTAATCGCAACTGAACTCATTAATAGTCGTGTTTAATGGGCTTTAGACCTGATAGTCGCACATCGCACGATGAGTAATCACGTCTGACCGCAAATGTCCTTATTTATCACAAAGAAAGTTACTCTTCGCCAAAGAAAGTTCCGGCCTTATTTTTTTTTTACGGCCGCCATTAAGACCAAAAATTCAGAATTCAGTATTTCTTGGCACATGGCTTTTTAGGCAATAAATGTTCTCAGAGAACTTCATTTCTGTCTAAAAAGTTTGTTTACCAACTACGTTTTCTTTGTTATTCGCGCTTCCACGACGTACAGTGTGGGCTTACGATGTCGTGAGAGGGGCGACTAGCACTTCTCCTCAGTGAGAATGAACACAAATATATGTACATTGATTTCGGACAGGTTTCAATTAAATTAAAGTTTAACCAAAAAAAAAATTAAAAACAAAAAAGCCAAATAGGTCGATGTACGACAAATTCTTGCCATTAACAGCTTCTTGTGAAGCTGGACGTGTGTTTACGAGCAAGTAACATATGAAACCGGCGGCGGTGAAGGATGCCAAAGATGGAACATGATAAAATTATTTCATTCTTGGGTAACTTGCATTCCCCTGCACTTGTAGTCTTGGCTATGCAGAATTGAAATTTGCCACGCTTAATCCTTTAAAAAAAGAGCAATGTTTCATTGATATCCTTACCCAGAAGCTTTTGGAAATACGTAATCCGGATCAATATCAGTATCTGAGCAACTGCCCACCTACCCCTCCCCTAACCCAACATTAACCCTAACTTGTTATCAATTGACTGTTGTTGAGTTAGGGGAAGGGTAGGTGGGCAGTTGCCCAAATACTGAAATTGATCCCGTAATCCTAAAAAAAGATGCGTTGCATTTACATAAGCGAAGGAGAGAGAAATATTCGAGTCGCGGCTAAATTTTTTAATGCTGCCAGACTCTTTCCAAAACTAGTGTGTTTTCGAAATGGGTTCTTCAAGAGCAACCATTTTCGATTTATTTAGTGAGACGTTTTTGTGACCATTACGCGTGAACAAAGTAGTGACTATTGCCATCGAGTGAGTTTCCCGAAAGTGAGTAAGTAACAATAGAATATACTTCGGAGCCAATCAGCACACAAAGACAACCAAAGTTCGGACTCTGCGAACAGTGCGATGATTTGCCGATAGTTCGACATACCGGAAGTCGAATCGTGCGTCAACATACCGGAAGTGGAGGGTGGTAAGCAATGTGTGAAAATGAGTAGCATGATATACTGAATGTCGAATCGTGCGTTAACATACCGAAAGTCGAGGGGCGTGAACAATGTGTCGAAATGAGTAGCATGAAAAGAGAAAATGACAACATGAACCTTCCACATTCTAAAAGCGTGAAACGGCCGGATTTCCATTGTCAAAATATCATAAATATTTGAATGAATCTTCTTCCTTCCTAAAGCGTTAAACAGGGGCATTAAATGTTGACGAATCGACACGATTTGTACGGGTCGACACAACTCGTCATTGGTAAAATAGATCCGTCTCATAGAAGTCGATTTACAAAAGAAGACAATACATACTTAAGGATTAAAATTAATTACAAACGGTTTTTAGGCCGCAAGTCAACCCATTTCGTGACCCTCGTCTTTTCTTAGAAGTAATGCCCAGCTAGCTAAACAGAATTTATTTATGAAGAATGGCAACGAAGGTACGGATGACTCTGCACCTCACTATAAGTGTTGCTATGCCCGTAGGCAGAGATAGGAAAATACGGACCGCGCTAAGAAACCATCACATTACAGGTTTCGTCAGCGTGCTCTCTAAAAAAAATAAATACACCTTATTCTGGTTGCGAAGCAATTTTTCCGAGCTCTGAAGAGGTGAATAAAAATATGAGTAATGAGCAAAATTTCCGCTCGTGTTATATGTCAAACTCTCGAATAATTGATTTATTATTCCACTATTATTTTCAGTTATCAGTGTTTTAATTTTAGTATGCGAATTACATCCTACGGCCTTATCTGTGTATCGTATCGGTCGTATGAGGTGTTCTTTCTTGCTTAAAAGTTCGCTAGTTTAACAGTCAAATTTAAAAAAATTAAACAAAAAAATGAAAGTTAGGATCGTTCAGGGCGGCCAATATGTTGCTACGTATTTTTGGCTTGTTCTAAAGTGTAATACTATGGCATATTTTGCCGTTTTCATTACTTTATTTGGTACAATGACATAGCAGTGGAATGATAACGCTCATTAATGTTCTGACTGATATGAAGTATCACTAATTATTTATTCAATCGCTTATTGTATTGGCATTTATTCATAGACCCGCCCACGATTCGAAATGTCACCACATCATCTAAGAAGTCTTGGATTGGCCAGACAGTGACTTTGAAGTGTCTTTCTGATGGTGTTCCTACACCAACACTCTCTTGGTACTATCCTGAAGGAAGTGAAATAAACAGAGTCAGAGCCAGAGAAAATAAAGTACAAGTGCCACTCAGGGGTGATCAAGATTTTGGTCATTACAAGTGCATTGCTGCCAATGGACTTACTCCATCTGATAAGAAATTAATAAAGATAAATCAGATAAGTAAGTCAATGAGATCAGTGTATTTTTATTACAAAGAAAACTATATATAAGGTCAGCATTTCCTTTTGTCTTTGCTCATTATCACTGTTTCAGGTGTATTAGAGGTAAAAGCCAAATTTTCTTACAAAGTATTGGACAGAGTAACTTATTCACTTTGTACATCTCATTCGATGATTTAACATTTAATACGTGCGGATATTTTGCAAGGCCCATAGGTGTGTGGAAAAAATGTATGCTTATGTTAAACCATCGAGTAAGGGATTTATTATTCTTTCATTTACGAACAATTTGTCCGCTTAGTTTTCGACATACATCCTACGGCCTTATCTGGGCGTTCCATTCACATTTTTTCCCTCTTTAGCAGCATTAGACCTTCACATATTTTTCGCCTTCGTTGCCCCAATGAGGTATAACAGAATATTACTGGAATTATACCGAATATAGTTAGCCTGATCTTTTAGTTGGAAATGCACCCATATTTGTAAAAAAGATTTAAAGTAAATTGTCGACACCTTGCCCTTTCTTTGCATTAAACACGTTACAAAAGAGCTTTGAACTTCAGGAAGATGGATGACATCTTTACATGCGAGTATCCATAGGAAACTTCCTCAACCATGGACTATCAATTGTGCCCCTTTTTATTAGGCTCTTGGCTGAATTTATCCGGTAGCTACATTTATATTCATTAATTACAGGTTAACGCACTCGGCGAGTGAACTACGGGGATTTACCTGCACTAGTTCACTGACAATGAACGAGAAATTTCAATAAGCCTCGTGCAGTAGTGAATATTCCGAGTTCATTGTTTGTGAACGAGTACAGGTAAATCCTGATAATTCACGAGCCATAAGTGCGTTAACATTTTTATTATTCAAACTGAATACACTGTACAAAGAAACACTACAGTGAAACCACTATATACAAGGTAAACCAAGCCATGGTGTAATGACAACGGTGTGTTGAATTTGCACTACGGCCATTACAGCACGATGACGATGTCAAGGAGGTAGTTTCGTCACAATCCAGTATCACGTGGTACAAATCATCTAATCAGAAAATCGGAATTCGAACAGTGTATGAAAGTTGAATAATTAGCTGTGAGAAGACGCGGACTTGCATTCATCCTTAGTGTTGTGACAAAACTCAAAGTAATCTCTTCTCCTATGGCACTATGTAGAGAAACCGGGGAAAGCATCCATTAAATCAGAATCAGTCATTCAAGCAACTTCTATAATAATACAATGGACTGCACCAGCTGATAATGGAGGAAGTCCGATTACAGGATTCCAAATGATCTTACAAAAGGATGGAACTGAGATAAAAAAGGTGAATATCACCGATCCTGGGACGACAAGTTATTCGTTTCGTGGTTTGGAGAAAGATACCAACTACACAGTGAAACTGTTTTCCAGAAATGTTGTATTCGAGGGAGATCCTACTGTATGGAACATTAAGACCAAGTTTGAAGGTGAGGAATCAAAAGTGATATCGTCAATGAGCACTTTACACAATCATTTTCTCGCCAACTTAGATTCGTTGTGAGTAACCCAGTTTTAACAATGTTATCTGCTTGCCGCATTATAAGATTTTCGATTTTCAGCGTTTGTCCCCTCCTTAGTGGCCAGTTATATTTATTTTCTGATGTTCATGTTTCAAAATCTGTAATATGAATCAGCAACAACAACAGCCGCTAGATAGTGACCTTTAGGTTAGTTGGATACATTTTTCCTAAACTCGTACCAGCCATATTCAGAAGGCCCAATAACCAACCATCCCTTTAGGCAGTGAGACGATTTCCACACATCGTTTGACTAAAGAATTGAAGTTTGAAGAAATAGGCCTTTCATGAAAATCGCTTTTAATATGCAAATATTATGGGGAAATCTCGTCAAACAGTGTGTGGACGGCCTCGAAGAATCCTTCGTATATTTTCTTTAAAATGAAAAATAGCTTATTTCCATTTCGCAGGGATAAGCCCAAACCAAAACAATTAGGTTGCCGTTTTCAAGAGAGTTTCTTTCGAATCTCATCCGGCACATATCTCACTCAACAAAAAAACTACTGTGGTAACAGATGTGAACTTAGTAACTGAAATTGAACATGTGAAACATGGCAATGAAGTTCGTTGCACCTGTTATCGGTTTAGCGCTCCTTGTCATAGCCTCCTCGGTTGGCAAACCCCCTGAAGAAAAAAGCCTGTTGTCTCGGCGGAAAAACCCGCGCCAGGTTATGTTTGCAAAAGAAGAATCGTAGGCCTGGACGCTCAAATGGCTCGAGAAGCACTCATTTTCCCGTTGCGTCATTACAGAGTGCCTGTACTAAGTCATGCACGACGTCAAACTTTTCAAAAGCAGAAAGTAGTTGCACACGAACTGAGATCCTTTCTGTAACTACGTGACACAAACGAATGGTGAATTGCGACGTCTTATATGCATCGGTCCTTCATTTGATCACTTGTAAATAGCAATTAAATGCCAGTAGAAGTCAGTGTATCGTTCAAGTTCACCTTGTAAATGCAGTATTTGTTTTAGGCAATAACCGACCATCATTTTAGGCTTCTCATTATCATTTTTTGTCCTTTCAAATTATTTTGAATTCATCTCAATACTTAACTTAATTTTCCCTGCCAAACACTTTCGTCTCAAAAATATCCCAAAAAATCCTCGACCAATTTACAGATTATTTAATCACTGGTAATGGTTGTGACCAGGTTTGTAACAAGAAGTTGTATAATTATTAGAAATTTCACGCTGTTCGTGTTGTTGACATCAATCTAGGAGCCCCGGATGTGGTCGAAATAGACGAACTGCCAGGTGAAACAACAGACGATACAATTACCTTAAAGTGGAAGGAGCCAGAAAGTAATGGAAAAGTTATTATCATGTATACAATGTACCAAAGAGTAGTGACTGATGGAAAAGTGGGACAGTGGACAGTAATAAGGAAAATCAAAAACGTTTCTGTGAGAGAATCGAAAATAGCGTTGGAGAGAGGAAAGGTGTATCAGTTTGCCATTACTGCAACTAATGAGCTTGGTGAAAGCCTAAAACAAGAGGATGAAAATATCCAGCGAGTCAAGGCAGAAGGAAGTATGTTCAAATGAATCTTCTTTTCCCCTTTCAACGGTTATCCTTTTCTTTACCTAGTTTTCAAGGACTCTCTGTGTCATGAACATCGAGGTCTTTGCGGGTGAATTCTTCGCTTGCAAGAACCTGAATCAATGAGAAAAATTTACTTACGTCACAGTTGATATTTGTATACCAACTGCAAACATATGGCATATCTATAAACTGAGATTTTAATCGTTGGCTGGCACACACAAATTTTTTAAGTGGTTTACTGACACATGCTGATCTGAATCTGGAAAGAGAAGTCTGCAACACTTTCGTTTTATCTTCTTACATTTAAATTAACTGCGTTTTTCTTTCCTTTGCCGCCATCACTTAGTTGATGCATCTCTCCCACAAAAAAATTTCACTCTCTCACACTGAATTCAGAGAACTCTTCTGTCATTTTCACCACCACGGCACTTTATTCTTTTACCGATGAAAGTTACTTCGCACTTAGCCTCCTCTGCGCACCGTAATTTCGACACCAGATTACTGAACCGCGAGAACTCAGAAGTGGCCTATTGTCAGCGATTTCGCTTTAGCTTAATTGATAATGTATGATCACGCTTTCTCACGCAGCGAACAGAGAGGTTGTCAATCGTTTCACAGGTTTTCTTCGGTAAAGCTACAGAGTGTCACGCAAACTTCCTGTCTAAAGGTCATCAAGGGGTCTTCATTTTCTTAGGTCTTTAGTTTTCGGGAATCTTCGTTTTCGCTACAAGCGTAGTTCGCTTTCTCTTTGTTGTTGACCTCTTTTCAGTCTGTTTTCTGGAGCTCTTTGTATTCCCTTCTCACGTTGGTCTTCGCAAGATATTCGCCATTTTACTTTAGCCTTTTCTTGTTCTCTATCGTCTTCCCCTCGCTGTGTTCTACCTATTCTTCACCCTATCAAACCCCATTTCGCGTTCCTCTCGACTCACTCCATGCCTTTTAAGTTCTTTCTCTCTTTGGTCGCTTTCTCTCTCTATTTCCAGTCTATTTTCACTCGAGACCCTTTCTCCATGAACTTGAATTAGAGTAATTTCTTCCGTTTGGAAAAGCTTTAGTTCTGGGTATCGTTGCTTTGCAAGTTTGTTAGAATTTGCAAAATACCAAGAATTACTTTTCAACTGCAACCTCACCAGTATGATTTACCGCTCAAATCACGGGTTGCAAATTCTTTCCTTGCGCTGCTTCACATCTTCTAACCAATATGAAACCTTTCTGGGTTTCTACAGACATCTTTAAAGTCGAATCTTAAGGCTCTTTTCGTTATCAAGTTTGAGATCAGATATTCTATTTCTAGCTTGTCTTCGTTTAAATCAACTTTAGCAGCGCAAGAAACAGATACAAGACAAATTTCGTATTTCAGTGGCTAGAGTTGCCATGATCATTGAAATTTGGTTTAATGAGGACAATCATGAAACACGAATAATCAAAAGAGAAGAATTGAAAAAATAACAGGTTGAAGGTGACTATTCTTTTTAATTTAGGACAATTATCAGAGGAGTTTGACACAACAGAGAAAACTGTGCAGTGAACAGTCATACCTGGCGACATAAAGAGAAGATGCAAGTCAAAGTTAACAGATGAAGGTCTGTGCATTAGTGGGTGTGCTACAGACCCAAGATGTCTCATATCAGTGCTAATTTTTCCACCAGAGAGGAACTCAGTCATTTTTTAATTGCGGTCAGTTACTTTCATTGAGCTCTAAAATAGATCTAGGAAATTTCTGACACCTCTTTGGCTTCTCTAGAAGTCAAAGTTAACAGATAACAGTCTATGCATCAGTGGGTGTGCTACAGACCCAAGATGTCTCATAGTTTTGTCATCTTCAAATCTATCACATGTCAAGAATACCATTCCTTATTCTCAGTGTCTTAGGCTTCATTGCCTATATATTGACAGTTCTGATTTTCCAAGATATCAGAGGCAATATGCCAGTTCTTCAAAAAACCGTGGCCATCCTACCTTTGTCATTCAAGGGAGTCTTTAACAACTGATCGAAAGTCGGCAATGTACAAACGTCACAGAAGGAAGAAAATGATCGTATTCCATTTCAGCGGCAAAATCACGCAATACAATAAGACCTGCCCTTCTAACAAATTTAAATAGCTTCAAAATGACCCGAAAACTGGTGTATTATTTTTGCGTAAAACAGACAACTGTTTGGTCAGAAATACTTTCTAAATAAATGATCAACCCGAGGCTTTAACCTCGCGTGCATGACACAAAACTTTTCCTTTCATAAATAATGTTGAGACTGGCTCTACCAATGTCATCTATTTCATAACTTGCGGTTATTTAAAAAAGTTATACTTCGGCGAAAAGGAAGACGACTAGGGGAACGATTCTGAGGACACCATCGTGACTCAGAACACAAGAAAAACAATATCTCTCAAATTGGCCTCCCATTCGTACATTTTTTGCCGGTGTTCTTTGTAAGTAAAGGCTGTTTTTTATACATGAGTTCAAATGATAATTCTTGTGCAAACAAACGTTCATTTTAAGTCGTATTTTGTTTTTCTCCAGTTCAAACAGTAAGCACAGAAGTTTACCTGACAGCAACAATACAGGAGAACTGTAGCAAACGTTCAGAAGTTGCTGCGAAATTTCCAGAAATGGTTAGATAATCTACTTGATCCATATACTGGAGTTTAAGGAATACTGCCATGAGATTTATCACGAAAAGTGAATCTTAATCAATCTGTTCTTGAATGAAATCTTAATATTTCTGTTAAAAAAAAAAAGATGTTCTGAACGATCTTCAATATGTGACAAGCATTTGAATATACGTTTTTTCTTGATATGTCCTTTTAGGCTTGTCAAATTGCCTTGAGGTTTGGCTGCTCATCCGCCAACACTGTGAACACCAGGTAAGGTACAGTTTGTTGTTGTACACTGAAACAACAAATGCAAACTCAAATTTGCCTTCTAGTAGGGGAGAGGAGCTTTATTTCAATGTGTTGTATTTCAGCTGTAAAAGTGTTTTTTCTGCCCTGGCAAATCTTATTTAATACAAGATAATTTATATTTGAAGTAAATTGTCTTTAATGTTCAGTAATATATTGGCAGAGAATGACATGAATTAATTTTATTTACCTTGTTTTATTATATTGGTTAAATCTCAATGTATTTTAACACTTAAAAGTCACCAAAGTACGAATGTGTGTGATGATACTCTTTGCTCTCTCCTCCCCCCCCCCCTTATATAGGTGTGGCAGTGTTGTTCTTGACTTTATGATGAGGTTCAATCAAAATGTAGTCGTCAGCAATGTTTTGATTGTCCTGTTGGATGCTGCAAGGCAAGACAAATTCGGAGGTTTTAAAGTCAATCCAGACTCAATTAAACAAGTTTTAGTACCCACAGGTGGCTCGGAAAGCACACAAAAGGTAAATTTTACAAAGATATTGTTCAATGGTTACACTTATTCTTCCGAAGATGGACTGTTTATAATTGTATTCCGTATCTATTTAATTAAACAACTTATTCTGTGACTGATACACTTCCAAGTTTTTGTTTTATCGTTGTTGTTTTATTTAATTAAACAAAATCTTACTTTTAAAATTATTCTAGAGAGAGTTGCACCTTACTCTTCCTTCGTACCAAGCCAATTAGAGTTAACGTTTTTCGGTCATGAACCTAAGCTATGTAGTGAGAGCAGTGTATCGACCAGGATCAGTGTAAATGTTTTTTGAAGGTTATTTCATCAAGCTTTGTAAAATGAATCATTTTAGGTCCTGAGGAATTTAACTGCCCATCTAACAACATCTTGTTAGCCGTAATTGGGGTTCTTGTCTTCACAGTCCTTCTTCTAATTATTTACATAATCTGGCTACATAAGAAAGGTAGGTAAAAAATTATAATCTATGTTAGAGGGTTTGGCTGCAAGATTCTTTTTTACGCAAAGGCAAGTTTTACCCACGTTTACATCATTTGTATTTTTTCCTTTCGTTCTTTTTCAGGCGCTGTAGGGAAACAGAGGTAAGAATTTGCTGCTAGTTGGATTGTGTCGATGTAATGTGCCCGATATGGTTCATCTTAACACAAAACTCCAATAAAAACTGATGAAATTCTTGGCGTTTTATAATTATTTCTATGCTTTCTCAACTTTAGGACTTATGAAGATGAGAGACGTGTTTGCGACGTAAGTTACAGCTAAGACATTGAGGTCATGTTAGTGTGACCAGAAATTATGTAATCTTACTTTACCTCTACTTTCTTTGAGAAAATAAACGCTTGCAGCAAATAAGAAGGAAAAAATTTGTAGTTCTACATAAAAAAAGCATATTGCATCAGTGGCAGATACAATGAAATAAAAGAGGAAATTAGGCTCGATAAGGTCTTTGTCCTGTGATCATGTCCTTTACCAAGCCACTCCATGGATTGTCCTTCGATTGTCCCTGGTTCAACCGCTTGGTTTCACTTCATAGATCGCTAACTGGTATGCACCCGGTTGATATTTGCTCTCTAAATAATAGATTTCGCGCATTTTGGCCATCGTATTTTCTTGATGCCTTATTCTCTAAACGTGAGTTTAGGAGCTGAGTACAGCAAGAATCTTTTCGTGCAATTTTTTCGTCAAAATATTAGACTAACAATCGACAATCTTCACGTTGCAGTTTGTAGCTTCGGCGAATATGCTATGAGCCTCGATTACTCTATAGGGCATGATAGTTTCAAAAGCAGAGAACAAAATGTTAGTAATAATAAGAGCAAGGGATTATAAACTATTTATAATCTCTTGTCATGGAAGAATATAAAAGTTTGTTTGATGAAAATGGATAAACTGATTTTTATTACCATGTGTGACTTTCTACTGGAATTCATAACAGATTTGGGTATGAATCCCTTAACGGTATGTTGATTTAATAGAATGAAACAGGATTAGCAGATATCGAACCAAGTCTGCCCGATTCAAGAAAACACACTCAGCCTCCTGCAGAATACATGGATCTTATAGAAGTCAACAAAGATAATAGAAAAGCACAAAGTACCCCTCCAGGTGCTGATTACATGCCTCTTCATACGTTAACACGCTGCTGGGAAGTTCCAAGACATCATGTCACCATAGAAAAAATCATTGGTAAAGGTTCTTTTGGTCAGGTTGCCAAAGGAACAGCAGTAGGACTTCGAGGGAGTCCTAAAACGTACACAGTGGCTATTAAGTTGCTTAAAAGTGAGCTCTTGTACTGTAAATTGAATGACAGTCTTGGCCTACAGGCATTCAGGAAATATTACCGGGTTACTGTAGTTATTTAGCTATTTGCCATTTCATAAGTTATGTTGTTATTCCGACATTTCGCATATTATTTCCGTTAACCAAATTTTACTCCTTGTTTTTAATGCTCTAGCAAACGCTACTGAATCGGACAAGAGAGATCTGATGAAAGAACTTGACACAATGAAACAGCTAAAACCACATCCTTACGTCATTAAACTTCTGGGATGTGTTACGGAATCCGGTATGCTTTGGTTGTGCGGTCTAATTTTGCTGTACACATTTTTCTTATGATTTACTCATATTCATCCTCATATTAAAAAATTCGTCTTTGGTCGCTAAACTGCTTCATTACAGAATCCTATTTCGATTAAAATGTTAACATGAGCGTTGTATAAAGTAACTACGTATTGCAGACATAAAGTAGTCTGCCATCTGGAAGAAAGAGAAATACACACACCATATTATGCTGCTAGATATTTCTATTTTCCTCTCTGAACCATTTCATTTCAGTTTTTTTTCTTCTACAATCGCTAATTTTTGCTCTTACATCAATTCTTTCTTAGATCATTCACCGAGACCTTGCGGCCCGTAATGTGTTGGTTGGACAAAAGGAAATGTGTAAAGTGACAGACTTCGGAATGGCCAGAGATGTGCTGCAGGAAAATATTTATGAACGAAAGACTAAGGTAATCAAGAAAAAGGGGAGGTGAGGGCGGTATTACATTTCGTTCAGTTTAGTGATCTTTGACAATCATTGTTGTGGTAAAGCTGATATATTCCTGATTTCGATCATGAATTCCTTGGGAACTTCATGAAATTATTAGCCATGTGTATACGAGTATAACTTTAAATATCACTGTTTTTGACTAGTCGCTTCCTATAATTCTCGAGCCGTTTCACAAAGTGATATTTAAAATCTTTAGGGCCGTCTTCCCGTGAAGTGGACAGCTTATGAGGCCTTATTGTATGGTAAATATACCACCAAAAGTGACGTGTAAGTATACCTGATTATTACCCGTAGCAGTTTATCAACGATTTTATTATTTTAATCAAAACTTGAATTCTATGCTTTGTCAAAGAATACATTTATTTTATTTGTCGTTTATACTGTTTATGTCTATAGTCAATTAATTTATATTCGTTTGATTTGTCTTTCTGCAGATGGAGTTATGGAGTTTTGTTGTACGAGATTTTCATTATAGGTAACATCGAATGGAATTTTATGAGGCTCTGTAGATGTTTTTTGCGTTATACCATGTGTAATTAAACAATGTATCGTGTTCAGTTAGACGAACGTTATGAGCTTCAAACTACATCTAATGACAAAGGTGGTGTTTCAGTGAAGGTCTTTTTTCGTCACATTTATATTTCGATGGTCGATGGTCTTGTGGTTCTTCCAGGCGGTTTACCTTACCCACGAATGGATGGAAGAAATATTGCAAACTTACTCCAGGATGGATACAGGATGCCTAAACCACAACACGTCGATGAAAAATTGTAAGTTTTCTTTGTTACTCGTTCTCCCTCATCGTACAAGGAAACTTCTTTAAATCTTTAACAGATCATTTGAACGATGCCTGGTATCAGATCATGATGAAATGCTGGAAGAATGACCCAGACGCAAGACCAACTTTCACTGAATTGAAAAATCAGCTTAAGGACATGGAAACCCTACACAAGGTCAGAATTTTGATCAAAATGAAAGTTTCTTTTCACGTAGGACCATTGAGCCTAAACAGCGTAGTAATATGAACTCATCTCTGTAATTTTTACGAAGTTTGGATTGCATCTTTTTGTTAAATCACTGAAGCTAGTACTCCACGAAAAACATCAAAGAAGTGAACTAGAATGTTTCAATGACAATTAACACTTGATGGTTATTTAAAAGATCATAGGATGATTGCAAAACTGGATAACCACCTAAAACTTTTTTAATGGTGCTGATTATTATATTATTTTTCTCTGCAGAAGCTAATTGACATGAAAATGTACGACAAGCAATTGTATGCAAACGTCGAGGATTTAACGGTGTAGTTAGATACACATCCACGGTGTATGACTGGCTAACATTTTGAACACTTCGCTCAGACAAGTTTCAGGGATTCATCATCGTTTCCTCACCCGCTTACTTGGTAGAAATAGCCATATTGCGTTTAGCAGTTAGGATGTTACACTGTAATTTAATTGACTTCATATTCTTAAACGCTGAAACGCTTTCATAAGTTTACCGATAAAGTTTACTCTCATTTTCTCTTTAGCATATTAACTACTTACATGTATGCCTCGACACAAGCGTTTGAGTTCCGCTTATTTTCTGGCTCAATTCTGAGGTGATGATGAGATCTCGCTCTGAAAGCCATAGTTGTGTACAATTTTGATAAATTGCTAAAAAATTTTGCCGCAAAACCCGCTTGTTTGCAGGAAAGCTAATCGTGCGCATAATTGCTTTCCCCAAGACCGCTTTTAACCGCGATACCAACTCGAAATACTTTTATACGGTATTCTTATCAAAATTATACTTGGCACATTACTTGTGAAAGAAATTTTGTTGTTTGGCCCGATAGTTTTCGCGTACCAGATACCATTACTCAACGAAACTGGTCGTAGGTACGTGTTCAAGTCTTTTTTTTTCTTGGATAAGTTGCTAATGTAATAACTTTAATTTTTTTTTTATATAATAAGAGTGTTGAAAAGTTCTGAGTTGACTCTGTCTGCATAATGATGCCGTACACGAGTTCACATCTTTCTCTCCACGACATTGATCTAATAAATCTTGACCCATCCCTCTAGATCTCTCCTTTGAAGGAAGGACAAAACCAAACCAAAGTAACAGAGCTTCCAGAAGTGCCAAATATCGCTTGTACGTGTTTCAGGAGACTTACATCCAAGAGACCATGTTCTCCTGTCACTCTCAGTAGAGGTTAAGAGTCGATGATTCTTACGTAATTATAAAGTAGGTTACCTTTTGGTCAAAACCCTTCTTTTCTCAGCTGATATAAATAATTGCACTAGAAACAGTACCTAATATGAAAACAACGTTCTTTCAGTCTGGAGTAGAGGATACCTGAGGAATAGTCTTAGCATTTAAATAAAGGAGAGTTTTGCGTCGGTTTGGAAATATCCCTGACGTTATTTTGTTTCTGGGGGCAAAATGATGCTTCAGCATACAGAGGAGAGGGGGTGAAATGGAGGGGGGAAGGGGGGGGGTGGTCGTAGCTTTGCACAATGAATTCACCGAAATTTTTGTATAAAAATTTTCGAAGATTTTTGCCGAGAAGGAAATGAGTTTTATCCTAACATTTCTGCAAATGTCGAACTTTGTCAAATTTGCCATTCTAAACGACATCACGAGTGATGCAAAGATTGTGCCATTGGTGAGATAAGTTGTAGTCTGTGGTGGGATAAGGAAAGTTTACTAAGGATAATTAGTGTACCGCTTTTAAGAGCGAAATTTTTTTCTAGTCTTGAGTCACTTAGATTGCGGTTCTCTCGAGATAGGACATAATCAACTGACAAAATAATTAGTAACCGTTGCAGCTATCAAATGGTTGGCATTCAGCTTTACATAGAGACAGAAACTATCAAAAGGCCTTTTTAGTCCAAACTGATTTAAGGTCTACTATGATTTCGCTTTACAATTCATTCTGCTTTCTGTCGAGAAAGAACGTCATAAAATTGTGGCCGATTATCTACAGCGATTTCTGATAAGAATGTCATTATTTCATTTTTGATTATTCTACAAACTCAAAAGGTCTACACCAGTGCCTTTTATTAAATGACTCTGTTTCACTTGTGTTACGTTGTCAGGTGTGCAGAAGTTTACTTGGACATTATACATACAATATTCTTACATGTTCCTTTAATTTTCATTTTCCTCCAACGCGAGATGCTTTCTCTGACCAGAGGTCCGGGTCTATTGGTCATCAATACCATACATTCGTCAAACACGGTGGTTTTTCCTTGCATCACATTCTTCGCTGAAACGGCAGCTAGTTCTAAAATCGACACATAAAAAGCGATGCGACTAAACGATGTCGCACTGAATTTTTGGACTTCCCCTCAATTTCATTGATACTGAGAGGTTACGTACATGCTCTCCACTAAACTCAAAGGGTTCTGTTTACTTTTCTTTTTCCAAATCATCAAAAATCATTCTTGAATCCTCATTCTTAACAGTGTAGCACATGCTATATGACTGCCTGATATGTCATTTATAAATCAGTATCAGCATGACCATGCATACTAACGTAAACAACGGAACAGTATGTGATGTTCTGGAGGGATGTTACTAAAAAACGATAAACGATGAACGAGGAAGGAAGAACGGAGAACTCGGTCTTTAGATTAATCTGCTAAGACGATAAATTAAGTTGTTACTGAAGCGTTTTTACTTGAAATTTGACTTCAAAAGTTTAGTTTCAAGACGATAGAAATTGCAGGTCCGCTGGAAATCGGCTATTTGCCTTAATTGGAGAATCAATCGTTCCGCCATTTATCCTTTCTAAAAGCGTCTAGATGAAGTGATTTTTTAATCTGGAGAACTCAAACAAAGACGAGAACAAAAATTAACTCACTTTTGGTTCGCTTTTACATCAGGCGATCAAGTGGGAAGCCTTTATTTCACCATAGTGTCTTGAACTAAACGGCACACACCAAAGATGCGCAGGAAGTGCTAAGAAAAAGATCTCCTGACTTCCGACCACATTTCGCGTAACAAAAAAGTCTCTTCTTATTCATTCTGATATGCTGCATTTGGTGTTACACACGGCTGTAATTAAAAAGAAATCTTTGAATACGTCTTTCTTAATCAAATATAACGAGAAGGAAGGAAAAACAAAGCAGAAAACAAACAAACAAGAACAATGATTTTATATACTCACTTTACCTCTTCTTCTCAGTGAGTCAACAATGTTGAACACAAAAACTTTTGTGCACCGCTAATCTAAATATTTTTAGGTTTTAAAGTGAATAACCGCTGAAAGTCTTTTAAGGTTTACCTTTCGTCGTGAAAGCTGGTGGTCACGCAAACATCGAGGAGTCCACAAACTTCTTGAAAACTGCTATCTATCTATATAATAGCCAAGCCTAAAAGCGGTGCTCTAGTTAGTTTATTTTCCAGCCCTTCATTATACTGAATAAAAACTGTCATAAAACTCTTCACTGGCTGTAGAAGAGTTTCTCCGAGGGGATTTAGAGACCAGTCCAGGAGTTGGGGAGTGACGAGGTGTGGAAGGCGATCAACACGCATGCTAGTCAGCGGTATCTTTAAACAGCCTGGGATCCTCGTTGTTGTTCCTGATGTTTTGAGCAAATTTTCGAAGATAGGGAATGTTTTCTTCTTCAAATGAAATGTATGATGTCAGGATCAGTTACAATTATATTCTATTGAGCGTGACTTATCATTTCGGTTTGGGAAATTGAGCCAAAATCGAAAGAAAAGACGGTAAACTACTTCGCGTTAAGACATTACTGGTCAATTGAGGAGTGAGAACAGTGAGTCAGTAAAACAGTACGTCAGAATCGTATGGGCCTCTGTTATATCGTCTCGTGAAGTTGCATGACTCCTTACCCCACCGTTTTTCCCTAACGTTCCGGTAACCTTTGCTGAAATTAACTGCATACAATGTGGGTGTCTTTAAGAAAACTTGAGATAGTACCTGGATTTCATTTTTCCATCACAGAAATCAATTCCAAACGTCAATCAAGTTTTCTCTTTAGTTTAAAAGTTAAGTGGATGTTGTTATTGGCTATATTAAATAGGTTGAAAAGTTTCAGATGGTATTTTCTCATGTTTGCCATTAATTGAATTTACTGGAAGATGGAGTTGTTTCCACAACTTGTAAACACCATTACAAAATAATTAGTTAGGGAAATGGAAAATTTGTGGCATAAACACCATGTTTGAAATGCTATGTCCATGATAAGTTTGCAGGATTGAGGGGGGGGTGTATGTGGGAATAGGCCATCTTGTCTGTATCACCCCTGTTGGCAATGTTTTGATGAGGTTGGGCTGTCAGGGCAAAGGAACTCTGGATTTTTGTAGGCATGCAGTGACTTTTTCCAAACCTGGAAACTATCATCCCAAAAGCCATACTTGTGCCTGGTAACTCATTCTTATTCTGATAAACTAGTTTTAAGAAGGATACAATATTTTATTACATAAATTTGATGTATAGGCTGTGCACAAAACTATAATATGACTATACATTTATAGCCAATACCAATCCTTAAACATAAAAAAATTGTCAGTAGGATCAGAGGAAAAAAAAATATGCCATAAATCTGTAAGAGTTCATGTAATTAATTTAATGACATGAATATTAACTGATACAAGAAAATCTAAAAATATTCAAAAGAAAATAAAATTTGGTTGAAAAATTAGAAATCAGCAGAGGCCGAATAATCACGATTCCTAGAAAAAGAAATGTGTACTGATGAAAATGTGAAGCAAAATTTTTTACAATACCTGCCCGCACCTGTAAAGCAGCAGGTAGTAAAGTCATTCAAAGTAGTTATAATCCCGGTTTTATATGCTGAAAACACATGCACATGCAGATTTCCCGTAAACCTCTAGTTCAAGCGTGCGATAACTTCGAAATTTTGATGCACACCTCAAAAAGATAACAAATAAATTTCAAGTTTCTATTCATTCAGTTTAGGTTAGTGAGGTAAAATTGAGTCAAACATTCATACAATGACAGGTTCAAGGAATTTTCACAACTAATTTATAAGGTTAGCCTACCCGGACTAATCACCTTCGTGTACAAATTAGACCAGGGCCCAGTTATATGAAGAGCGGATAACGCTATCCAACGGGTAAACTGTTAAATTGTTAAACAAATTCTCCTTGTTAGCATCTTAGGAAATGTATAGAGAACAGTATGGAGAATATGCATAATGATGTTAGGGTGTAAAGGGTTAAGTGTGATGTTTTTGATGATGTGTACTTTTTCTTATGGACATCTAATTTTAGTATCTTTTACCAGCTGATGTATGAGGAGAATCAAGTCCACACTGATAATTTGACACATTACAGGCAAACCCTACAACTGATTAAATTTTATTTGATCAAAAACAGGAAGGGCAATAGAGGAAATTAGCTGGCACAATTCAAGTTTCCCTTGTTAAGTATTTTGTGATGTTTTTGCTATACATATATACATATACATATACTTTATTTATGCTCGAAATTCACAGTGTGGCTGTAGAGCTAATATCTTCGAGAAAATAAGCTAAAATAAAATACAAATATGATATATTACAATTCCAATATTATTTATAAACTATATACAACATTATGCATGCAGAGGGAAATATGACTTGTAGATCTACTGTGGAAAGGCTTCATATCTGAGGATCTCCTGCTTGAATTCTAGAAAATTCAATGTTTTGTAGCTGTCTGGGAGAGAGTTCCATATTTTGCTAGCTAAGTATGAAAAAGAGTGCAGACCGTAAGTCGTTGTTTTTGGGTTGGGAAGGGCCAGGATATGATTTCCGCGCAAATTGTAGGATGAAGACCGCACGGTGAACATATCTTTTAAATAACCTAGATAATTCGTAAAGAACAGACTCTCGTATAACGTGATCATGAAGTTCTGGAGGCGTCTAATGAATAGAGATTTTAAGTTGACTTTGTTTAGTAAAATGTCATATGGAGAGCTGTTGTCCTGTAGTATAAACCTAAGAATGCGCTTATTTAGATTATCTACTTTGTCGGCATTGCGCGCACCACAGAAATGCCAAACAGAAGAACAGTTGTGAAAATGCGGCAAAATAAAGGCTTTATAAAGCTTCAGTAGTGTCTCCTTATTAACAAGTTTCCGTAATCTAAGCATTACGTTAAATTGATTATTTATTTTCTTACAGATAACTGATACGTGATTATCAAAAGAGAGCCTATTATCTATTGTCATCCCAAATATATCTATCGAGTTATTTACTGGGAAACAAAAATGTGCTCAGTTTTTCCCAGGATTATAACTTGGTGCTTTCTCTCGTTAACAATCAAGCCATTGTTTTTATACCACTGATTTGCGACATTAACTTCTTGACAAATGCACCCTTCCAGTGCAAGTGGGTTTAGGTTAGACGAATAAATCTGAGGGTCGTCTGCGTATGCGTTTAGTTTTGCATATTTCACATGCTGAAACAAGTCATTAATAAATATATCAGAAAACATTGGTCCAAAAACGCTCCCTTGTGGTACTCTTGTTCTAGTGCCCGCTCAGTTGGAGAAGGTATCTCCAATCTTTACTCGCTGTTGTCCTCCTGAAAGTAGTCCTTCAGTAGCACGCAACTTCCTTCGCCAACTCCATATGCTTTGAGTTTTGCCAAGAGTGAGTCATGCTGAATGAAATCAAAAGCTTTAGAAAGGTCCATAGAGACAATCGCAACCAGATCCCCTTTATTACGCATGCGCCTCCAATCCTCTGTCAGCCGCAATAATGCGGCTGACAAAGTATCTATTATATGATAAAAAATAATAATAAAGACAGAATATCTATTACATGATAAAGTTACAGTTTCCCTCATTTCACTTCCTTCTGTTTATTTGTTTGTTTGCTTTCCTAACAATCTTAACTACACTGTATTGTTGCCAACAAATGCAAGGAGCGGCATATAAAATGTGTACAGTCATTTCCCGTATGACTTGGTGAATAATTCATGAACTTCCTTCAAGAAAGTAGCTCTAGCGATCCGCTGGAACTTTCGTCTGTTTTTAATGATCATTTTTCAAGTATTGGACTGAAACTTATCAATGCCATCCAACAGAATGGAGACACCCCGTCCTACCTAGATTATGTTAAGGAGACCGACCATAGATTCGAACTCAAAACCACTGACTGTTCAAAAGTCTTTTTCTTTACTATCTAAACTTTGTAAATCTAAAGCGACGGAACCAGATAAAATCTTCAAGACTTCTTCGAGAGTGTGCTGATCTAGTCGCAAGTTCTCTTTGTGCCATTTTCAATAGATGTATTGTATCTGGCGTTTTTCCTACTGAGTAGAAATTCACAAAAGTAACTCCTTTATTTAAACAGGGAGAAAGTTTTTGAGAGAATTGTATTCAATCAATTTTACGAATATTTAACTGAAAACAACCTAATTTCCTGTAATCAGTCAGGGTTTCGTTCAATTCACTCGACTGCTACGGCTTTACTCGCAGCCACAGATAATTAGGCTTTTAATATCGATAAAGGTAATGTTAATGCAGTGATTTTTCTTGATCTGAAGAAAGCTTTTGACATTGTCGATCACTCTATATTGCTATCTAAATTAAAAGCCTATAGTGTCGGAAGCAACTCGGCTAACTGGTTTAAATCTTACTTGAATAATCGTACGCAGAAATGCTTTTGTAAATGGCTCTGTCTCGGATAGTCAACCTTTAACTTGTGGTATCCCTCAAGGTACAATCCTTAGACTTCTCCTCTTTATACTCTATATAAATGATCCACTGAACTGTCTTGTTAACTCACATCCCAGAATATATGCGGATGAAACTCATTTGACCTTTGCCAGTAACGATGTTGCCTATCTGGAGGAAAATATGAACGATGGTTGTTTCGTTTAATAAATAGGCGTTGCCTCTTGTTGACAGATTTATTCGATGACAAGAATCGTGATTGACATTAATTCAATAGATTGATTTAAAAGCATTAGATTATTATTTTTTAAGTCAGTTTTCAGCAGAATCGAAGTGAGAAAGAAGTTATTTTGTTATCGTTTTCCTGTCTCTAAATCTGCTTACCTGGAGAATCTGCTAACCCGTAAAGTGAGACTATTGTAACGACCTACCACAGAAGTAAGTTTATATTGAAGTTTTTTAATTTAGTTACAAGATAAAGGCTTGATTTGCGTTTGTTTTAATTGCGAATTATAAATGTATTTCTTTTAGATCGAATAGTTATTAAAGCTTGGCTTAATATTATACGGTTTGTGGTGATCATTTGATCTAATCAGTTCCGAGTAAGGAAACAGTGGTCTAACTAAAATTACTGAATGGTAATCGGCAAATAAAATCACTCTTAATAAGTCAAAGACTGAGTTTATGTTGATTGGTTCAAGGCAAAGGTTAAATACTTTTAATAGACTCCCGTCTTTTACTATTGACGGTAATTCTATAAAACAAGAAGAATTTACGAAATCTCTTGGAGTATATATAGATGAAAACCTAACTTGGAACGTACATATCAAACATGTTTCTAAAACATTTGCCTCCTGCATTGGCATCTTGAAGAGAAGCAGATCTTTTGTTCCTTTTGAAATGCTCCTATGCATCTATAATACCTTAGTTCAACCTCATTTCGATTACTGTAGTGACGTATGGGGGAATTGCAATAAATCTCTTTCCATTAAACTACAAAAACTACAGAATCGCGCTGCGCATATTTTGACCTCTTCTTCATATGATGCCAATGCGGATGATCTCTTTGTTAGACTAGGCTGGCAAAACTTAATCTCCAACGAGAATTAAAAACAGCCACTATAGTCTATAAATCTCTTAATGGTCTCGCCCCTGATTATCTGAAATCAATGTTTACTGATCGGAGAGCAATATCTGCCTATTCTCTTAGTAATTGTGAAGGCAAACTAGCTGTTCCACTCCCCCACACCAATTTTCTAAAAAACAGTTTCAGCTATAATGGTGCTGTGATGTGGAACAGCTTACCTACCAATCTGCGGCAAGTACAAACTATTGCTAGTTTTAAATCTGGCTGCAGGGGTTTCCTTTTCGATAATAAACAAGTTAATTAATCACATGGCATTCATGGAAAGCAGGCACTTCATTATTGTTTTTATTTTGCTGTTATTAGATTTAATTAGTAGTAGATTAGTATCTTAATAATGTAATTTTAGTAATTACTTTAAGTCCTGATGTTTTATCTGTATACAAATAAAATTAAATAAATAAATAAATAATGATAAATAAATACATACCTCTCATTTGACTTCGTCCATGACGGCACCACACAAGATCAGTCGTGTTTGCTTCACATTTTATTTTTCTGCACTCTAAATTAGTCTTACACTCTTTTGAATCACTTTTTTTCAAGAATAGGTCTACATTTATTTTTTTTCATTTGGTCTTGTGACTCTAGCTGGTAGGATCTTAAGAGGCTTCAAAAATACTACTGGCTAGAGGTACAGCTTGCATATTTAGTCCACCTTGCCCAATATTTACTGTAGTTTGCAACAAATTTTACTTTTCTGCACTCCAAATTAGTCTAACACACCTTGGAATTTCTGTTTTCAAGAACATATTGACCCTTTTTTATTTAGTCTTGTACCTCTAACTGCTAGGAATTTTCAAATTAGTTAAAGAAAGCAATTCTGCCATGCAATCATCGTTTATGAAACAGAAGTAGAAAACACGGTCATTGTTACTCCTTGGAAAGCAGAAATGTGAATCTTCTGTGCCCTCCATTTCATTCTATTTGTATATACAAACACACCTTGTATAAATATTTTCCCAGCTGTGGTCCTATTGTGGTCCTATCTCCAAACGTTACAATGTTTTTCCTATTCCCTATTTTCAAAACGGTAGACAATCGGGACAGTAAATCTTTCATTGTAAAATAGGAAAACTGACAGCTGTACAGGATAGAGGCCCAGCGTAAAGCAAGCGTCAGTTCCCGTTTCTTTATACAATCATATAAATACTGCAACGGCAGCAACAAGAAAAAATTACAATGTTGACAACAAACTCTGAATTACAGTTCTATGATCACTGGTGTAAATTACAAAAGTGTGCCTGCTACCGGTCAGGAAAAACCCCCTTTTATCTGAGGAGGAAACCTGAACCCTCCCGAATGCAGAGTCAGACACTGACCATGAACCTCCGGGGAGTTAGGTTAAACTGAAGTATATAAATACAAACAGTAGATAAATTATGCACCACCTACAATCACATTGAAATATATGCAAAGAAAATTGGTGTAAATTAAAAGAAATGTATTGTAGGGTACAAACAAATGTCAGCAGCGATGTAAGCTTAGAGGGATTTGCCTCAGTAAAATCCCGCCATTTAATCCCCACGTATCCATGACCTCTCAAAAAGTTCTAACCGTGAAAACAAAAATTTTTTTTTGCTATTCTTAGAACCGCAGCAAAAAAACACCATGTGGTTGTCATCTTAGCATTTTTTCTGCTGCATTCTTGTCAGTGCCCTGATGGCAATCATACACACACTTTTCAGTGATAATAAAAGGAACTCCATCTTATGTGATCCTTGGTTGGGACATTGCAGTCTGGGGATCCTCAAAAAATTCCTCTGTGACAAATCAAAAGGGCATTGAAGAGACATTTATTCATTTAGTCATTCATTTATTAATTTTTTCAGGTAGTCAGACAGTCAGTTAGTCAGTAAGTCTGTGTGGGAAGCATGTGCTCTCGGTATTGACTTTTGGATCAGATCTGAAATAGAATATCGAAAACCACATATAAACCCTCCTCCTTTCAGGCTAGGTATCACAATTAAGCTATTGAAGTTCAATAGTGCTTTTATGTTTTATTCTATTCCATTTTTTCTAGTTTTTTGCCAAAAAAAAATAACAACAATAACAACAACAAAGTAAGTGAATTACATACCTGTCGCTAAAAATCAAAGTAAAGAGTAGATTTCATTTTCATTTTTTTTTATGGAATGCTACAATAGGAAATTTGTGGATCCCCCCTCCCCTCTAGGTCTCCCCATAACCCCTACACCCCTGCATCCCTCCACTAAACATTCTTTCTTGTACCAGAGTTCATCTGAGGCGCCTCTGACTTTAGACTTACCTTTACCAACACCATAAAATACATAACAAAGCTAGTTGTTGTTTCCACTTCGTGTTCGTGCAGTAGCTTCTCGGCTGATTTTACTTCGGGCACAAGATTGAAAATCTTGGAGATGACATGGTTCGAAGAAACGCGAAGAAGTTGATACCAAGATGGAAGGAATCTTAAGGAACATTTTAAAAAAATAAGATTAATAAGGAAAATACCGGCCCCAGGCATACGGCCCCACAGAGATAGATCAGCGGAATTAAACCTTGATTATATTTATTGGCCCCTGGAAAAGAATCCACTGTTGATAAACTGGAAAAAGGAGTTGAAAACTGTCTGTTACAAGTTATTTTTTTATTTGCGTGACTTTCATTTAGCTTCATACACGCGCGTGATCAATACTGGTTGCCATCGAGTCACGCTCATTCGACACATTTGCAAGTTTCACACATAGTTTACTCTGCATGGAACGTTTCTCCGAATGGAAAGTTTCTACAATTCATGCAAATGTCCCAAGTGTATAGGTTAGATCGAGTTTTCTTCCATAAATTGCACCATCCGCCATGTTGTTTAGGCAGTTTTGCCGACTAAGCCTACAATTTCAGGAAAGCACTATATAACATCGTCCTAAACCAGATGAGCCCACGACATATCAGCGGCATCTTGTATGAGTATCCGCAGGTTACAAAGTGACTTCCGCTTATTCTTGTTAAAGCGTATTTTACAGTGTACTTATGGAATAGGAAGTGCGTTTGAGCCAGTTTCTGGCAGATTTGAACAGAAAAGCGGGTTTTTTGTTGGAGTGTAATGACATTTTGATCGACGGCGCTGTTAACGAAATGTTTGGCTGGTTCGTAAGTTGTCGACCTGGTTTCGGTCGATCTGATTAATTGGCAACACCTCTTGGAAATCCTACACACCATCGACCTAAGCCTCATAGCTGCCAAGTGAGCAGAAGAACAATGACGTCAAAATACTCGAGAAAGATAAGTATTAATTTTAATTGCATTTGTGTTAAACTTATATGTACAGAAATTTCTGAAGAGGTACTTAATCAGAAGTTTATCACATGATAAGCCTTCAAACTTGTATTAAATAAATTGATGTACATATTTCACAATTTTAAGATGATTGTGTGATGACAATACACCGACGGTCAACATTCGAATATTCAGCTTGAGCTTCCTCCTAAATGTTAAGTATTTCAATTGAACTTGTAGAATATAACCTATGAATTAAATGTGAGTCTATAAGTATCATCAATGAAATTCTTACAGGCAATTTTCATCATGATATTAAAGCACCACAAACTCAAGAACAAGGAAAAATAAGTTACGCAGAAAACTGAGTTAGGCAGAAAACTGACGGAGAAATTCATAGTTTTCATAATTTTGAATTACAAATCATTCAGACCATGGCCACATATAGACTTTTAGATTGTCACTGCTTTTCTTTTGGTGATTGCATGATATGGTACCCGTCTTGACGTTCTTGGGAAAGGAACCATATCATGCAAGTCCAGGCAGTTGATGTAGTGTTTGCGCATTTTGTCTTGGTCATATGACTGCGCTGTGGGGTCTAGGCCATGGCATAAATCTGTAGCAAATGCCAGTGCAAACAAGCCACAGTCATTTGAATTTGTTTGCTTTTGCACTCTTTCATTAGAAAAAGTGACTGTAGAACCAGTATACAATAGCATGCGACATGAATGATCAATGGCAACCACGCTTACATTTTGATATAAGCTGTCATACACCTTGACAGTTCCAGGACTAGTAGCTATTGTGCTCAGGCAAACCCAGTGTGAGCCAGTGTTTATGATCTGTACAAACTCACTAATGGCTGGAGTGACTAATGCACCCACAATAACAGGGTCCCTTAGACCATGTACAAAAGGGAATTTTGGTTTTAGGAGGATCTGACCAGCATGTATCTCAGAATCACACAGCCATGTTGTCTTGTTTAAAATGTGATCCTTTGAATCTTCATACAGTATCAGGGTTGAGGTTGGGTCCTCAGGGTCCTGAAGATGCAACCATGACTTTGGATCAGGAGAGCTGTTAGCAATAACTAAGACAGGAATTTGCTGGTTGTATTCTTTTGTAATGCCAGATGATAGGTTAGTAGAAGTTGTATCTTGCATTGAGTCATCACATATACCTGTGTTGATGGAGATAGTTGTGCTTTTGAGTGAGTGAGTGGCATTTTCTTTGATGAAGGGATGAGTATCTTGTTCAGCAGAGGTCTCCTTATTAATGGCTATTGCTTTCAGGGTGTCACTCTTTTTCCTAGGGTCCTGTGGATGCAACCATGACTTTGGATCAGGACAGTTATCATCAGTTAATGAGACAGGAATTAGCTGGTCACATTCTTTTGCAGTAGATAATATGGTAGTGGAAGTTGTCTTTTGCATTTTTGGTTCATCACATGTACCTGAGGTGATGGGGATAGTTGTATTTTGTGGTAAGGGTGTGATATTTTCCTTAAAGAAGGGTTGGGTATCTTGTTCAGATGTGGACGTCATCTTCAGGGTGTCATCCTTTTCTTCTTTTTCTCTTTTAATGAAAACCTCTTTTGGATTATTGGCAGAATTATGACAGATATTGAAACTTTTTTTCTGAGACTGTGGCAGAGTGGCTGGTTTCTTTGGCTGGCAAGGAAACTGAATAGGATGACTGTTTTTTCTTTTAAGTCTCAATCAGAGCGGCAAATGAGCATACTTTTTTTTTTGGCATTGAGGACCTGTTTCAAGTGGTGACTTTTTTGGTTTTGCCATGATGTTTTTCTTTGGCTGAGTAACCTCCATGAAGATACCATTTTCTGATGGCACAAGGGGACGAAGTTCCCCAGTGCCATCTGAAGGTCTTGCTTAAGTGATTCTAGGGCTCCACCATCAGCACAAAGGTAGGTGAGATCTCGAATTTCTTTCAAACAACTCTCTGCAACATCTTCCTTCATTCTGCACGCTTACTGACTGTTTGGAGCTCTTCCCAGCAACCTCCTGCATTATGGTATAGTCAGTGGAGAAACATCCCTCGGAAGATAAAGGTGGAACTACATTTGGATCAATCTGGAAATAGGGGCTTGAACTGTAGTAAGGAGACATTGTTTCCCATCCCCATTCTGGAAAATGTTTGTAGATAGCCACAAAATGCTTGCATGGCCAGTGATGTCTTTGCCAGTCAGGACAAGTGCAGGAAGGCATGTTGCTGCAATCACCAAAGTCCACATGGTATGAAATTTTATTGTCACTTTGGCTTTTAACAAGGAACTGGCCATCTCCTTCTTGAGAGATGTCTTCTTTTGTTATTGATTGTGCATGTGTAAGGCATTGACAGCAGTGGGTAATAAACTGTCTTGGTCGATTGTGTAACCACCTTGGAAGATGTGAATTGTACTGGCGATAAGCACTTGAGTTACGCATGTTATTTCCAGCATACCTAGGGAAGGAAATTATAATCCAGGTGATGTTATCAACAGAAGGTATGACTTGGTATTTTATTACTGACTAGTTCATACCACACAAGGAATGTGGCACTCATCTGATAAAATAGCCAATGGGAAGTTATGTTGATTTTATATTACATCATACATGCATATGTATTGGAAGAAATGATACAATCTTCATAATTTAAGTATCATGTTTTAGTTGCAAGAACATTAGAGAGATTTCTATTTAAATGGTAGTAAGCTTCAATAAGTTTTATTATTTGAACTCAATAGTATTGGGATCAGGAAGACAAATTACAAATAAAACAATATTTTAAATTATGAGTTGCAGTTGTTTGCAGTGCTATTGTTGTTATTGCTTTTGTTATGCTTTGGTCACCTTGTGTGACCCAGAGTAAGCATGACACCTTTATACATCCTTCTCACTTGTAGAACAAAAACTTTTATAAATCTACATTCTCTGGAAACACCTTAGGCCTAAAATCATAGTCATGTGATATCAATATATAACACACTGAGATCTAAGGTCAAGATGAGCTTTTGATTCCTTACCTTCTATACTCATTTGGCAGAAATTGTGTCACTAAAACTGTGATGACACCACTTAAGGTCTTGTCTCTATTGTCTGCAAGAAATTGGTGCTTATATGTCCTATTCTTTCTTTCCACACCATTGGTAGTGTTCACTTTCACATTGAAGCTGTCCTTCCTGTATGCCCAAACCCAGCGCTGCCAATAGAAACAAAGTGTCCAAGTAAACTTCATGAATATAAACTGCATGTAATCTGATTTTCATCTTGTGGATCTCCTTGTAAGAGCATCTTGGACCCATCTCAGACTCATGCTGAATGATTAATGGCCCAAAATGACATCATCCAAGGAGATGGCCTGTTTGATGTTTAAAGTCAGAGCGACAAGGATTTTAAGTGAACATAATAAGATGTGTGTAATTTTTAAGCCAAAAATCTTGAATTGTTGCTGGATAATTTATAAGGGATAATTCCACAATTATTATAATGTATGCAAGGGATACACTTGCCTGTCTTTTGGGAAGCCATGTTGTGTTCATCCACTTTTGGAGTCTTGTATTGGTCCTCCACAGTTCACTGTCTTGAAGATCTCTAAGTGCTAAATTGAAGTCCCCTTCTGTGGAAGTTCTTGCAAGGTTTCGCAAACTGTTCAGGAGGTTGTCTTTCTTGTCTTTGTTAATGCCATTCTTTGAGTTGTTGATCCACCGTACCCATGCTTGTTCTCGATGGAAATCACAAATATACACAAGACAGCCTGGAACAGTTATAAAACTGGGTTGTAAAATCTCTCTGATAAGAGAATACATGCTGCCAACCACTTCAGCTAACACAAGGCCTATTGTATGCTAAAAATTAAACTACCAACAAAGGGTGCCTAGCATGACCTGTGAGCCATAGAGTGAAATAATAATACTATTACTACTACTACTACTAAAAATAATACTTATAATGCTAATAATAATAATAATAATACTAGTAATTTATTACTATCTTTATTGTTGTAATAGTAACATTGATTTTTTCCAGGAATCGAAAATACACATTGACCCTTTTGCTTCCAAGATCTCAATGTTAATTATCCTTACCATCATCTACACATTTCTTATTTTTTAATTGATTCTAAAAGATTTCCAAAACTTTCTAGGACCAGAAGCCTTTTTCCAGGACTTTCCAGTTGTGCAAATGCCAAAATAAAATTCTGGGACTTTCCAGGTTTTCCAGGACAAGTATGAACACTGTTGATATTTTCATGAAATTAAAGTAATGATTTTGGTATATCTGGAGAATTACTGGTAATTGGCAATAATTTATTGTCATTATTTTCAGGTTAGTCCTGTAAGAAATAATTTTTTTTTTTTTGGGGGGGGGGGGAAGAACTTATTCCTAATAAGTATTGCCTCTCTATATTTCCCACTTGAAATAAAGAAAATGGTTATAAAATGGTTATTATCAATATTTACCAGTATATGTTTACATGCTTACTTGGAAACAGCCTTTCAATGGCATTGATCTCAGCCTCACTGAAGTCCACCATAAAGAAATCAGGGTTCCATGTTGGGTTCCAGTCCTTAATGAGCTGTAGAGCTTCATTAATGGCATCTGCATTTTCCAGCAGAACCACAAAAGAAGCAACAACACAGTAATCTACATTGGTTTTCACACACAGAAAGAATGTGGGAAGGGCATAGCGTGAAGTTTTGTATGTTGCATCCAGTAGGCAAATTTCACCACCATACTTAAAAAGCAGCTCTCTTTGCCACTTCGTCTGGTGAACAAGGAGGAGGTTGTTGGATGGATCACCTATACTTATTTTAATTACATCAGTGCTGTCTTCTTCCTTCAGTGACTGTGGTAGTTGATAGGACTCACTATCACTTGTAAGGCAGTAAGGCCTGAAAAAGAAATTATCATCTGGGCTTTCTTCTTTCCAATTCTTGATTTTTAAGTCAAGGTTTTCTTGATCAATTTGTGAATGTCTGCACACCACTGTGGCACGATACATGTGGTTCCTGACATCCATGGTTGTTGAGAAGAACCGTCTGTTGGTTAGATCTGGAGCCGGCTGCTTTTGATGTCATTGGTTCAATATGAAAAAATTTTTTCCAAATTTGGTCAACAGCAGCTGGTTAGGATGAAATATGTGAGTGGTTTTAACCTTTCAGAAACAGGGAAATATTCTGAATGAATAATAATGCAAATTATACCAACATTACTATCGGCATCAGTAATAGTTACAGAATGTTATAATTACAGAGTACTGAACACTGTATTTTTTAAGAAAATCCATTTAAAAAGTCCATGACAGCATTCCATTAAAACAGTGCCAGTGCAAATCCCTCTCTGATAAAATTGTGATATTATAGTCTTGACATTGAGTTTGAGGAATGGGTGCCAGTGTAGCTAAAAGAAGCTCTACATGTAGTACATTTTATTGGTCTTTTGTTGTGATGTATAATCTTTATTCATTCTTTATATATATTCGACATGACAGTGGAAGCAGCACAGTCTACAGTAGACTGATGATCTGTGTGAAGTTAAGTCACCTTAAATTCCCCACCAAACTTCAGTTTCCTGATTCCAAAAAAAATTTAATTGATGGCCAAGTACTTACCCTCCCCATGGGGTGAAATAAGTGATCCGTAGATTTAGGAAGTAATATGTAAATACGCTCCTCTGTAGCTATTGTTTGCTTCTTTTCTGACTCTAGGGATGTTGACATTGTCTCCCTTCTACTCTTTGTGTTCTCTGAAATCTAACGATACAATGTTTTAATTAAAATAATATTTGAAAAATTGGTTTCTAAAATATTCACTCTATTTCCATTTCAGGTAAATTTGTTTCAATTCTGCACAACGAAATGTCCAGGTTGTCTTATCATATGTCCACTTCACCTACATGTAACACAAGGCCCATTAGGATTAAGCGCCCTTTATTAGGCTAGTGATCATTCATGTTAATGGTAGTGCCCCCTGAACCCTTATTCAATAATTAAAATAAACTGACCTTATTTTCAGGATACTTGATTATTTTCCTTAGGTGGATCTTTGCTGGACAGTCACATTTCTTTGTATCCTGTACTTAAAGCGCTGTTTTGTGTTGTTATAGCAGTGATCAGCCTTCTCCTTCTGAAACCAAATAGATTTATTGGATTGTTAGATAGAGCAGTCATATGGGAATAGTCAAGTTATCAATAAACTTAGAAGTAATGAAAAGTATCCTTAAAAATAGTACTTGATTCCTACCTTGTAAACTGCAGTCACAGTGGTCCCTTATTTGCGACTTTGCTTATTTTAACAAATAAAATGTGATATTTCCTTTTACTTGCAAGTGGTAAAAAAGAAAACATTATTGCCTGCTATTAGCCCTGAGGGAGAGGTGAGTGCTCACCAACTTGCTTAGAAAAATCAGTTGGGACTTACCACCTTGTTAGCTTAAGAGCAAATAGGTGAAGGTAAATCAATAACTATGTAATGCCCTATATATGATATCCTCTTTGGGAGTCCTTAAGTAATAATATCATCTTGTTTACATTCTTATTTAGTTAATTATTATGCATGCTTACATCTTTTTGTAGTCTCTTTTGAGCCTCCTTCCTTGTGAGTGCCTTATTTCTGTCTGGCCCATTTTGGCATTCTAAAACTTTGACCCCCACAATTTGGAATGGGATGCCATCAAAACTTAGTCTGCATCCTGTCATCTCCTGTGAGTCAGCCCATTGTATACGGTGGTTCTTAGCATTTTTATCTGCATTTTCTTTTATGTGAGAAGAGGAACCAAGCTAAGTTAGCAATACGATACATGTACACAAACACATACATAAGTTTAATTTTAATTACATGTTAATTTTGAAAGTCTAACTGACCAGTGTAAACCGAAGAATAATGATGTGTTCATGTATTCTTAAGATATCAATAATTATTGGAAAAAAGTTAAATCCCTTTTTTATTTTGATTTATCTATATTTCATGTTAATAACACGATCTCACACGCCCCTGGCTTTAAATACCTATAGTGTCTAAATAAAGTTATACTTCACTTTACTTTACTGTCAGTATGGTTTATTTTGTAAATCTTTACATGTGAGCTTACTTACCCAGCCTACTGCAATTTGAAAATCCTCCTGTTTGTTTAAATACAGTGAAGCGTGTCGTCGTAGCTATCTCGTACTGTTTTATGAGTTCGTCAGCGCTGCTTTCATCGTTAACATACCCGGAATAAGGGTCAAACTGTACGGTCCATCTTGAAGCCCAAGGTGTACTGTTATCAGCCATGTTTGTTCTTCTACCAAACATTTAGATTTCCCGCCAATATTTACCCGCGAGCCGCAAAACATAAATGCATTAGTGTTAAATATTAACTGGACCACCCCTTGGCAGATATATTTATTAGTAGCAAATAAGATGTTGAACAAAAACCAAGAGATCATGGTCAAATAAAACGTAAAGATAACTTATTACAAACAGAAAAGAACTGTATGTTTGTTCCAATCGAAAGATTTTACAGTGCAAAGTTATGCAAATGATCTTTGACCTGAATCTGCTTTTGGTCGATGATAGCGAGGTCAGAGGATAACATCGACCGAAACTATTGGGCCGGTCATATTTAAGTGTCGATCCTCCTTTTAACGCCTTTATAACAGGCTAGATTTTTTCTTAAATATGTGATCTAGACAGAAATTAGTTTGTACAAGTTATGGGAAGAATACTTTCGCAATAAAATATTGAAGAATACGACGCTTTATCGTCAGTCACACAGGTCACGGTCTCTTGATTCGCCGGAAACGAGCAGAAAAATAGAAGACTCTCGTTACGATTCCGCTGACGTGTCATGGGCTCATCTGGTTTGGGACGATGATATGTATTGCCTTAGGGGTGTTGTCAATTAATCAGATCGACCGAAACTAGGTCGACAACTTACGAACCAGCCAAACATTTCGTTAACAGCGCCATCGATCAAAATGTCATTACACTCCAACGAAAGACCGCTTTTCTGTTTAAATCTGCCAGAAACTGGCTCAAACGCACTTCCTATTCCATGAGTACACTGTAAAATACGCTTTAACAAGAATAAGCGGAAGTCACGTTGTAACCTGCGGATACTCATACAAGATGCCGCTGATATGTCGTGGGCTCATCTGGTTTAGGACGATGTTATATAATGCTTTTTTACAATTTCACGAGGGTGATCGTGACACTCGGTCCCAGTCTCAAAACGAAGAGGGGCCTTCTCTTACTTCCGTAAGATTTAGGCACAACCTTCCTCATTAAAGCATCAGCGAACTGAAGGTCTAATAAGATGGTGTCTTTCCGTGACTATGAAATTTCCTTACTCTTTCTTCTGCTGGTAAAGTTTCACGGGTCAGGTAACTGTGAAATTTATTCTGCCGTACATAGTATTTTACAGTGTTTTTTATCATATGCCAGTTTAAGCTTAGGAAACCGAAAACGCCGACCCTTTATTTCTGAACGTGATGTTCGTCAAAATGATTTCCGAACTCCAAGGTGGCTTCAAAAGTTTTTGTATTTCAAATTTAAGATATGATGGAGGGATTTCAATCATGTAATAAATGAAGTCCGAATAACTATGATGCGATAGAAATCAGAGCAAAGGATTTAATGTTCAAGTGTAACAGTACCATACGATCAGAATTTGACATCAACTCTGAAACTGAGAAGTGCACTATTTTCTTGATCAGTGTGAGTCGTCTTCAAACCACGAGGAAAGTTCCTGCTTTGTCAGGTGGCTCTCCATTACAAACATGATGGCCATGCAAACCCAGGAAAGAGTTGCCATCTGAACCTAAACTCTCTTCCTTGCCATCCATCACTCATCACTGGGAAGAGATATTAACAATTTTTCCACTCTTTATTGGTTCAAAGAATTACCTCAGCAGGGATAATTGCTGCTAGCTAAGTTGAATGTGATTTTTTCTCCAGGCAGCAATCATGTAAAGAAACTACATAATGCACTTGGATGGATAGTTGAGCATTATTTGTGCAATTACCAACATGTATGATTTTTCTACTCACTTGACCAGTAGTTAGCTTTATGCTCATATGTTTGTGGTATCCCATAGCAATAGTCGTGGGCTACTTATTTTTGTTACATATTTAGAAAAAGGTATTCCAGGACCAAAGTTTTTGAAATGTAGTGTACATGTCTACATGTGGGCTTATAACATATGTCCTGAGATTTTCCCTAAGCTAAATTTGAAAAAAAATTGATTTGTAATAGACTGCACAAATTCTGATAGGTCAGATGGTTTTTCTCACGAATGAGAAATGAACATCTGACCAATCACAAGTCATAGATGAAATTTTTGACCAGTGAAAACAGTGGTATGGGTTCTTTGTGTTTGTGGTGTGGGTTTTGCCAAAGTGAATAAAAGTGAATGTCAGCAATCTTTACTGGTTGCATGCAACTGTAGAATCACGACTTAAGGGTTAAAAACAAGAAGTCAGCTGTTGGTGTAAACAAGTTAAATTAATTTATGAAGATAATGTTGGAGAAAGCTGGATTTTATGAAAATTTGTAAAAATCAATATGATTTCACCTCATGTAAACTGATCACAATCTTTGTCAAAATCTTTGCTTTATCAATTCCTGACATTCACAATCTGAGGAACTAAAGTAGAATCTCCTCCAAAATGGTTCAAAAGACTCACATTTCTAGATTCTGGCTCTGACAAGAAAGCATTATGGTCCCCCTTTGCCATTTCATTTGTGCTTATGTGAATGGGAAAAAGTTTATGTTTCAAATTGGTGTCATAATTGACCCATGGTATTAACAAACGCTTTTCAATCATCTAATTTATTCCTTGTTTTTGTCCTTGCTTTGTTCCCAGTAGTAATGTAAATGTTGCTCCATTTTCTGCATATAAAACACGCACAATCCGCGATTCCTTACATTACTTAAAGTTTGCATGTACGATTTTTATTGACAAAATCTTGCCTGTTCTTTTATGCTCATTGTTTTATTCTTCACATCTTGTGAATATAAATCACATGCACTCATTAAATATGAACCATCTATATTTCCTTAAATTTCCCAACCATATTTACCAGTAAACATTTTTGGGACTCCATTTGTTATTTTTCGTGAAAGCTGCTTTGTTTATTGAAATTATTTTCTCTTAGTCTGCCACAGCAAAGTGGGAAGCCATTTTGTTGTTGTGTGATGTTTCTAGCCGGGGAGAATAGCTGGTGGCTAACCACCAGTGAGCTTGGCAATCAATTTACACAAAAGCACTTAAAGAAATTCACCATAGTTTTCCATGGATTATTTAAAAAATAGATTCCATGTTGCTCTGCATCTGTTCAATAATAGATCACATGTGATGTCAGAATATGGTAAGAACAAAAAATTTGCACAAAGCTAACAGCTTGTTCCAGGCATTCAGTTATAAAAATGAAGCAAAATAGATGCAACAGTAGCAGAGGAGTGAAAAAGTAAGGGAAATGACAGCACTGTTCACTATTGTGCTGTTTTACTTACTGAATGCCTAGAAGCTAGTTGCAGCTGCATGGGTGTGTTACTGATGTTCTTAGCATATTTTGACATCCTCTGTGATTTATAACTGTGCAGAGCTGCAGCAACATGGAATCTATTTGTTTTATTAATGAAGAAGCAAAAATTGTCAATGGTGATGTCACCTATGCATTTGTCCTCCAGAAGATCATAAGTACATGAAAGAAACAATTGAAATACATGTAGAATTCAGATTGTTATAGTCGAGCTCACAGAGTCACTGACTGACCGACCGTACAAGGTGCTACTTTTAGCATGCGCGGCCAACTGTACCACGGGCACCATCTTATAATCAGTCCTCTACACGGACATGGAGAAGTTGCAAATGAGAACCCATTAATATTACCACACACTTTATCCATAGTAGGGGCTTTAGTTTTGTTGAAGAGACTTGCGAGAAAAAAAATGCGAGCTCCACTTTTAGGCTTGCCTAAGTCTATATATTATAAAACCTTATCGATCATAAAAATGAGGTCAAAGATATTCAAAGCCAAAGGATGAGCAGCTGAGTAATTGCAAAACAGTTTGAACATTGTTGACATCCTTTCTATGACCATGCAGGGTTATAGACAATAGAAAATTGTGGTTGATTTCTTATGCCAGCTTAATGAGCTGAGGTTTCCAGAAAATCACGCACACATGACATGACTGATCATTGCATTGTTGTTTGTACTGTTGTTGTCGTTTTAACTTGTGTTATGTGATGACTTCAACAATTAAATACCATATTAGTATAATTGTTCAGATGATTATAGAGATGGGCATGCTCTGATTGATGAAGGGTTGTACCATATCTCACTTTAATCACCCTGTTCAGGGTGATTATAGCAAGAGCGCTAAATTTGAAAATAGCTGCCTTGCATTTTTCAAATGTTTGCGGGGAAGTGATAAATGCGATAGAGGAAAATTAAATTGCAAAGAGCACGAAAGATGCCAAAAAGATTAGCAGTACACTTCAAAACAAAGGGATGAAGTTTTTGCTGATTCAAATAAAAAAACCTGTTATACCAAAACTGCTTGCTCATCTTGATACAGGTAATCAACAGAATTGTAACAAAAATATGTGCAATGCTTTCTTTATTTGCAGAATCTATAACAGAATGCAAAAGCACTTGAGCAATTGTACTTAAACAATTATTTGCTGAAGGTGAAGGAAAGATTAATGAATGATATTCACTTTACCCTCGGCAAACATTTGTTAATTTTTATTCACTATTATGTTATTTTACCTTTGTTAGGGCAATGGAACATACTAAATATGCCTTGATTATACTCTGTAGAACAGGGCAGGAATACGGTCAGATGTGATGAACGTGATCTTTGATTTCTTTTTCCAATAGGCATGAATTTTTCAGCAGTGAACTGTAAAGCCCATAAGAATTTTTTTAAGGTTACAAAGAACACTTAAATGGTTCCTTTCCTAATGTTTTCTCTTTTATGCACATCTTACATGATGGGTAGGATGCTCAAATAAGACCATACAACTTTTTAAAAACTAGAAACGAAAAGAAAAGAAAAATGGAATGAGTTTAATGATAAATCCCTTGTTCGATGGTTTAAAATATGATATGTGTGGACATTTCTACTTTCCATTTTCCACCTCAACAAGTTCTTCTTCAAAATATTTCTTGAAGTGTACCACTTCCAAATTTTGGAAATTCACCAATTTTGGAAATTCACTGGACGCATTTCGGAAATTAAAGAAAGTGGAACTTGTCAAATATGATTTTCAAAAGGCACAAGTAGTTACGCATTACTGGTATTGAACCTTACTTCTCAACAAATGAGAGTATATTTCAAGCTGATTGATACAGGTGAATACCAATGTAGTGTATATTTACAGTTATATTTTGTTACTCCTTACCTCTATGGTGAACTCTTTATAAGCCATTCTTCCTAAATATTATCTTTACACATGTACCTAAAGGTCTGAGAATATTACATAAATGGTTGTCCATTTTAGGAGGTGTGGATGTGAAATTTACCCAGAAACCTTCAAATCCAAGCTACTTTAACGATGGTAGTGATGCAAACCTGGTGTGGGACTACACTGATCCACATAATAAGGTTCAGCACATTATCTACAGTGTTCTGGTAAATGGTAAATTTGTCGAAATGATGTTTAACGACAGTGCTGGTGTCCAAGAATATGTCAATATTCCACTTTCTTACCAAGGAAGAGTTAAAATTGAAGGAAGAGCTACCTTGGTTATCAAGAACATCAACCCTGGAGACAATACCAAATTTAGGTGTGAACTCGAGAGCTCAGAACTGCTTCCAAGTGTAGTGGAGCTTATTGTGGGAGGTACGTAATACAGACATAAACATTAATAATCAAAACATAAATCAAATACATTCAAGTTATATCTCTTATATTTCTGAGATCTGGATAAAGTAAACAATAGCTTAAATTTGCGCAAACCATTATATGCTGGGTTGAAATTGGCTGGCTAATTCGGCTTTTGGGAACAAAAATTATGGTGCTTCTTTTACTTGGAATGTGATACCACACTCCTAAAAGGAGAAAAGAAATTCTACCATCTACTTTACTGTTTTTCATCAGTAAGAAATCAAAGAGTTATCAAAGACTTATTGTTTTATTCTTCTGGATTGTTCTGTAATGCATAGATAACTATTACTAATTAATATGTGTACAGACATTTTCTCTCAGCAAAGCTTTCAATTAAAAATGGTCTGTCAAAAGTTGAAACAACCCAACTGGTCGTACGACTTTGCTAAGTCAATGAAGGAAAATATTGTGTGACCAATCACTAGCAGCATGTTAATTCAATTTGGTGTGAAAAAAATGGTATTGCTTTTAATTCAAGCCTTTAAAAGAGACTTGCTAAAGGCAATGAAAGTTAACACTGCACCATTTGCTGCTTTCTGAGGATTATGATCTTTAAGGTTTGCAGATGTAAATCTAGTCTACAGAGTGCTGATTTCCTTTAGTAATATATCTGACACTAAGAACCAAGTCGAGACTTAGAGGATTTGTGTGATGGAGCAAAATTTTCTCAAAGTTATGAAAGTAATAAACCAATAAAGTCTAAGCGTGCAAACAGAAAATAATTCAATTATGGTCAGTGTGGCCAGGTAGAAATGCTGTTCTTAGCAGATGTTGTTATTCATAGAGGTCAGTTCAACAGCTCTAACTTTACTGCTGACTTTGGTTGCTCCACTGAGGAACTGGCTGGATTCCACAAAGAGCTTGAAGAGACTAAAAGTACTCAATTTCAGTTCAGAGTATGAAACGTTTTGTGACCTTATGTAACATAAACTTTTCAAAAACTTTTCATGTAAAAAACAGAAGCCTAGTTTTCATTGAATATACTTTTTTAACCTTCTTTCCAAGTGTTTTACCATTCACTTTTTAATACATTATCTTGGATGTCCTAACAACATTAAGTACATGAAATTGATTTTACTTTGATTGGGTTTCGCAAAAAAAAAAAAAAAAAAGCTTTCTCCTTTAAATTATCGTGACTATATTTCATCATCAAGTGATTAATGCCACCTCTTCCAGGTGGTAGTAGAGCACTTAGGTTTCTGCTATTTTATACTACTGATGTCATCATTGACATTGATGAGGCTAATGCTTACAAGGTTTCTTCCATTTGAAGGAAGTTCAGAATTATCTTGTTCCTTTTGATAGGCAGCAAATTTTAGCACAGTTTGAAGGACAGCTGTTTGCACACATTTACAAGGGCTAAAGCAAAGCATGATAATGGTCTTCCAACTGATGATAATTCAGTTCAGTTAATTATCCTTTGATGATAATTTCATGTAGCATTAGCTTGTTTTGCATGAAAGCTGTATGTTTTGGATTGTGGTATAGATCAAGCTAGCATACACTTACGCTTGATGAAACACGTTCCGCTACATAACTCTCTTAAGGCTCTTGTACCCAACAGATTATTGGAGATGTTTCAAAGGTAGCACCTCTAAGTCTCTAAAGTAGGTTAATATAAATCCAAACAAAAGTACATAGAATTCTATAATAGTTTCTGGTTTCTTCCTAAACTTCTTCCAAGATTTTGTAATATTGTTAACTGGATGACAAGCTATATCTGGACCCACCGAAATTCTGGTATTGTTAAGTAACCGTGCATTAAGTTCCTGTACACTTACACCTATGATATATTTGTTACAACTTCAGTTGGAGGCTCTTCAAATTGGCAGCTCTTAACCTCTTAGCTCTTGCTACTCTGGTTAGCAAGGTATTTTTTTGGTTTCTTACTCAAACCTTGAAGCACAAATTATTAACAGTGGTCTCCATACAGTCCATTCTTAATGCAGGAAATTCATTCGCTTTCTTTGCACTTGGCTTGGGCTTAAGAACGTTTTATTTGCGAGTATAATTCTTCAAAATGTGGAGGAAAAGTCCGAAACTCTCGCTTCTGCAAACTCCCTTTGCAGAACAATCATGATGAACAATCAAATTACTTAATGTTTGACAAAAGAATGATACAAGGATGTGGGTAAGTTCTTCTCTTTAAGTAATGGGCAAGCAGCATTCAGCATGCTACTGGTGTATTCTTTTCATCTGGAAAAAATCCATAGTGTCTCTTTCATTTAAATCCCAGTTCTCTGGTTTGAGGATGTCTCCAGTAGATCTTTTGTCAAGCCAAGTTTCAAGTGAGGCGTGGCTTGATTAGCTCTGTTCCTATTTTTTTGTGCAACAGCAAAAATCTTATCCAAAAAAGTGTTAGTAGCTTAGAAGCCAGGATCCTCAGCCCAATAAGTAACTTCCTAAATTAGCTCTTAATTCCCGTGGCTGGAGCTCTGCTTTATAATTTAGCTTGTGAAAAAGCTAAATTGTACTGAATGAAGTTTGAGCTTCCTTATACTAGTGGCTGGAGCTCTACTTTATAATTTAGCTTGTGAAAAAGCTAAATTGTACTGAATGAAGTTTGAGCTTCCTTATACTAGTGGCTGGAGCTCTGCTTTATAATTTAGCTTGTGAAAAAGCTAAATTGTACTGAATGAAGTTTGAGCTTCCTTATACTAGTTGGTTGTTGGGGACCATTTGGTGGATACTTTTGTTTATTTTATTGTAATTGGGTAAATTTTAATACTCAGTCTAAGTAAGATTTGCTGCGCCCTATGAGGAGTGATATAAACTCTTTATCTTTCAGAGGCACCACTTATAAACCTCTCGTTAGGAGGGAAATATTACATTGAAGGAACCCCTGTCACCATAGCCTGTGAAGCTTCTGGGAAACCACTGCCGGATGTAGCGTGGATTAGGAATGGAGTACTGGAAAGTTCAGGGAAGAAAGCTGCGTTTTTAAAGTTCGATAATATAAACAGAACAGATGCGGGACAATATACATGTCGAGCCAATAACTCAGTGGAAGTCACTTCTGTTGACACAACAATCGTAGTTCACTGTAAGTCTATTTTAACCTTAATTTTCTATTTCTGAATTTACTTTATTAACAGTGCGACTCCTGTCATTGAGGTTAGTTACACAAAACTGATGAATCTTTTTAGGAGAGTAAGGAAACAGGATTCCACCTCAAATCTTTTTGGGCTTTGTATGCATCAGTCTCGAGTATTGGTTGGGAAAATTGAATTTAGATGGAATTGTTTCTATCATTATTTTCCTCAGGAGAACGTGACAATTTTTTTATCAAGTCATTGCTTCAGTTGCACTGTGTTTAACTCAGAATATGACTTAAAGCCATTTGCGTGTCATTGTGACAACCCAAAGTTCGCTCCGTTTGACTAGCGCACAAGGCTACTGCATATTCTGATTCTGTGTGAGGGCTCTGGTCGGGGCTAAATGGAAATCTGAGAATTGGTCAAAATCAGCTGGTAGATGTGAAAATGGGCTGAAACTTGAACTGTTTTCTTAAGATTTGCGCATATTTGCATGTGTGGTGTTCGATGAGATATACTTTTTGAGGGCGAGAATCCATTTTATATTTCATTATTCTTAAACCTTATACTGAATACTCGACTGCCAAATAACACGAAAGTGACGGACAGTACTGTGGAGTGATTACAACCTTCACTCTTTTTTTTTATCAAAAGACATGGAAAGGAAACAAAAATGTTTTGCAAGGTAATTGATTTCCATGACTTTCAGGTTTGGGAGGTTGTGTAACCTGCAATCACTATGCCGCCCCGCTCTTTGAGATACTTGATTGTTTCGGTGTTTGCGTATGCGAAGGCATTCGACCTTTGTTGTCAGGAGCAGGTAAAAACCAAGCATGAATGGTATACTGATTTCTAGATTTTGAAGTCACTCATCAAAATTACACCGAACATACTTTCATGGAGTATACCACATATGTAAGACATTTCCTGTAAAGAAAAAAAACCAACAAACAAAATGACTTAAATGTCTAGAAATGTCATTTCGCCCAATCCAATCGCAACAAGATCGCACCACTTGAGTTTGTTGCTCTCACCGATCACATTTTGGCATTAGGGTTGCACTTTGTGCAAGTACAAATCTATTTTTGCCGACATTCTGTGACAACCTTTTTAACATGCCATATTCAATATCTGCCTCTTTACAAGAGAAATTGAGTTTAAACGGTGATTTCCTTTACCGCCTCTTGATTATTGTAGAGAGATATCAGACCTGCTTCTATTTTTCAAGTCCAGAAATGGTCCTACATCTATTGATGTATGGGAATACATCTACTTGCTTACTTTGAACCATGTCATCGTACACGTAAATTCGACATTAATAATGATAACTTAGGGCCTGTTTACATGGAGGACCCCAGGTAGGTGAGGTAACCCGCCTAGCCGTGGTCGAAAAATAAAACGCGTTTACATGCAATCTTACAACCCCGGGGTGCTGGGGTGAGGTTTCGTGAGGTTTTTGTTGTGCTTGCAATTAAGGAGTTTGAGCAGAGGCGTCCCAAGCTCATATCTCGAGAAAGACGAAAGATCAATTCTCAGACATATATGTGTTTATTCACGAGAGCGTCATGCGTTGTGTTACGCGGTGTTTGGTTTCGCGAAGAACCATTGACTTATTACGTTAAACGGAATAGTTTGGGAAACCAAATATGGTCGATTTACAACGTTAAATATTCCGAAATGTGAACATTTTACACTCCTTGTGTGCCCGTTGCGGTTTCTGGTGATTTCTGTCATGAGACGGCTAGGAAATGTACAAAGTTCTAAAACATACATGTTTCGCTTTTGAGCTTTTTGCTTTGAACGCGACCCCGGCCAGGCGGGTTACCCCACCTTGACACGTTTACGTGGCAAATTGTCACCCCGGCTGACGGGGTTACCCTACCTGGCAGACCGGGCAACTCGCTTAGGCGGGTCACCCCACCCATCATGTAAACGTGATGAAAATAAAATAAGAAATTATATGGACAGACGGGTTACCCCACCTTGGCGGGTTTCCTCACCTACCTGGGGTCTCCCACCTCCATGTAAACAGGCCCTTAATCTACGGACATAATCAGGATTATTATAGGAAATCATATTTCTTAGAAATGCTGAACTGTGGAACTTGTTACCATCTGGTATAAAAACAATTCATTCTTTTTCCTCTTTTAATACCATCCTAAACACTTCTTATCTCTTAAAAGAGGAGAAACTTGTAACCCTCCTGGCTATTTATATATATATTTTTTAGTATAATTGCTTGGGTGATTATATACATGCATGCACTCTGATTGGTCGAGGAGTACTTTATATCTCGCTTTAATCACGAATGATATAATAGTGGAGTGATAAAGTTCATTAAAGTTCTGATTGACATGAAGCACCACCACTTATTGATTTAATTGCTTATTGCATTGGTATTTATTCTAAGACCCGCCCACAATTCAAAATGTCACCACGTCATCAAAGAAGTCTTGGATTGGCCAGACACTGACTTTGAAGTGTCTTTCTGATGGTGTTCCTACACCAACACTCTCTTGGTACAAACCCGAAGGAAGTGAAATAAACAGAGTCAGAGCCAGAGAAATCAAAGTACAAGTGCCACTCAGGGGTGATCAAGATTTTGGTCATTACAAGTGCATTGCTGCCAATGGACTTATTCCATCTGATGAGAAATTAATAAAGATAAATCCGATAGGTAAGTAAAAAAGATCAGTGTATTTTGATAAGAAGAAAACTATACATCAGGTCAGCATTTTCTTTTGCCTTGGCTCATTATCACTGTTTCAGGTGTATTAGAAGTAAAACCCAGATTTTCTTACAAAGCACTCGACCGAGTAACTTATTCACTATGTACACCTCATTTGGTAGCGGAGCTCGCAGAGCGTAGCCCCATAATTATACAAAATAGTAATAACCCATCAAGCCGAAAAAATTTGGATGTACAACCGTACGACCGTACAAGGTGCTACTTTTAACATGCGTGGTCAACTGTACCGCGGGCGCGCCAACGCCACGGCTTTGTCCAGTAGTCCAGTGGTCAGTGCAATGGGCTCCGAGTCGGACGACCCGAGTTCTAGTCCTGGCCGGGGCAAGGCGTTGTGCCCTTGCGATGTGCGGGGGAAAAATGCGAGCTCCGCTTTTAGGCTTAGCTAAATCAATATATTATTTTAACATATAATACGTGCGGATATTTTGCAAGGCCCATTATCATTCTACTATTCTTTCATTCTCTAACAATTTGTCCGCTTATTTTTCAACATATATCCTACGGCCCTATCTGAGCGTTACATTCACATTTTTCCCCTCTTTAGCAGCATTAGACCTTCACATATTTTTCACGTTCGTTACGCCAATGAGTTATAACAGCGTAATACTGGAATTATGCCGGATATAGTTAGCCTGATCTTTTAGTGGAAAATGTATCCATATTTGTAAAAACGATTTACAGAACATGGACGACACCCTGCCCCCTGGTAGCATTAAACACGTGAAAAAAGAGCGTTGAACTTCAGGAAGATCGACATTCTCCATTGCGACTAACCATAGGAAACTTCCTCAACCATAGAATCTTAATTTTTCCTCGTTTTCTTAGGTTCGTGGCTGAATTTATCCAGTAGCTACATGTTATTCATTAAACTTTATTAATACAAGGACTTGCATTCGTCCTAAGTATTGTAACAAAACTCGCTGTGGGGTAATTATCTTAAATAAAATGGTAAAAATTATCCTTCGATTTTTTTTTTCCTTTTGCTCAAAATGACCGCTTTTTTATGGCACTATTTAGAGAAACCAGGGAAAGCATCCATCAAACCATCAGAATCAGTCATTCAAGCAAGTTCTATAACAATACGATGGACTGCACCAACTGATGATGGAGGAAGTCCGATCACAGGATACCGACTGATCTTACAAAAGGGTGAAACTGAGGTAGAAAAGGATGATATCACCAATCCTGGGACGACATCTTATTCGTTTCGTGGTTTGGAGAAAAATACCAACTACACAATGAAACTGTTTTCCAGAAATTTCGTACTCGAGGGAGACCCTACAGTAAGGACAATTAGGACCAAGTTTGAAGGTGAGGAATCCAGAAGTGATATCGTGACTGAGCACTTAGCACCAACCGTTTTGTTGCCAACTTAGATTTTTTGTGAGTGGTCCCAGTTTTAACCATCTTATCTGCTCGCCGCATTATAAGATTTTTGGTTTTAAGTGTTTGTACCCCCATAATGGCCAGTTTCTTCTCCCTCTCTAATAGTTATTTGAGGGGTACCTACTTATGAAGAAGCATAATACTAAACCACAGGTAAACGTAGGTGAGAACAAGAGACAACCTACGCGGTTACGTTTTGTAAATGCTACCTATTTTATCAAGAATTGTTTGACTCGTGGTGTTTTTTTATGTTTACGTCTCATAATCTTTTGACATAAACCAATAACAACTAAAACCGCTAGATAGTGATCTTTACGTTAGTTAGATACAGTTTTCCTGAACGCTTACCGGCTATATTCAGCACACCCAATAACCAACTATCCATTTTGCAGCACTGGGGTGGATCCAGGATTTCGAAAAGGGGAGTTCAAACAAACGGGTCGCCGAAGGCAGACCCATCTGGGGGCTCCGGGGGCATGCTCCCCCGGGAAATTTTGAAATTTAAGTCCTCGGAAATGCGATTTCCGTATCAAGAAATGGCCCATTGTTCCAGGTCAACTTTTCCAAACAAAAGTCCTGAGTAATTTGTAGTCCTGAGGGACTTTAGCCGAAGGGAGGCGAAAAAGCTCGTAACTGATCGAGAAAATTATTGGAGTGACAATTTTGCTGCACTGGGGGAGTGGGTAGTGTAAATGTGCACAAGTAAAATCAATCTCTATCGGTGTACCCAGGGGTAGACTTGACCCTCGTTTAGCGCATCGAGCCAAAGGTTCGCAAATTAAAAAATAATTAAATTTATCCGTATTGCAGTGACTCATTTAAACCACCTCTATATGTAAGTCAAGTCGCCTGGTTTTTACCAGTCAGTTTTGTCAACGTACAAATATATTTTTTGGTCTTACTACTGATGTTAAATACAATTGAAAGTAACGGTTTTCTGGAGAGCCTCGAGGCGATTAAAGACCTTGTTTCTGGCGCACAGCTGTTTTCAAACGAGGCGCTCATCATTTTTAGAACCAACATGTTTACCTAACACGAGGATCCTTCTTTGCAAAAGCGCCGAATTCGTGTAACTATGTTGATGATACAAGATATACTGATCAAAGCAATGATTTCTAGTTTTTGCGAGAGCATGTATTTGAGTTATTTTCGTTTTCAATCAAACGCGTGGCAAGATGAGGGTGTGATATTTTTTCTCTCACAAGTCTCACAATGAAGAAGGAACGAGTTTTTTTATTTATCTTTGGCAAAAAAAAGCAGGTCCTGCTTAAAAGTAAGTCTCTCTCATGAAAAACTATCAGAGTTTTACAGCGGATTTTAACAGGATTTTAACAATCTTTGTTAAAAGTAAGGAGCTGTCAACAGCTTCTCCAAATTTTCGCAGGGAGCAGGCGCTGGCGCACAGCTGTTTTCTAATGAGGCGCTTACTTTCTGGAAACAACAAGTCTGCCTAAGAAGAGGATGTTGATGACACCAGATGTACTGATCGAGGAAATTATCTCTAGTTTTTGAGAGAACATCTATTTTAAGTTATTCTCGTTTTCAATCAAACGCGCGGCAAGACGAGGGTGTGAGTGAGTCCAGCGTTTTGAGGGATGATGGTGGACGGTTTAATACCTTAACAAACCATCTCTTATCAAAGCTATTTTATTAAACAAGAACTACGTTTAAGTCAACTAACCCTTAGAAAATGAAACTAAAATCACTGTAATATATATTTCTTCGCTATTTAATGTGTTCTAAAGAGTCACGCTTAGGATTCCCTAAAAATGGGATCAACGTGTAACATTCTACGAGGTTGTTGTTCAGCAAATTTCTGAACTATAGCATCGTAATTGACAGGCTTTTCATAATGAACACTCATTAAAGCCAGGCCAGAAAGTCTCTCGGTTGTCATCGTGGTCCGTAGGTAGCCCTTGACTAGTTTTAAAGTGCTGTTTGAGCGCTTGTTATCAGCTGATGTTACTAGAATTGTACATACTATTCGCAAAAACAGGTGATTGTTTGGAAAGATGTCGGCATCACAAGCCTGTAGATAGACTGAAACTGCAATCAATAAACCTGTCATTTTTTAACCTAAGGGAAATTTTAACAAAAACGAATTGAGTTACTTCGAACCTATAAGGCAGGTTGAAGCGCGTCTGGTTTGTCCGTCTCAGATTGGCATTTTCTCATCCAATGAACATATTCAATATCGAGAGGTTGTGGGCTTGGGAGATCTGACAAATACATCTCGGAGACTTCAGCCATGTCTACATTTGTGCCCGCTACAGTGGCACTTGGTGCAAGACGAAGCAATTGCACGGCAGTCTTCTGAGTGGACCCAAATCTGAAAAAAAAATTCCTTTATTCAATCATGTATTATTTCTCTAAATAGTAAAGGTTAAGTAAACAGCCGAAAGTTTGATAATTTATATGGATTACCTTGAAGCATTTCTTGTGTGATATGGTTAAGGAATGGAATGAACAGATTGTGGCGGTAATATTCCTCAGCTGTGTCATGGGGTGCATTTGCCCTATGCTGCTGTCTTGACACCGTTCTTAGAGCGCTTGGTTCTGTTCCCAGCTCTGAATTGATCTCCACAGCATATGCGTACCATCTTTTGAAGACATCATTCTTGTCTCGCAATTCTTTCAACTCCTTCTCCGAAATCATATTGTAGGCTTTAACATTGTCATTAGACTTTTTTTGTAGCTTTACGCTAATCGGCTTTATGACTGCGAGAATATTCATCGTGACCGTCAAGGACATGAGGAACTGGAGAAAACAAAAGGTATGGTAGCAGCCGTTTGCTCTTTGGAGGGTTTCTTTGTCCCAGTTCCAAGGGGTATCAGTGCTGTATTTTTGATGTTGCTGTTCATCTAAAATGACCACAAACGTTTTAACAACTGATAGAAGTAACTGGACAAAAGTGTCATGCGCTTCGTAATGCTCCACCCAACGATCACGGCAAAGGTCGCAAATCTTGGTTCCTTGAGACTCTGGCTGATCCAGGCTTATCACTTTTTCGAACTAATGGCAATGCCTTTACGATAACGAGATTAAGGACATACAAATCGCAGTGTACGCACAAGGCTGTGGGGTTTTCCTGGAAATTAAGCCTTGTACACCTCTAGCTTGGGAGGACATGTTTGAAGAACTGTCGTAATCTTGACCTTGGTAGAGGGAAATATCCAGGCCCTACTGCTGGAGTTTCCCTAGGATCAATTGCGAGATCACATCTCCAGTTATTCTTTCCGTAGACTGGAAGTCTAAAAACTCTTCACGAATCTTAGAGTCTGTTAACGAACCTTAAGAAAAATGACAGCTGCTCAAGGTTGGAGTTGTCAATCATTTCGTCGCACAGAATTGAAAAGTACTTTACTTCTTTGATTTCACGAATAATGGAATCCTTTATGTGGTCCCCGATTAGTGCTATGATCTGATTTTGAATAGTTTTGCTGGAATATCTGGCAGTCGCGCGGCATGTTGCAAGATGATTCTTCAATATTTCGTCGCCAGCATCAACTCGAAATTCCAGCAAGGCAAGGAAATTACCCCTATCTACGTCTTCACTACCAGTGGTATCACCTATATGACCTCTTAAAGCAATGCATTGGCGTCCACAAAGGTGGACGCACTTTGGAACGCTTTTCATAATTGCTCTGTTTCTCTTAATTGTGTTGCTACGTTCTCTTTCAATTTGGTCTAGGATATTTTTTTCTGGGCGTCGACTAGTTGCAAGGAAACTGTCGTAAGCAACCATAGCATCAACGTGGTAGTATTGTTTCTCGTGTTCACCACACACTTTGGTTACCTTTTTCCACTGATTAAACGGGGCCTTAACCAGGGTACCTAGGTTCTCGCGTTTGGCAAACAAAATGCATGGGAAACAGAAACCGCATTTACATTCTTTACTGTAAACAAGCCAATGATAACATTGCTGCTACGATCGTTGGAATGATCAGTTACAACCATTCGTGGACAATTTAGGGAAAACATAATCCTCGGCTGGTCGGAAATGGTTATCAATAATGTTAAGCTTCTCAGCTTGATTTAGAGATTTAAAATCCGTTTCTTAACGGGTGAGAGCTCCAACACCAACGTCATGAACCGAGCCATGGCGAGAACTATCTCCATCTTTATTGTTCCTTAACACTGAAATAAAAGCAGATTGCCATTGTTTTAACATTTCATTGTAAATTTAACTCCTTTTCACGTCAAATTAACATTCAGTACTTCAATTAATTAGAACGCTACCATGTTCGTTATTAGTTTCTATGTACTTTAATAATACCATCAAACTGGATGTATTTATAATCCGCTAGAAATCGTTCCCACATAGCCGAAGGTCTTTCAGGAGAAAAAGAAAATTGCGAGAGTGTATAAGTTTCCAAAATTTCTTGGGCTTGATCTTTCACAGCCACCTGCCTCAAAAATTCTAACGCTTGGAAGAGATTTAGCCGCAGTAACCAAGGCGTTTCCACTTACTTGAAAACAATTTGTCATGTGTAATATTTCTATTGTTTTTTTCTTGTAAAGAGAACGTACAAGACTTTCTATAGTTGTATTTTGGCAATTTGTTTTATCAAGATACTTTAAACTTGACATGCGTTGCACAAAGTGAAGCGAAAAAATCGAAGTATTGTGTTCAAGATCCCAAGATATCAAATTGGTACAATTCAGTTAAGTATTTTCTATCAAAAACTCATCAGAAATAAACGTTAGTAACCTTTAGGAATGACTTAAGCCTACGTGCCGTAAATCTTTATCATGTCTGAATTGACAATTAAACGAGGAAATGGTAAATTCAGCATCCGAATAAACAGTTCGCCAAACACTAGGATCGTGCATAACGTTGTAAAGATATTTGCACACTGGTGCAAGGCGCGTCATGCGTTCTTCCAGGGAAAGCCACTTGGAAATTTCCAAAAGTACCTCACGGGGAAGGATCATCATGGCACATGCTGTTCTTATGAAAATATTTCAAAAATTTAAACGCCAGATCAAATGGAAGCCTCTTTTATTTGCGCCCAGGTTACTTGTTCTGTTTTGTTTTGTTTTTTTCGCAGGGAAGAAAACGCGCGCCGCCGGAGAGCGTTGTTGATTAGCATATAAGCACGCAAGTGTTTTTAAGAACGCGAGAGAACTGAATCATGGCCGAGTTCCCGCAGTGGCACGTCTCAAGTACCCTAAAAGTTCCCATGTGCTTATCTAAGTCAACAATGCAAAAGTAGCAAGTTTATTTTTTTTTATCAAATGCTGCCAAAATTGCGTGCGTGCAAACGTGTGAACTGAGGCTCCATAAAGCACGCGCGTGACGCAAGCATGAACCTAAAGGCAAACTGACTAATAACAGCGAACGCAATTCCTAGAACATTCTATAAACTAAGAGTGTATTTAACCATGAAACACGTGCGTAATACGATTGTGTCGATCCTCTGGTCATGGATAAATGTTTTCATGAATCAAAGTTACAACATTTTCGGTAATTCTATAGACAAATCCAAAGAAAAGGCAAGATCGTAAATAAATGTTCTAAGAGTACTTTTACTCAGAGAAATTCGGGATCTATTTTTTCCCCAATTCTGAATTGCTATTGGACATTCACTGAACTTATTATGATGAGTTAAGCTGGCAATAGCTCATTTACCTGCATTTTTGGAAGTCAGTGTTGTCTCGTCCTCAGTGACGGTCAGAACTAAATTCTGGCTGCGGCCTGTATCACTTTGTGTTTCCGTTAGTTCTTCTGTCTCTACAAGACGAAAAAATATCACCATCAACTTCGAAACAAAACAAAATATTATTTTTCATGAAAATCGCTTTTAATATGCCAATATTATGGGGAAATCTCGTCAAACAGCTTTCGGACGGCCTTGAAGAATCCTCCATATATTTTCTTTAAGATAAGAAAAGTACGAGTGCAAAACAACAGAGTATGAGTGAAAGAAGTCAAGCTATAAGCTGTAACCTGATAAAATAGGGAAAATAACGCCATACGAAGAAAGTCTGAGATAGGTATTTAAAAAGCTAAACTACAAAATTAAACCTCTTGCTTATAATTAAGGTGGATGGATATCGTTTTCTTAAATACCTACCAGCTATATTCAGAGCACTTAAAAAGAATCAAACCTCCACAGGTCCCATAGCTATCAGAGTTTGCTACTAATTTACTGACATTCTGTGCGCACTTCGGCACACTTACTGCGCAAGACCTTCTGTTGTTTTTTACATGTAGTACTTCTTGTGTTAAAGCTAAGTTTGGTTAGTTTAAAAACTATATCACAGACTTACAAACGAGCAGTTTTAGAGCCAATTCCAGTTGGTGATACCGTCAGTAAAATTATACTTCTAAGTATATATTGTCTATTGAGGCAAAATGGCGGAATTTTTAAAATTCTCATCACTTGTTTTGCGCTGGGATTTTCAGTTCTTTTTATTTCGCTGGGATAGGCCCAAACCAAAAAAAATAAGGTTGCCGTTTTCAAGAAAGTTTCTGTCGAAATTCATCCGGCACATCTCACTCATCAAAAAAAGTATTGTGGCAACAGGTGTGAATTTAGTAACTGAAGTTGAGAAGTTGAACATGGCTATGAAGTTCGTAGCACCTGTTATCGCTTTTGCGCTTCTTGTCATGCTTCCTCAGTTGGCAAACCCCCTGGAGAGAAAAGTTTGTTTTATCGGCGGAAAAACCCGCGTCAGGTTATGCTTGCAGAAGAAAATCGTAGCCCTATACGCTCAAATGGCTCGAGAAGCGGAGCATGCGTACTCATTTTTCCACTGTGTCATGGCCAAGTGCCTTTACTAAGTCATGCGCGATGTCAAAATATCCCAAAAAATCCTCGACCAATTTACAGATTATCTAATCACTGATAATAGTTGTGACCAGGTTACTATCAAGAAGTTGTATAATTATTAGAAATTTCACGCTGTTCGTGTTGTTGACATCAATCTAGGAGCCCCAGATGTGGTCAAAATCGACGACCTGCCAGGTGAAACAACAGACAATACAATTACCCTAAAGTGGAAGGAGCCAGAAAGTAATGGAAAAGTTATCACCATGTATACAGTGTACCAAAGAGAAGTGACTGATGGGAAAGTTGGACAGTGGACAGAAATAAAGAAAATTAGAGATGTTTCTATGAGAGAATTGAAAATAGTGTTGGAGAGAGGAAAGGTGTATCAGTTTGCCATTACTGCAACTAATGAGCTTGGTGAAAGCCTGAAACAAGAGAAAGCAAATATCCAGCAAGTCAAGGCAGAAGAAAGTATGTTCAAATGAATCTTATTTTCCCCTTTCAACGGTTTATCCTTTTCTTTACTTAGTTTTCAAGCACTCTCTCTCACGAACATCGAGGTTTTTACGGGTGAATTCTTCGCTTGCAAAAAACCTGAATCAATATGAAAAATTTGACTTACGTCGCAGTGGATTTATGTGTGGCAATTGCAAAAATATGGCATATCTAGTAACTGAGATTTCAATCATTGGCTGGCACACACAGATATTTTAACTACTGTACCGACACATGCTCACCTGAACCTGGAAAGAGAACCCTGCAACTTTTTAGATGTATCTTCTCATACTTAAATTAACTGCTTTTTTCTTTCCTTTGCCGCCATCACTTAGTTGATGCCTCTCTCCCACAAAAATATGTTTACTCTCCCACACTGAATTCTGAGAACTTTTCTCTCATTTCACCACCACTGCACTCCATTCTTCATACCAATGAGAGCGACTTCGCATTTACCCCCCTCTACGCGCCGTAATTTCGACAACAGATTACTGAACCGCGAGAACTCAGAAGTGGCCTATTGCCTATTGGTCAGAATTACTTTCTAAATGAATGATCAACCCGAGGCTTTAACCGCGCGTGCATGACACAAAACGTTTCCTTTCATAAATAATGTTGAGACTGCCACCATCAATGTCATCTATTTCATAACTTGCGGTTATTTCAAAAATTTGTACTTCGGCGAAAAAGGAAGACGACTTAGGGAACGATTCTGAAGACACCATCGTGACGCAAGATACAAGAAAAACAATATCTCTCAAATTGGCCTTTCATTCGTACGAGTTCAAATGATAATTCTCGTGGAAACAAACAAACGTTCATTTTAACTCGTATTTTTTTTTTCCCCAGTTCAAACAGTAGGCACAGAAGTTTACCTGACAGCGACAATACAGGAGAACTGTAGCAGACGTTCTGAAGTGGCCGCGAAATTTCCAGAAACGGTTAGATAATCTACTTGATCCATATACTGGAGTGTATGGAATACTGCTATGAGATTTATCTTGAAGAGTGAATCTTAATCAATCTTTTCTTGAATGAAATCTTAATATTTCTGTTTAAAAAATGTTATTTTGAACGATCTTCAATATGTGACAAGCATTTGAAAATACGTTTTTTTCTTAATATGTCCTTTTAGGCTTGTCAAATTGCCTTTAGGTTTGGCTGCTCATCCGCCAACACTGTGAACACCAGGTAAGGTACAGTTTGTTGTTTTACGTTGAAACAACAAACGCAAACGCAGATTTGCGTTCCAGGAGGGATGTGTTGTATTTTAGCGGTAAAACTAGTTTTTCTGCTCCAGCAAATCCTATTTAATGCAAGATAATTTACATTTGAAGTACATTTTCTTTAATGTACAGTAATATATTGGCACAGAATGACATGAATTAATTTTATGTACCTTGGTTTATTACATTGGTTAAATCTCAATATATTTTAACACTTAGATGTCACCAAAGTACAAATATGTGTGATGATACTCTTTTTTCTCTCCCCCCCCCCCCTAATCTAGGTGTGGCAGTGTTGTTCTTGACTTTATGATGAGGTTCAATCAAAGTGTAGTCGTCAGCAATGTTTTGATTGTCCTGTCGCATGCTGCGAGGCAAGACAGATTCGGAGGTTTTAAAGTTAATCCAGACTCAATTAAACAAGTTTTAATACCCACAGATGACTCGGAAAGCACAACAAAAGGTAAATTTTACAAACAAATTGTTAAATGTTTACATGTATTCTTCCGAAGATGGACTCTTTATAATTGTATTCCGTATCTGTTTAATTAAACAACTTATTCTGTGACTGATACATTTCCAGGTTTTTGTCTTTGTCGTTGTTGTTGTTTTATTTAATTAAACAAAATCTTATTTTTAAAAATTATTATAGAGAGAGTAGCACCTTACTCTTTCTTTGTACCAAGCCAATCAGAGTTAACATTTTTCGGTCATGAACCTAAGCTATGTAGTGAGAGCAGTATATCGACCAGGATCAGTGTAAATGTTGTTTGAATGTTATTTCATCAAGCTTTGTAAAATGACTCATTTTAGGTCCTGAGGAATGTAACTGCCCATCTAACAACGTCTTGTTAGCCATAATTGGGGTTCTTGCCTTCACAATCTTTCTTCAAATTATTTACATTATCTGGCTACATAAAAAAGGTAAGTAAAAAAATCATTATCTGTGTTAGAGGGTTTGGCTGGAAGATTCGTTTTTAAACAAAAATTTTAACCCACATTTACATCATTTGTCTTTTTTTTCCTTTCGTTCTTTTTCAGGCACTGTAGAGAAACAGAGGTAAGAATTTTCTGCAAGTTGGATTGTGTCGGTGTAATGTGCCCTATATGGTTTCATTCTTAGTGTTTTATAATTATTTCTATGCTTTCTCAATTGTAGGACTTATGAAGATGAAAGACGTGTTTGCGACGTAAGTTACAGCTAAGACATTGAGGTCATGTTAGTGTGGCCAGAAATTATGTAATCTTACTTTACCTCTACTTTCTATGAGAAAATAAACGCTTGCAGCAAATAAGAAGGAAAAAATGTGTAGTTCTATATGTAAAAAAAAGCATATGGCATCAGTGCCAGATACAATGAAATAAAAGAGGAAGTTAGGCGCGAAAAGGTCTTTGTCCTGGGATCATGTCCTTTACCAAGCCACTCCATGGATTTTCCTTCGATTGTCCCTGATTCAACTGCCTGGCTTCACTTCATAGATCGCTTACTTGTCTGCACTCGGTTGATATTTGCTTTCCAAATGATTGTTTTTACGAATTTTTAGCCGGCTTATTTTCTTGATGCCTTATTTTCTAAACGTGAGTTTAGGAACTTTGTACTGCAAGAGTTGTTTCGTGCGTTTATTTGTCAAAATATGGGACTACCAATCGACAATCTTCACGTTGCAGTTTGTAGCTTCGACGAATATGGTATAAGCCTCGATCACTCCATTGGACATGATAGTTTCAAAAGCAGAGAACAAAATGTTAGTAATAATAAGGACAAGAGGTTATAAACTATTTATAATCTCTTATCATGGAAGAATATAAACATTTTTCTGATAAAAATGGTGAACTGATTTTTATAACCATGTGGTACTTTTAACTGGGATTAATAACAGCTTTGAATATGAATACCTTAACAGTGTGTTGGTTTAATAGAATGAAACATTATTAGAAGATATCGAACCAAGTCTACCTGAATCAAGAAAACTCACCCAGCCTCATGCGGAATACATGGATCTCATAGAAGTCAACAAAGATAATAGAAAAGCACAAAGAACAGCTCCAGGTGCTGATTACATGCCCCTTCATCCATTAACACGCTGCTGGGAAGTTCCAAGACATCACGTGACCATAGAAAAAATCATTGGTAAAGGTGCTTTTGGTCAGGTTGCCAAGGGAACAGCAGTAGGACTTCGAGGGAGTCCTGAAACGAACACAGTGGCTATTAAGATGCTTAAAAGTGAGCTCTTGTACTGTAAATTGAATGAGTCTTGGCCCAGAGACATTCAGGAAATGTTACCGGGTTACTGTAATTATGTACCTATTTGCCATTTCATAAGTTATGTTGTTATTTCGACATTTCGCATATTATTCCTGTTAACTAAATTTTACTCCTTGTTTTTAATGCTCCAGCAAACGCTTCTGAATCGGACAAGAGAGATCTGATGAAAGAACTTGACACAATGAAGCAGCTAAAACCACATCCTTACGTCATTAAACTTTTGGGATGTGTTACTGAATCTGGTATGCTTTAGTTATGTGGGTCTAATTTTGCTGTACACATTTTTCTTATGATTTACTCTGTAACGCTTTCTCGTCATTGATAATTTGCCTCAGTGGAAGGGTGACCGCTTCACAATTGAGCAAAACAAACAACCATCGCATAAGGTAATTTTATCTTATTTTAGCCAACACAGACGTTCCTGGATTTACTGATAGACTAAGACCGAATATTTGCCACTGAACAGATCATTCTATTGTAGAAGCAGAAACGCTTTTTGTTAGGGAATAATTGGTCTGTACTTTCTTATGAGACCGGCGCATAGTTTTTCTTGTTTTCATCCGATTTCTTCAAAAGTGTTGACCATGAGTGGGCTATTCATCTATTTCAATTATTGCTTTTTTTTTAAAGAGAGTAACATATCAATTAAATTGTTTAATTTCTTCAGAACAGCTTTTGGTTTTGATTGAATATGTGCCTTTTGGGGATCTGCTGGGTTACCTGAGAAAGAGCCGTGGATTAAAAGACACTTACTACAAAGACCCGGATATCAAACCACAAACAAATCTGACGTCACAGCAACTGATGAAGTTTGCTTGGCAAATTGCTGATGGAATGAGTTACTTGTCCGCAAAATCTGTAAGTTAGTTAAAAACACAAAAGACAAACAATTCTAAAACCTTCTCGTAAGGTCTATCGTCATGTTAAGCTCTGGCATGGAATATTATGTCTTCACAAGATCACGCCCGGGAGATGCAGACGTATTCTTACCGTCTTGTTGAGGCTATTTCTTTAGGGCCAGGAACCCTCCCGATTTTGACGTCATCATACAAGTTTTATTTCAATGCGAGAATGGCGATATTTGTGCATCGTTGCAAGTGTACCCCATCGAAATAAAATATCTGGGTTTTTCTCGTGTGAGCAAAGGCAGAGACGTGAAGGAATAGGATCTTTTAAGATATTCAGCTTAAACTGAGTGTACAACAAATATCCATTTTAGTGACAAGGAAGAAAAGGAATTAAAACTTCAACTTAAAAAAATCGTCTTTGGTTGCTAAACTGCTTTATTACAGAATCTTATTTCGATTAAAATTAAAAAGGTAAGCGTTCTTTGAAATGACTACGTATTGCAGAAATAGAGTAGTTTGCTTCTCTTTGGAATATGGAGCAGTTATTGTAGTAGTTTTAACTTTCTGCCATCTGGAAGAAAAAGAAATACACACACCATATTATGTTGCTAGATATTTCTATTTTCCTCTCTGAACCATTTCATTTCAGTTCTTTTTCTTCTACAATCGCTAATTTTTGCTGTTACATCAATTCTTTCTTAGATCATTCACCGAGACCTTGCGGCCCGTAATGTGTTGGTTGGACAAAAGGAAACGTGTAAGGTGACAGACTTCGGAATGGCCAGAGATGTGCAGCAGGAAAATATTTATGAACGAAAGACAAAGGTAATCAAGAAAAAGGGGAGGTGAGGGCGGTATTACATTTCGTTCAGTTTAGTGATCTTTGACAATCATTGTTGTGGTTGAGCTGATATATTCCTGATTTCGATCATGAATTCCTTGGGACCCTAATGAAACTATCAACCATGCGTTTACGAGTACAATTTTAAATATCACTATTTTTGATTACTCGCTTCCTATAATTCTCGAGCTGTTTCACAAAGTGATATTTAAAATCTTTAGGGCCGTCTTCCCGTGAAGTGGACAGCTTATGAGGCCTTATTGTATGGTAAATATACCACCAAAAGTGACGTGTAAGTATACCTGATTATAACCCGTAGCAGTTTATCAAAAATTTTATCAATTTTAATCAGGACTTGAATTCTAGTGATGCTTTGTCAAAGAATACATTTATTTTATTCGTCGTATTTACTGTTTATGTCTATAGTCACTTAATTAATATTCGTTTGATTTGTCTTTCTGCAGATGGAGTTATGGAGTTCTGTTATACGAGATTTTCACCATAGGTAACATCGAATGGAATTTTATAAAGCTCTGTAGATGTTTTTTGCTTTATACCATGTTTAATTAAACAATGTATCGTGTTCAGTCAGACAAACGTAATGAGCTTCAAACTACATCTAGTGACAAAGGTGGTGTTTCGTTGAAGGTCGTTTTTTGTCACATTTATATTTCGATGGTCTTGTGGTTCTTCCAGGCGGTTCACCTTACCCACGAATGGATGGAAGAAAAATTGCAAACTTACTCCAGGATGGATACAGGATGCCTAAACCACAACACGTCGATGAAAAATTGTAAGTTTTCTTTATTTACTTGTTCTCCCTCGTCGTACAAGGAAACATTCTTTAAATCTTTAACAGGTTATTTGAATAATACCAGGTATCAGATCATGATGAAATGCTGGAAGAATGACCCAGACGCAAGACCAACTTTCACTGAATTGAAAAATCAGCTTAAGGACATGGAAACCCTACACAAGGTCAGAATTTTTATCAATATGAAAGTTTTTTTTTCAAGTAAGACTGACTGGCTTAGGCTCAGCTAATTAGAGATAAAAGTAACAGCATTGAGCCTTAATAGCGTCTCAATGACAATTGAATGTCTCAATGATAATTAACACTTGATGGTTATTTAAAAGATCATAGGATGATTGCAAAACTGCATTGAGACGCACAGAGAGTAGCAGACGACGACGCCATAAAATACTTCCTCCTTGAATTTGTTTTGGTGTGAAAACCTGACCACTTGTGAAGATAACCACTTAAAACTTTTTTAATGATGCTGATTATTATATTATTTTTCTCTGCAGAAGCTAATTGACATGAAAATGTACGACAAGCAATTGTATGCAAACGTCGAGGATTTAACGGTGTAGTTAGATAGACGTCTACGGTGTATGACCTGCTAATATTTTGAACACTTCGCCTAGACAAGTTTCAGGGATTAATCATCGTTTTCTTACACGCTTACTTGGTAGAAATAGGCATGTTGCGTCTAGCAGTTAGGCTGTAACATTGTAATTCAATTGACTTCATATTCTTAAAAGCTGAAACGCTTTTATAAGTTTACCGATAAAGTTTAATCTCATTTTCTCTTTAACATATTAAGTACTTACATATATGCCTCGACACAAGCGTTTGAGTTCAATTTATTTTCTGGCTCAATTCTGAGGTGATGATGAGATCTCGCTCTGAAAGCCATAGTTGTGTACAATTTTAATAAATTGCTAAAAAATTTTGCCGCAAAACCCGCTTATATTTAGGAAAGCTAATTGTGCGCATAAATTGCTTTCCCAAAGACCGCCTTTACTTGCGATACCAACTCGAAATACTTTTATACGGAATTCTAATCAAAATTATACTTGGCACATTACTTCTGCAAGAAAGTTTGTTGTTTGGCCTAATAGGCCGATAGTTTTCGCGTACTAGATACTATTACTCAACGAAACTGGTCGTAGGTACGGGTTGAAGTCTTTTTTTCTTGGATACGTTGCTAATGTAATAACTTTAATTTTTTTTACATAATAAAAGTGTTGAAAAGTTCTGAGTTGACTCTGTCTGCATGATGATGCTGTACGCGACACATTTCACACACACATTTCTCTCCACGACATTGATCTATTATATCTAGACCCATCTCTCTAGATCTCTCCTTTGAAGGAAGGACAAAACCAAACCAAAGTAACATAGCTTCCCGAAGTGCAAAAAATCGCTTGTACGTGTTTCAGGAGACTTACATACAAGAGACCATGTTCTCCTGTCACTCTCAGTAGAGGTTAAGTTAAGAGTCCATCAATCTTAAATAATTATAAACTAGGTTTCCTTTTGGTCAAAACCCTTCTTTCCTGCTGATATGAATAATTGCACTAGAAACAGTACCTAATATTAAAATAACCCCTTTAGTCTGGAGTAGAGGATACCTGAGGAATAGTCTTAACATTCAAATGAAGGAGAGTTTAGCGTCTGTTTGGAAATATTCCCTAACGTTATTTTGTTTCTGAGGGCAAAATGATACTTCAGCATACAGAGGAGAGGGGGTGAAATGGAGGGGGAAGGGGGGGGGTCGTAGCTTTGCAAAATGAATTCACCGAAATTTTTATATATAATTTTTTTGAAGGCTTTTGCTGAGAAGAAAATGAGTTTTATCCTAACATTTCTGCAAATGTCGAACTATGTCAAATTTGCTATTCTAAACGACATCACGAGTCCACCCCTGATGCAAAGATTGTGTCCTTGGTGAGCTAAGTTGTAGTCTGTGGTGGGATAAGGAAAGTTTACTAAGAATAATTACTATAATGCTTTTAGGAGTCGCTCCTTGGTAAGAATATTACACATTGTTTGATAAGGTAGTTGGGTTTGTAGGAGGGGGTATCATAAGTGTTCTTTCTGTCGGTTAAATCATACCTTAACAGCTGTGTTCAGTAGTTAATAATTGATATTCTCTTACAAAGTATCCAATCACAACGAGAACCCTATCCTCTTTTCTTGCACTTTGATAGGGGTTTACGCTGCTAGTCTTGAGTCACTTAGATTGCGACATAGATAGGACATAATCAACTAACAAAATAATTAGTAACCGTTGCAGCTATCAAATGGTTGGCATTCAGCTTTACATAGAGACAGAAACTATCAAACGGCCTTTTAGTCCAAACTGATTTGAGGTCTACTCTGATTTCGCTTTACAATTCATTCTGCTTTCTATCGAGAAAGAACGTCATAAAATTGTGGCCGATTATCTACAACGATTTCTGAGAAGAATATCATTATTTCGTTTTTGATCATTAGTTTTACAAACCCAAAAGGTCTACAGCAGTGCCTTTTATTAAATGACTCTGCGGTTCACTTGTGTTACGTAGTCAAGTGTGCAGAAAGTTTACTTGGACATTATACATACAATATTCCTACATATTCCTTTAATTTTCATTTTCCTTCACCGCGAGATGCTTTCTCCGACCAGCGGCTCGAGTCTGTTGGTCATCAATACCATACATTCGTCAAACACGGTGGTTATTCCTTCCACCACATTTTTCGCTGAAACGACAGCTAGTTCTAAAATCGCAACATAAAAAGCGATGCGACTAAACGATGTCGCACTGAATTATTGGATCTCCCGCCAAGCTCAAAGGATCAAACCCTTAATTTCATTGATACTGAGAGGTCGAGTACATGCTCTTCACTAAACTCAAAGGGTGCTGGTGATTTTTCTTTTTTCAAATCATGAAAAATCATTCTTGAATCCTCATTCTTAACAGTGTAGCACATGCTATGTGTATGCTTGACATGTCATTTATAAATCAATGTCGGCATGACCATGCATACTAACGTAAACAATGGAACAGAATGTGATGTTCTGGAGGGATGTTACTAAAAACGATAAACGATGAACGAGGATGGAAGAACGGAGAACTCGGTCTTTAGAGTAATCTGCTAAGACGGTAAATTAAGCTGTTACTAAAGCGTTTTGACTTGAAATTTTGCTTCAAAAGTTTAGTTTGAAGACGATAGAAATTGCAGGTGAGCTAAAAATCGGGTATTTGCATCTATTGGAGAATCAATCGTTCCGCCATTTATCCTTTCTAAAAGCGCCTAAATGAAGTGATTTTTTAATCTGGAGAACTCAAACAAAGACTAGAACAAAAATTAAATCACTTTTGGTTCGCTTTTACATCAGGCGATCAAGCGGGAAGCCTTTGTTTTGCCATAGTGTCTTGAACTAAACGGCACACACTAAAGATGCGTAGAAAGTGCTAAGAAAAAGATCTCCCGACTTCCGACCACATTTCGCGTATCAAAAAAGTTTCTTCTTTTTCATTCTGATATGCTGCTTTTGGTGTTACACACGGCTGAAGTTAAAAAGAAATCTTTGAATACGTCTTTCTTAATCAAATATAACGAGAAGTATGTGGGTCACAGTGGCGGAAAATGAAGAAAAAGACAAAGCAGAAAACAAACAAACAAGGACAATGATTTTATCTACTCACTTTGCCTCTACTTCTCAGTGAGTCAACAATATTGAACACAAAAACTTTTGTGCATTGCTAATCTAAATATTTTAGGTTTAAAAGTGAATAACAGCTGAAAGTCTTTTAAGGTTTACCTTTCGTCGTGAACGCCGCTGGTCACGCACACGTCGAGGAGTCCACAAACTTCTTGAATACTGCTATCTATCTATATAATATAGATTTAGCCAAGCCTAAAAGCGGAGCTCTAGTAAGGTTATTTTCCAGCCCTTCATTATACTGAATAAAAACTGTAATAAAACTCTTCAGCACTGATTGTAGAAGAGTTTCCTCAAGGGGATTTAGAGACCAGGGCCCAGTTGTTCGGAGGCGGATTAGTGCTAACACAGGGTTAAATTTTAATCTGGATTTCTTTACTCCTTTGTTCGAAAGCCTTTTTGGGATCATTTCCTCTATTCTATTTCGAGCATCCAATCATCAAATTCTTATCAAAAAGAATTTTACTGAATTTCTTTTAAAGCTTTCAGGTCTGAAATCAGAGTTCACACTAACCCTTGGTTATCTTAACCCAGCTTTGAACAACCCAGCCCAGTCCGGAAGTTGGGGAGGGGAGGAACAATTGACGAAGTCTGGAACTTGGGGACGATGCTCTCACAACTTGCAAGTCGATCAACACGCATGCTAGTCAGCGGTATCTTTAAGCAGCCTGGGATCCTTGCTGTTGTTCCTTATGTTTTGAGCAAATTTTCGAAGATAGAGAATGTTTTCTTCTTCAGATGAAGTGTATGATGTCAGGATCATTTACAATTATATTCTATTGAGCGTGACTTATAATTGCAGTTTGGAAAATTGAGCCTTAATAACTTTCATGCGTTAAAATACAAACAATTTTCTCTTCATCTATGTGCCCCAAACATTACAGGGGAGGATGCAGGTTAAAGTAAAAACATGAATTAAAAAAGGAGGGCCCCCATTAATTTCAGTCCAAATTAAAGGAGGATCCTTGCCTTTCCAGATTCTAGCCCTTTAAAACTCCCGTATCTTGAAACCAATTCCGTATATCAAACTTTCGTTTAGGTATAAGCATTGATAAGAAATACCATGCATTAATGAAAGCTTGTGGTAACTTCCACAGCGAAATTATATAATCACACAATTCCAGACAAAGGAAGTCAGGTTATTGACTCACCTGCTTCAACTTTGAGGGATTAACGTACAGAGAAATAAATATGGCAAACAGTTACAATTAATACAAAGTTGAAAGTTTTAAAGCTAAAAGATATACATTACAGTCATTACACCCTATGCATCCTAGCAAAGAAAGGGTCAATTACCACCATAACTTCTCCCTAACCTTAATGCTTACAGGAAATCATTAATTTTTGTCACAAGGTGGTACTGTACTTACAATATGAAGCAGTCATGTCCCCATAATTCAATTTAACTATCAATACGAAGTTTACATGCTCTCGAAAGTAATCTGCGTATGTATAACTGGTTGAAAAAACTCGAGCCATTTTCTCATCCAATTAAAAGCAAGACCAAAACGCTAGCTACGTGCGCTAATTTTTCTGCGTTTGGCGCCGTTTGCATGTAATTACTTCAAATTGTGATGGGTCCACTAGGCTGCCTTCGCTCATGATTTTACGACACTCAATTTAAAACTGTTGTAGGGAAATTGAGGCACAAGTACTAAAAACGTCCGTTTACAAACAGGAACGCAGTTTCACGTTTTATTCGAATGTCAGCCCAACCTCGCTTGTGAGATACTTCTTGTGTGAATTTTGAAGGCTATATTTCACATCATTAGGAATTTTCACGTAGTCAACCGAAAAAAAAGGAAATCTGTTGGTTAGACACTTCTTAGTCGTATGGTAGTATCTCACAGTCTCTTGACGTGAAGGTCGGCAATTTCTACAAAATGGACACCAGCATTTTAGAGAGGGTCTTCGTTTTGTAGTTTGAGGCGGGTAAAACTGCAAAACGAAGACCCCATGGAATTCAGTGTTTTAGCGTCAAGTAAAGTGTTTTGGCGGGGATCTTCATTCTGTAGTTTGAGGTGGGCAAAACTACAACACGAAAACCCCATCGATTTCAATGTTTTAGCGTCAAATAAAGCATTTTGGCGAAGGTCTTCGTTTTGTAGTTTGAGGCGGGTAAAACTACAAAACGAAGACCTAATCGATTTCATTGTTTTGGCGTCGAAAAAAGCGTTTCAGCACATTTCATTTAATTGATTTCCAAATCTTCGGTCTTCGGTCTTCGGTCTTCGGTCTTCGGTCTTCGGTCTTCGGTCTTCGGTCTTCGGTTTGGAGACACCCACTTCGGTCGACAAGTTCACGAAGAGTGGTCGTGACACTCGGTCCCAGTCTCAAAACGAAGAGGGGCCTCCTCTTCTATCCCTTCAAGGGACTTCCGTAAGATTTAGGCACAACCTTCCTCATTGAAGCATCAGCGAGGGTCTGATAAGATGGTGTCTTTCCGTGATTATGAAATTTACGTACTCTTTCTTCTGCTGGTAAAGTTTCACGGGTCAGGTACGTGTGAAATTTATTCTCCCGTACAAAGGATTTTACTGTGTTTTTACCGTGTACCATTTCAAGCTTAGACACCAAAAACGCCGACCCTTTCTTTCTGACCGTGATGTTTGTCAAAATGATTTCCGAACTCCAAGATGGCTTTTAGCAGTTTTTGTATTTCAAATTTAAGATATGTTGTTGGGGTTTCAATCACGCGATAAATAAGGTCTGAATAACCATGATGCGATAGAAATCAAGAGCAAAGGATTTTATGCTTCAAGTGTAACAATACCATACGTTCAGAATATAACATCAAAATTGAAACTGAGAGATGCACTATATTCTTGACAAGTGTGAGTCGTGTTCTTAGCCATGAGAAAAGTTACTGCTTGTGTGGTGGCTCTCCACTACAAACATGATGGCTATGCAAACCCAGGAAAGAGTTGCCATCTGTACCTAAAGTCTCTTCCTTGCCATCCATCACTCATCATTGAGAAGAGCTGTTAAAAATTTTTCCACTCATTATTGGTTCAAAGAATGACCTCAGCTGCTAGCTAATATAAGTTGAGTGTGAGTTTTCCTCCAGGCAGCAATCTTGTAAAGAAACGAAATAATGCACTTGGATGGATATTGAGCATTATTTGCTCATTTACCTTCATGTATGATATGTCTACTGACTTGACCAGTTTTTAGCGTTATGCACATATGGTTGTGGTATCCCACACCGGTAGTCTTGGGCTACTTATTTTTGTTATATATTTAGAAAAAGGTAAGTTTTACTAGGACCAAAATTTTTGAAATGCATGTGTATACATGTGGGCTTATAATATACACCCTGAGATTTACTCCAAGCTAAATTTGAAAAAAAAATTGATTTGTAATAGACATATAGGTTGGATGGTTTTTCTCACAAATGAGAAATCAGCATCTGACCAATCACAAGTTGAAGGTGAAATGTTGAATGACCAGTAAAAACAATAACATGGCTTTTTTACCCTTGTGTTGTGGGGGCTTGCCAAAGTGAATGAAAGTGAATGTCAGCAATGTTTGCTGGTTGCATATAACTGTAGAATTATGACTTTAAGGTTAAAAACAAGAAGTCAGTGGTTTGTGTAAACGATTTAAATTAATTAAAGAAGATAATGTCAGAGAAAACTGGATTTCATAAAAATTGGTGAAAATCACTCACCAATTTCACCTCACGCAAACTGATCACAATCTCCATCAAAATCTTTGCTTTGATGAATTCCTGACATTTACAATCCAAGGAACTAAAGAGTATTCTCCTCCAAAATGGTAAGAAAGACTTAAATTTCCAGAATCTGACTCTGATAAGAAAGCATTACGGTCCATCTTTGTCATCTCATTTGTGCCTATCTGAATGACCAAAAATTTATGTTTCGGATTGGTACTAAAATTCCCATGGTATTAACAAACGCTTTTCAATCATTTAATTTATTCCTCATTTTTGTCCTTACTTTGTTCCCAGCAGTAACCGTGAATGTTGCTCCATTTTCTGCATATAAAGCACACACAACCCACAATTCCTTACATTACTTAAAGTTTGCGTGTACAATTTTTATAGACAAAAACTCGTAGGTTGCTCAGATAAGACCATACAACTTTTCAAATGTAATGCATAGTTACACTTATTGTTGTTACTGCTTACACTAAAAGTGCCTCTCTGGTGGACTCTATTTAAGCCCTTCCTCCTAAATATTATCCTTACACTTGTAATTAAAGGGCTGAGAATATTATGTTTATTGTTGTCTATTTTATAGGGGCTGTGGATGTGCGTTTCACCCAGGAGCCTACTAATCCAAGCTACTTCAACAATGGCAGTGATGCCAAGCTGGTGTGGGACTACACTGATCCACAAAATAAGATTCAATACATTATCTATAGTGTTCTGGTAGATGGTAAATTTGTGAGAATGATGGTTAATGACAGTCATGGCGTCCAAGAACATCCTGACATTCCTCCATCTTACAAAGGAAGAGTGAAAATTGAAGGAAGAGCTACCCTGGTTATCAAGGACATCAAACCTGGAGACAATACCGAATTTGAATGTGAAATGTGGGGAAGCTTTTCAGGGAGTGTTAAAAGTACAGCTCAGCTTATTGTGGCAGGTATGCATTAAAGACATAACCACTGATAATCAAACATAGATCAAATTTATTCAACTCATGTCTCATATTTTCATATGCAAGGCTGAAAGTGGCTAGCTAACCCAACTTTTGGGAACAATAGAGCTACTTTTACTTGGCATGCAACGTTCCAGAAAAGGAGAAAATAAATTCTACTGTTTACTTTGTTGTAATTCTCATCTGAGAGAAATCATAGAGTTATTGCTTTATTCTCCTGGCACCAACCACTGGGTTGCTCTGTTATGCATAGATGATTGTTATTAATATGAATATTGAGATTTTCTCTCAGCAAAGCTGTCAATTAAAAATGGTCAGTCAAAACTAGAAACAATCTCGCTGGTTCTATGATTTTGCTAAATCAGTGAAGGACAATATTGCATGACCAATCACAAACAGCATGTGAAATTAATTTGGAGTGAAAAAACTGGCATTGCTTTTCAAGCCTTTTAAAGGGACTTGCTAAAGGGAATGAAAGTCGGCATTACACCTTTGGCTGCTTTCTGAGGATTGTGATCTTCAAGGTTTACAGATGTAAATTTAGTCAACAGAACAGTGACTTCCTCAAGTAAGTTCTGAGACCAAGGAGCCCGTCAATACCTGGATTTGATTTGTACAATGGAGCAAAATTTTTTTAAAGTTATGGAAGCAATAAACCAACAAAGTCTATAATCCAAGCTCTTTATGCTCTTTTAAAGACGTTGAGCATGTAAACAGAAAATAATTCAATGATGATCAACTTGGCCAGGTAGGAATCCTGTTCTGAGAAAATGCAGTTATTCATTCAACAGCTGTAATTTTATTGCTGACTTTGGTTGCTCCACTGAGAAACTGGCTGAGTTCTGCAAAGAGCTCCAAGGGACTAAAAGTATTCAATTTCAATTTAGAGTATGAAACATTTTTGAGCTCATGCAACCTAAACTTTTCAAAAACTTTTCATGTATAAAACGGAAGCGTATTGTTCTTTGAAAGACTTTTTAATCTTCTATCTGAGTGTTTAAACTTTCATTTTCCAACACAGTATCTTGGATGTCCTAACAACCTTAAGTACATGAAAACAATTGTGATATTAAGACTCAGTGTGTAACTTGTTGGTCATTTAACTGTGATTCAAAGTTGAAAACATTTGTGATATTTCAATACTCATGTACAATTTACTTCATTGTTTGCTTGAACGATTTTATTCACTTGTTGTGAAGAATCCAAACTCACTGTTTACTATATTGTATAATAAAGTTCACATGGTAACCAGGTGGACAATCAGACATAGTTTGATGCTACTCGGGTTTAAAGATTTAATGAATGTAACCGAAGAAGTTACAATTCATAGACCCAACGTTTCGACACTCCTGCCTTGTGCCTTCATCAGGGGTGATTAGTAAACGCTGCAACAAGATGTCCTTTAATACAATCGCTAACTAGCTGCCTTTTTTTCTGACGAGGAGTAAATGGGCGTCAGGAAGTAAGCCGCCATTATCACAATTTAAAGGAGCGTGGGTGGAGTTAATTTGCCAGGCTTCCAAACAAAGGCGCTGGTGGTAACGCCGACTAGGGGTGATAATTTAAGACTTATCCCACCCAATTGTATCGTTAGTTAGGCAAGAGTGCTCCGACATTGTAATCAGTCAAAAATTCCTGCGAATTTGCGGATTTCATGAGAGATAAAACTCTTAACGCCTGGGAAGAATTAGTATCTTTCGACGTTGTTTCGCCCTTCGCTAAAATCCCAGGTGATCTTGCCGTTAAGGATGCGGAGGAGAGGCTAAGAGAAGATGCTTCCCCAGGACAAAGAACTTTTTTTCAGTGAAGGATATTATTCATATGCTGTCTTTTTGCCTCAAAACCACGCAATTTGCATACAACGGCACCCACTATCAACAGGTTTTTGGTACAGCTATGGGTTCGCCCGTCTCTGTTGTCAATGCCAACATGGTAATAGAAGACGTGGAACAAAAGGCCTTAGCTAATTCACCGGTTAAACCCTTTTTCTGGAAATTAAACGATATGTCGATGATGTTATTTCTACGGTATCCGGAAATGAAGCGGAGCGCTTCCTATCGCATTTGAATTAGGTAGAGCCGTCTATCCAATTCACCCTTGAGCGTGAAAAGGATAGACATCTGCCCTTTCTTGATTTAAATGTGTCCAGAGGGGAACAGGGGAATTTAGAGACAAGTGTCTATCGTAAACCTACCCACACCGACAAATACCTCGCTTTCGATTCTCACCAGCCTATTTTCCATAAAAAGTCTGCAGCCAAAACTTTACTCAGGAGGGCTAATTGTCTACCATCTTCACTCGATTCGAAGGCTGAGGGAGAAAATATGTTTCTAATGTCGTAAAGGCGAATGGCAATACAAAAACTTTTCTCCGTAACTGCCAAGAACCAGTTACAACTAGTAGCACTCCTGATGAAAGAGAACCAGCGACTGGTTTTGCCATTATTCCTTACATTCAGGGTGTTACGGAACCCATCAAGAGAATTTTGAATAGCCACAACGTTAAAGTTGCTCAAAAACCTTTTCAACGAACAGACGCCGTTTATTCTATTCCTTGCGATGACTGTGACAACGAATACATCGGATAGACCAAAGTCAGTTTGGCACACGTTTGAAGGAGCATCAAAAAGCGGTTTTCTTTTGCAAAGAATAAAAATTTATCGTGATAATGGCGACTTACTTCCTGACGCCCATTTACACCTCGTCGGAAAAAAAAACCAGCGAATTAGCGATCGTATTAAAGGACATCTTGTTGCAGCGTTTAGATCACCCCTGATGAAGGCACTGGACAGGAGTGTCGAAACGTTGGGTCTATGAATTGTAACTTCTTCGGTTACATTCATTAAATCTTTAAACCAGAGTAGCTTCAAGTCATGTCTCTCTGCTAACTGTTTTTGATCGTCTATGACTAGTGAATACAAATTGTCATCTCTTTCATGTCTTTCATCTCCACCAAAATGCTGGTTGTCGTTGACGTGTAGATTGCGTTTGGACAAAAGTTGTGACATAAAGAATGGAGTCTGTTATGTAACCAGATAAACTATTGTTGTGGAGAAGTGTGTTTTAGTGAATTTGATTCTCGTTTGACCGGTTTGACAGCTCTTCATTCCATAGTTTTCTCCCGTCTGCTAACCTCGTATCCAAGATGTCCCGTGCGCTGTCAATAGTTTTGCAAGTTTTGACTTAGTGTGTTCATCATAATCCTTTTGGCATTGATTTTCGAAAAAATTTCATCTTTATCTTACTATATTTCATCTTCAAGTGATTAAATACCTTTTTCCAAGTAGCATAGGGTCTTCCATGTTTAGCCATGTAGGACACTTAAATTTGGCTTACATCCTAAGGTTTCTGTTATTTTACGGCTGATGTTATCGATGACATTGATGAGGCTAATGCTCCCACGGTTTTTGCGATTGGAAGACAGCTAAGCACTATTTTGTTCCTTTTGATAGGCGGCACATTTTATCACAATTTGGAGGAAATCTGCCTTCTTCTGGTCTCCTAGTTTCCTAGTTGATAAGAGTTGATGATTTTTCTTGATTGGGTTCAGACTTCTACTTTAAGTGGCATTTTGAACAAATTCACTTTGCGTAAATGTACTTTAACCATAGCTGCGTTTACATAGAAATACCAGCAAAGTGCGGCGATGACTCAGCGTAATCTTGGTGGAGATCTGGTATATGTTGTGGGCTAGACAATTCTGCGCCTACTTACGAGATGGCAGGTTAATAACAAATGGGCACAGAGAGAAAAATTACATATTTTATTTGTACAATATTTTCTTCAAAGTTTCAGATCAGCAATTGTAAATGTGCAGATATTATTCTATAGATATTAGACAGATCAATAGCGATTTCCTAAAATTTTTGACAATAAAAATGAACGGTAGAAGACGACGTTTCGATCAAACTTCGGTCATTTTCAAGTGAATAGTAAGAATGTCACGATGAAAATATATATGCGTGTAAGAAGTAGAAAATGTTTTGGAAGTGTAAACGGACAATAAGAACATGCAAAGAGAAGAAATAATTAAGCTAATTGAAACCAAATTAAATTTAAAAATTAAAATTAAAATCCTAATTAAAAACCTTTGCACGAATTAAGTCCGACTGCACATTGAAAGCAGGGTTAAGTTCTTGAATAAAAAACATTTCATAAATTAGGTAGTCAAATTTGTTCGCATTCTTCTTTAAAAGACTAAAATTCTTCGTAAGATCCCTTGGGGCCAAATAATGCTTGTTGCGAAAATGCTTGTTAATCGATGGAGTCGATTTTCTGTGTTATTGAACATGTTTACGCAGATGGCAGCGTGTAAAACCAACATAACCTGCATCGCACAGGTCACATTTAAATTTGTGAACAACGGTCGAGTGGCAACAGACGGGTATGCTATGAGCTCCCCCTTGATCCTCTATTAGCCATTTTTTTTTTAAGTGCGGCATCGAGGATACCCATAACATCGATAAAACTGACGTCTATATAACGCGCGTTGTTTAGGAATCATTAATTAATCCCGTTTGTCTTTGAGGTCGTGTGACCTGTAATTTGTGCAAAATTACATATGCTGCCCGTTTTAGGAAAGATTTCTTTTAGTTTTTTGCTTAGTCATTAGTACTACAGTACTAACGGTGTTCACCAGTACTACAGTACTATCAGTACGTATGCTAACTGTGTCACTAGTGTACCAACGTACTAGCGTACTAACTCCACTTTTCCAATGAATGAATTGCTTCGTTATGTACTAGCGTTCGATTAATGGACTGCATGTCACTAGCGTACCAACGTACTAGCGTACTAACTACACTTCTCGAACAAGCATGAATGACTTGCGTACCAACATACAAGGGTTCGATTAAAGAACTGCATGTCTCGTGTGTACCAACGTACTAGCGTACTAACTCCACTTCTGCGACAACCATGACTGATCTACGTCCTTGTGTACAAGCGCTCGATCAGAGGACCGCATTTCACTAGCGTACCAACGTACTAGCGTACTAACTACACTTCTCGAACAAGCATGAATGACTTGCGTACCAACGTACTAGGGTCGATTAAAGGACTGCATGTCTCTTGTGTACCAACGTACTGTAGTACTTGGTACGGACAACTCATCATGGCTTGTTTATTTCTTAGTACGTTAGTACTGTAGTACTCGGTAAGGTCAACTCATCACGGCTTGTTTATTTCTTAGAACGTTAGTACTGTAGTAATCGGTACGGACATCTCACCACGGCGTGTTTATTTCTTAGTATGTTAGTACTGTAGTATTCGAAACGGAAAACTCATCACGGCTTGTTTATTTCTTAGTACTGTAGTACTCGGTACGGAAAACTCATCACGGCTTGTTTATTTCCTTAGTACGTTAGTACCGTAATACTCGGTAAGGTCAACTCATCACGGCTTGTTTATTTCTTAGTACGTAAGTACTGTAGTACTCGGTACGGACAACTCATCACGGCTTGTTTATTTCTTAGTACGTTAGTACCTTAGTACTCGGTACAGACACTCATCACGGCTTGTTTATTTCTTAGTACGTTAGTACTGTAGTACTCGGTACAGACACTCATCACGGCTTGTTTATTTCTTAGTACGTTAGTACTGTAGTACTCGGTACGAACAACTCACCACGGCTTGTTTATTTCTTAGTACGTTAGTACCGTAGTACTCGGTACGGACAACTCATCACGGCTTGTTTATTTCTTAGTACGTTAGTACCTTAGTACTCGGTACGGACAACTCATCACGGCTTGTTTATTTCTTAGTACGTTAGTATCGTAGTACTCAGTACGGACAACTCATCACGGCTTGTTTATTTCTTAGTACGTTAGTACCGTAGTACTCGGTACAGACACTCATCACGGCCTGTTTATTTCTTAGTACGTTAGTACTGTAGTACTCGGTACGGACAAATCATCACGGCTTGTTTATTTCTTAGTACGTTAGTACCTTAGTACTCGGTACGGACAACTCATCACGGCTTGTTTATTTCTTAGTACGTTAGTACTGTAGTACTCGGTACGAACAACTCACCACACCTTGTTTATTTCTTAGTACGTTAGTACTGTAGTACTCGGTACGGAAAACTCATCACGGCTTGTTTATTTCCTTAGTACGTTAGTACCGTAATACTCGGTACGGAAAACTCATCACGGCTTGTTTATTTCTTAGTACGTTAGTACCTTAGTACTCGGTACGGACAACTCATCACGGCTTGTTTATTTCTTAGTACGTTAGTACTGTAGTACTCGGTACGGACAACTCATCACGGCTTGTTTATTTGCTTAGTACGTTAGTACTGTGGTACTCGGTACGGACAACTCGTTACGGCGTGTTCTTCACCTGTTTAGTGCCTTAGTACGTTAGTACCTTAGTACTCGGTACAGATACTCACCACAGCATGTTTATTTCTTAGTACGTTAGTACCGTAGTACTCGGTACAGACACTCACAACGGCATGTTTATTTGTTAGTACGTTAGTACTGTAGTACTCGGTACGGACAACTCATCACGGGTGTTTATTTCTTAGTACGTTAGTACTAGAGTACTCGGTACGGACAACTCATCACGGCTTGTTCTTCATTTGTTTAGTGCCTTAGTACGTTAATACCTTAGTACTCGGTACAGACACTCACCACGGCATGTTTTTTTGCTTAGTACGTTAGTACTGTAGTACTAGGTACGGACAACTCATCACGGCTTGTTCTTCATTTGTTTAGTGCCTTAGTACGTTAGTGCCTAAGTACTCGGTACAGACGCTCACCACGGGTAACGTTTTCGGGCTTATAATGGGCAAGAATAATACAAGAATAAACAAGCAATATAAATAAGTCTGATCAAACCAGCTTAATTCTTTTTGTACCTTAATCATCCGTACTAAGCAAAAAAACTAGAAAAATGATTCCTATATACAAAATAATCATTCCGCCGATACCTGTCCTATAGAAACGGAACACATCACTGTGTTCATCTCGAAATTTGAACATCGTCTATCGGTTGTGAGAATGGCTTTAACTGTCAGCGATTTAAAGCTTTTGATTTTTAAGGTTGAAACTGAATACAAATGTTACGCGCGACATTTCAGGAAATGCTGCCTTCATAAGAGCAGTTTTGCTTCGTTCGTACTTTATTCATGCATAGCATTATGTGATAATGATAATGATCGTCATGACAAATTTTAACAGATGCTCGTTCTTGTTTACTTCTGTTCCTCGATAAGAGTGTTGATAATGAGCGGAGTTATGAGCAATTCTGTTGGCAATCCAGATTCACACTTAAGATTCAAGAAAACAGAGCGAATCAAATCGTTCGAACAGTAGCGGCAGTCTTGTCAACTTGTGAACAAATATGTTTTTTAGCTTAACGTTAACCGCAAACAGCTGAATGGAATCTTATTTTCTTCACTTAATAATAATAATAATAATGACTTTATTGAATAACACAATTACTGGTAAAACCAGTAGTACTCATTGTGGTCCTCTAAAACTTCAAATAGCAAAAATACGAAGTAAAAATACAGTTAAAAATGAAAAATTTATTAAAAATTTCTGCTTATAGTAAAGTTATCAACTCTGGAGTTCCGATATATATATTTCTTGTATAGTTGATTTTTAAATTTACAAAGGAAGTGAGACCCTAGTGGCACTGTCTTGGTTGTTCCATAATCTAGTGCCACTTGCAAGAAATGAACGTTTGCTGGTCATGGTGCTAAAGAAAGGTGTGGATAAGTTCATTTTAGTTGACGCCCGAGTTGTGTAATGATGTCTATTTTTAACATAACGAATATAATGATTAATTATGGTAAATATATCCTATGGATAATGTTATGCATAATACACAATTTCTTTTGCTCTATTATGTCACTAATGGGAATCCAACCTAATATCTTAAAAAGGCCAACTGTTCTTTCAGTGCCTGCATTTAAAATTACTCTGGCACAACGTTTTTGAATTCCTAGGAGCCTTTGTAAATTATCAGTCTTAGTGTTTCCCACACTGATCAACAATATTCAAATATTGGTTTAATTAAAGCGTTGTATAGCAAATTCCTAAGTGATAAATTCAGGTACTTTCTGGCTTGAAGAAGATTTACCCTAGAATTTAATTTAGTGATCTATGACCCTAAAATTATCCTGGTAAAACTTTAGGAAAATGGCTCCAGTAAACTACAGATAACTTCACATGACTTTACTGATGAATGAATGGATACGATTCAACTTTTGCTGCTAGTTGCTAGCCGTAAACTTTTACGAAAACGACTTTATTGAGCCTGATATTTTCTGAGCTTGCTCGCTCTCTAAGGAAGTACCCAGCAGGTCAAAACCTTTTTTTTTTCTCTTTACAATGCAGGCAGGCCATTTCAAAAATAAACTGACGCCAAACGCTTTCGGACAAAACCACGTCATGTCACTAACATGGAATCCTTCCTTTGTTATAAATAAAACACACCATTCAACGTTAAACAAAAGATTGCTTCATAAATATTAATGAGCTTCTTTCGCGCACGTTTTTTTGCGTGCGTTTGAAAAAATTGCACGTGTGTGCATGGGTTTTTTAACGCACTTTTCGCGTGAATTTAGGGTCAAGTACCTCTGACCTGTACTGTAATGCCCGCAACAGATTGAGTATGTGTTTAATTTGCTGTGTGATAACCTCTCTGTTGGGAACTTGCAAAACTTTTAATAATACTAGTTTTAGTACAAATTGTTAATAGTGGTCTCCATACAGTCCATTCTTAATGCAGGGAAGTAATTTGTTTTCTTGGCGTTTGACTTGGGCTTAAGAACGTTTTATTTGTGAGTATAATATTTCAACATGTGGAGAAAGAGTCAAAAACTCTCCATTCTGCAAACTCCCTTTGTAGAACAATCATGATGAGCAATCAAATTATGTAATGTTTGATAAAAGTTCACCTTTTAACTTTAGGTAATGGCAAGCAGCATTCAGCATGCCACTGGTGTATTCTTTTTATCCCAAATAATTCATGGTTTCTCTTTCATCAAAATTTCAATTCTCTGGGTTGGGGATGCTATAGTAGATCCTCTTTCAGGCTAAGTTCCAAGTGAGGTGTGGCTTGATTGGCTCTGTTCCTATTTGTTTGTGCAGCAGCAAAAGTTTTAACTTTCAATAAAAGTTTTATCAAGAAAATTGGGAGTAGCTTTAAAGCCGGGGTCCTTAGTTTAATGAGTGACTTCCTGAATTATCCCTTAATTCCCTAGGTTGGTTGTTGGAGACCAATTGCTGGATACTTTTGATTATTTTATTGTAACTGGGTAAATTTTAGGACTCAGTCCAAGTAAGATTTGTTACACCATATGTGGAATGATATAATTTCTTTTACCTTTCAGAGGCATTACTTATAAACCTCTCTTTAGGAGGAAAATATTTCATTGAAGGATCCAATGCCACCATAACCTGTAAAGCTTCTGGGAAACCACCACCATATGTAGCATGGATTAAAAATGGAGTATGGAAAAGTTCAGGGAAGGAAGCTGCATCTTTGGAGTTCAATAATATAAACAGAACAGATGCAGGAAAATATACATGTCAAGCCAATAACTCAATGGAAGTCACCTCCATTAACACAACAATTGTAGTTCACTGTAAGTATATTTTAACCTTAATTTTCTATATCTGAATTTAATTAAAGTTTACAGTGCGACTCCTGTTATTAGGGTCAGTTACACAAAATTGACAAATCTGTCCAAAAGTGCAAGAAAACTGAATTCCACATCAAATCCTTTTTGGCTTTGTATGCATTGGTCCTAAGTACTGGTTGGGACACTTGAATTTCAGTGGAATAATTACTCACATTATTTTGTTTAGGAGGGCATGAAAATGTTTTTACCAAGTTGTTGCTTCAGTTGGATTGTGTTAAACTCAGAAAATGGCTTAAGGCCATTTCTGAGTCATTGTGACAACCCAAAATTCACTCCATTTGACTATAGTGCACAAGGCTAGTGCAAAGCGCCTTGGTTGAAGCTAGATGGAAATCTGAGAACTGGCCAAAATTCCAAGTGTCAGCTGATAAATTGCACATTTCAGTGTTTTACTGATAGCTGAGATAAGTACATAAAAGCAAAAAAGTGGCTAAAACTAATACCACATGCTTAAGATTTGTGCACATATTTGCATGTGTGGCATTCAAAAAGATATACTATTTAGGGGAAAAAATCCATTTTATAATTCATAATTTGAAGGCCTTGCCACCTTATACTAAATACTTGAGTGCTAAATAATACAAAAGTGATGGACTCTACTACTGAGTGATTACAACCTTCGCTTTTTTCCATCTAAAAACTGGGAAAGGAAAGACAAATGCTGTGCTTTGATAATTGATTTCCGTGACTTTCTGGTTTGGGAGATAGTTTGTAGAGTTGAATTGAGAATTAGTTATTATGAGTTAAGAAGGCATTTTTGTATGTCACCCTTTCAATTCATGGAAACAAGGCACAGCCATTTAACCACTGGTAATACCAAAACTATTCATTTGTTATGACAGAAAACTTCAGTTATAGTTACATCTTAACAACATTTATCCCAATCATACTCAGGATGTGCAAATTGAGGTCATGTGATCTACCATATGACCCCCCAGGTAAAAATATAAGGTGGGATCCTGCCAATCCCACCTGGGATCCCAGGTGTGTCCCAGGTGGGATCCCACCTGGGATTATGGAACATCCTGCATGGGATCCCACATGGGATCCCACATTAAATTCCTAATAGCATCCTGCCAATCCCACCTGGGATCCCAGGTGTTTCCCAGGTGGGATCCCACCCAGGATTATGGAACATCCTGCATGAGATCCCACATGGGATCCCGCCAATTGAAGTTGGGATCCTACCTTAAATTCCTAATAGCATCCCACTTGGGAAAGCACATCCCAGGCGGGATTAAACCCAGAATCCCACCAATCCCTCCTGGGATCCTGCCTTAAATTTCAGATAGTTTCCCACCCAGGAAATCACCTCTCAGGCGGGATTGCACTTGGGATCATGCCAATCCCAGTTTAGACCCTGCATAAAATTTTTAGATGGCTTCCCACTTTCAGAAAAATCCTTAGTGGGATCCTGTTTAACAGTGGAGACCACAGATTTATGAAATGTACTAGATGGGATATCTTTTCAATTCCTTTTGTAACCTAATCCTTCAAATTAAGAGGATAAAATTTTCTAGGTGAGCTATAGACCCCATCAATCCACTGAGGGTCCAAAACTTTCCAACTAGCTATATAACATACTGACACCTCCAATTGTAACATCAAACAGTACATGAATACACAAACTATATGTGATCAAGATCTCCCAATTTATTTGCAATGAACCAGCATGTGTTCGACGTTGTTTCATTAACAAATTTCTTAACCGAACACTTTTAAAGAATAACAGCACAACTCAGCATATTACTTTTTCTTCATTATTTATGCAGACCATTTACAGTGTAATATGGCTCAAAGTTTAAAAAAAATTGGCTGTTGTATATCAAAGAATAGAAGAAAGACAAAACCTCAATAATTCATGTTATCAAAAATTTGACAAAGAAGGTAGTGATTTAAATTCTGCTCTCTCTTAAGTCGAATTTTTCAAAGCAAAGCAAGGTCAGAATGTTCCCAAACGTGACGAAAGTAATCTTGAAACCTTACTGATAGATTTATTTCATTGTAAAGTGTAAGCATAGGAAACTGCAGCAAGTGACTAATTCGATTCTCAAAATTATTCGAGTTTCAGTTGCGCCGAGCGTTACGTGAGCTTAATTCAAGCCGTTATATCTATTCTTTGGTAAGATTTTGATCACGTAATGAATATCGCAATTTGTACTCACCACAAACTTTCAAAATCCTAGCTTTATAAATGGCCACTCGATCGTTGTTTGAACCAGTCAATATGTCAACTGTTAATTGTCCCTTCTTTTAATTCCACGGCTCCAACAACTTTCTTTTCATTTGCAACACTCACGCTGTTCTCGTTTTCCCATTGAACCACAATAAAACCCATCTTTAGAAGTGTTATATTAAGCAAAACAGTTGAGAAAAGAAACAACCTGTGGATTTGTCAAAGTCAAAGCTCAGCACATCTTTCAGGCAGATTGGATGAGATGAGGAGCTTGACAAACAAGTCCTTGTCGGCATTAACAGTAATTAGCTTATTGCTGGATTTGACTCAACCTTATTTGCACTGCAGAACCTTGGATCTTGATTTTTTTTACGAGATTAACCCCACACACAAGATTAATACTTCCTTATTGCATTATCTTACCCCCTCTAGACTTTTTTACAAGGATTATGATTAATAACCAGGGGAAATGTGTGAGTCATGAAATAAACAGAGACTAAGATTTTGATTTTGATTTACATTTTTAGACAAACCTGAAGGTGCAAGGCTCACTACCAATACTTCACAAAATACCATCATTAAAGGAGATACAGTTACATTCAAGTGCATAGTTATGGCTGCTGTGCCACAAGTGTCAATTTACAAGTTTTACTTCAATGGCTCCCTCCTCAGTGATAACAGCAACAGTGAGTATACTCTCAATAACGTCAACCGATCTCAGCACCATGGTGATTACAAATGTGTCCCACATAATGCTGTTGGAGATGGAGCAGAAGCCACTGTGAGACTTAACATAAATGGTGGGCAGAAATGTCTTTGAGCATTTTTAAGTAATTTGGACAAGTAATCCAAAAAACATTTTTTACCTATTTACATTGCAACAATGAAACTTCCAACACTCTGAATTATTACATCCCTGACCAGAGAAGAATAGAGACCCTAGTAACAAGGTTGACACGGTTGTGCCTGCCCCCCCCCCCCTCCCTTTACAGGTTTTTCCTGGGAGTAATGGGAATGAGTGCAGAGTGTGAGGTGGGTTAGGGGAAGGAGAAAAAAAGTCCACCTGAAGAGGTGACTCCCTCAGCTTTCCACACAATGCTCCTTCCCAAGGTACTTTGGAAAAGAGGTGGTGAAGGATGCCTGTCTCAGAAAATTTAGCCAGGGCCTAATAGTAAATGAGTGCCTAATAGCTAAAGTTGTGCCTGATAATAATGAACTGGTACTTAATAATGATGAACAGATGCCTAATAATGATGGGCTTGTGCCTAATAACAAAATGGCAGGTGCTAAATAATAAAAACCAATAACTTATTATGATGAACTTGAGTCTAATAATAACGAAACAAGCCTAATTATGGTTCACAAGTGCATCATAGAAACAAAACAATGATTTGGCAGGAATGGCACCCCGTGGTGCTTGCCGGGCTGAAGCAATTATCCTGTGTCCACTAAAAACTGTAAACTTATGCTTTTCATCAGAATATTTGCTTTTCATCGGAATATTTTAAAACCGGTGCAAATTATGATTAGCTGATAAAGTGAAAGTTTGTTTCCGTTTTTTTTTTTTTTTTTTTTTCAATATTTTTTTAGTGTATGAAGTGGATGATATTGAACCAAATCACACTCTAATGTTATGGTTTGAAAACTCTTTTGTTCCTCTCCTTTTCTCCAGTTCCTGTCCAGTTCACAGAAGTGCCACAGAATATAACAGTTAACACTTCAGCTCCTCTGTTTTTGAGCTGTGATGCCTCTGGTTTTCCTGAACCTAAGATAAGATGGGAAAAATCTGGGATTAAGTTGTCAGACACCAAACAGCTGAACATCTCTAGTAGTAACAGGAATTATGCAGGAGAATATGTTTGCATCGCAAGCAATGGAGTGAGATGGGAAAAGACAGTAAGAGCTTATGTCACTGTGCAATGTAAGTCTTTTTTTCAATATGTCATAAAAAGCTGCCACAGCTGTTGAATAAATGATACAGTCAAACTTATATTAAGCAGCACTATATTAAGCGGTTACCCTGTATTTAGTGGTCAGTTGTCAGAGTCCCAAATTTTTTTCTCCTTAATTGTTGTAATTTTCACCTCTTTATAGTGGTCACCTCTAATAAGTGGTCGTGGTTACCTTTGACTGAGTGACAATAGCCTGTTTGTGTTGTCTTCCACCTGTAATGAATGGTCATATAAAGCGGAACGACTCGATTAAAACTAAGGATGATTTTTTTGTGTAAATTCAATCCATGTTTAAAACAGGTTTCATTATTGTACAAAATAACCAACTGTCCAACTATAGTGAGATTTTTAAACTCGATCCGTGCATTATTTGTACTCTCTTAGGTGCAGTTGGATAATAATTATATGTTAATCATAGGCCGGGAGGTCAGTATTGGGAAAAACTGTGCCCAAAGTCTTTAGTACTGCCAAAGGCAGTACACGAGACAGACACAAGACACACAATTCAGACCAACCTAGACTGGTTATGAACATTTTTTATTTTTCCTTGAAGTTAACAAAATACTTGCCAAAAGAACATGAATTGATTTAGGGCTGTAATTATGGCAAGATCCTCCATAAACTGAACAAACCTTTAGCGAGTAAATTATAGTTAAAATGGAGGTAATGCAAATTAAAGAGAAAGGCTTCACCAAAACATTGTTATTTGCCTTATGATGTAGGTGATTTATAAAGCTTCCAAACAAACTTGGAAACATTATTTTTACAAGTATCTGTCACCATGTGACACCTGTCAATTAGAGAGCACTTGAAAAAAAAAGTGCATGTACACTTTCGAAAAAAAGTTCATGAACTCTCACAACAATTTTTTCTTCAAAAACAGTCAATGTTCTTAGGTAAAGTATTATTCACTTCCACCAACAACTAATGTACAAAGATTTACCTCTGTCAGTCAGTAAATGACAACAAAAGTAAGTGCAAGTAAATTCAAATGTATGTTTTGAAGTTGTGAGAGTTTGCTCGTTTGTTTGCTGCAATGGGCGTGTGTAAATCTGGTCTTTCTTCCACCCAGAAACAAAATAATTTTGTTTATTTTTTGTTTATTCATCTGAGACACTTTTACTAGACACAACAAGAGTCAATACGACCTTTTCTCATTGAGTTTCTTGGTTTCTGCTCTGTAATTTACAGTACAAATGTCCAAAAACGGACTTGGAAAGACTTATTGAAAGCGTATTTGTAGCAGAGCTGAAAACTTTACTCACCCATTCACAACGAACAAGAGAGAATTCACAGAATACATAGATTTAGCCAAGCCTAAAAGCAGAGCGTCAGTAAGTTTATTTTCTGGCCCTTCACTTTACAAAAAGTCCTCTGCAGTCGTTGTCAAAGAGGTTATTGAAGGGGACCAGCTGGGGTGGGGTATGGGGGAAAATTGGGGTCTGAATTGAGGGATAATGTTTTCACAACTTAACAAAGTGACCAGCATATGTGCTAGTCAGCGGTATTTTCAGGCAGATGAAGACCTCTGTTGATATTCCTGATATTTTGAACAAATTTTCGAGGATAGGGAAACTTTTCTTCTTCAGATGTAGTGTATGATGTTAGTATCAGTTGAAATGATATTCTATTGGAATGAATTAAAATATTGGTTTGCGAAAACGAGCCAAAATTAAAGAAACGACCATAAACGACTTCGAGTTAAGATATCAGCGTTTAATGGTAGGGTATTCACCTGAGAACAGTGAGTCGGGGAAACAGTACTCCGGAAGTGTATGGGCTTCTCTTATATCTTCTCTTGGTGTCGCTTGGTATGACTGTTCGCTCTGCCAATTTTTCTCCTATGTGTCAACCTTCACTCGAAAGCATTAACAATTAAACTAAATGATTTCTTCTGGTAGACATAGCTTAGTGTTGTTACTTGTAAGTACATTGATTAGAATTGCAAAATACCGATAATTAGTGGTGTCTGTAACTACAACTTGATCAGTATGATTTTCCGCTCAAAACGCGGGTTGCAAAGTCTTTGCTTGCGCGGCGTGATGTCTACTAGCCCACATGAAGTCCTCGTGTAATTCCTCGTGTGGTGCACCGAAGATCGGCATACGATTATGCTCACTTCATCACTTTTTACTTGAATAAAGGGGGTAAGTTTCTAATGAAACTGGTGTTGCTTCGGTGGGAGAGTATAACAGGGTAATTTTGTATTATCGACGGAGGTGATAATGTAAATCGGCCACCGTAAAGAGTTAAAAAGCTGACGTTTCGAACGTTAGCCCTTCGTCAGAGCAAAAATGGCAACGAAGGTGCCGATGACTCTGCGATTCACGTGGGCGTTACCGTGCCCGTGGGTAGAGATAGGAAAATACGGACCGCGCTAAGAACCCATCAGATTGCAGGATTCGTCACCGTGCCCTCTGAATACATCTTATTCTAGGAGCGAAATAATTTTTCCAAGCCCTGAATAGACGAGGAAAAAATACAAGTAACAAGCAAGATTTCCGCTTGTGTTATGTGTTAAACCTTCGAATAAGAGATATATTATTCCACTATTATTTTCAGTTTTTAGTATTTTAACTTTTAGTGTGCGAATTACATCGTACGGCTTTATCTGTGCATCATATCCATTGCATAAGATATGCGCGAAAGATGGAAACAACCAGAACTAAAGCGTTCAAATGTCCTTTGTGTTCTTTTGTGCTTAAAAGTTCGCTTCTTTAAAAGTCAAATGTAAAAAACGAAAAAAAACAATGTTTGGATCGTTCAGTGCTGCCAATATGTTGCGACGTATTTTTGCCTTGTTCTGAAATGTAATACTGTGGCATATTTTGCCTTCCTCATTACTTTATTTGGTAAAATGACACAGTAGTGGAGTGATAAAGCTCATTAATGTTCTGATTCATATGAAGTATCACCAATTAGTTATTCAATTGCTAATTGCATTTGTATTCACTCTTAGACCCGCCCACAATTCAAAATGTCACCACGTCATCTAAGAAGTCTTGGATTGGCCAGACAGTGACTTTGAAGTGTCTTTCTGATGGTGTTCCTACACCAACACTCTCTTGGTACAAACCTCAAGGAAGTGGAATAAACAATGTCACAGCCAGAGAAAACGAAGTACAAGTGCCACTCAAGGGTGATCAAGATTTTGGTCATTACAAGTGCACTGCTGCCAATGGACTTGTTCCATCTGATAAGAAATTAATAAAGATAAATCAGATAAGTAAGTAAAAAAATCAGTGTATTGTAATAAGTAGAAAACTATATATAAGGTCAGCATTTTCTTTTGCCATTGCTCGTTATCACTGTTTCAGTTGCAGTAGAAGTAAAAAAACCACATTTTCTTATAAAGTATTGGACAGAGTGACTCATTCACTATGTACATCTCATTCGATGATTTAACATTTAATACGTGCGGATATTTTGCAAGGCCCAGAGGCGTGTGGAAAAAAAATAAGCTTATGTTAAACCATCGAGTAAGGGATTTATCATTCTACTATTCTTTCATTTACTAACAATTTGGCCGCCTAGATTTCGACATACATCTTGCGGCCTTATCTGGGCGCTCGGTTCGCATTTTTCTCCTCTTTAGCTGCGTTTGACCAACACATTTTTTTCGCGTTCGTTACCCAATGAGGTATAACGGCGTAATAGTGGAATTATGCCAGATATAGTTAGCCTGATCTTTTTAGTGGGAAATACACCCAAATTTATAAAAAAAAAAGGTTGAAAGTAAACTGTCGACACCTTGCCCTTTGGTAGCATTAAACACGTCACAAAGAGCGTTGAACTTCAGGCAGATTGATGACATCTTCCCATGCGGGTATCTATAGGAAACTTGCTCAACCATGGACTATAAATTTTTTAACTTTTTATGAGTCTCTTGGCTGAATGTATCCGGTAGCTACATTTATATTCATTAATTACATGTTAACGCACTCAACGAATGAACTATGGGGATTTACCTGCACGAGTTTACGGACTATTACACCACGATAATGACGTCAAGGAGGTTGTTTCGTCACAACCCAGTATCACGTGGTAAAATCATCTAATCAGAAAATCGGAATTCGAACAGTGTATGAAAGTTAAATAATAAACTGTGAGAGACGTGGACTTGCATTCATCCTTAGTGTTGTGACAAAACTCAAAATAATCTCTTTTCTTATGACACTATGTAGAGAAACCAGGGAAAGCATCCATCAAATCAGAATCAGTCATTCAAGCAACTTCTATAACAATACAATGGACTGCACCAGCTGATGGAGGAAGTCCGATTACAGGATTTCAAATGATCTTACAAAAGGATGGAACTGAGATAAAAAAGGTTAATATAACCGATCCTGGGACGACAAGTTATTCGTTTCATGGTTTGGAGAAAGATACCAACTACACAGTGAAACTGTTTTCCAGAAATGTTGTATTCGAGGGAGATCCTACTGTATGGAACATTAAGACCAAGTTTGAAGGTGAGGAATCAAAAGTGATATCGTGACAGAACACTTTACACCAATCATTTTTTCGCCAACTTAGATATGTTGTGAGTAACCCAGTTTTAACAACGTTATCTGCTTGCTGCATTATAAGATTTTTGATTTTCAGCGTTTGTCCCCTCCTTAGTGGCCAGTTTCCTTTCCCTTTGTGATAATTGTTTTCGAGGTACCTACGTTTGAAGAAGCACAATAATAAACAATGAAAAAACAATGATCGTAAGTGAGAACAATAGACAACCTACGCGGTTACGTTCCGTAAATGTTACCTGATTTATCAAGTATTGTTTGCCTTGTCGTTTTTTTTTATTTTCTGATGTTCACGTTTCAAAATCTGCTATATGAATCAGCAACAACAACAGCCGCTACATAGTGACCTTTAGGTTAGTTGGATACATTTTCCCCTAACTCTTACCGGCCATATTCAGAACGCCTAATAACCAACTATCCCTTTAGGCAGTGAGACAATTTCCACACATCGTTTGACCAAAGAATTGAAGTTTGAAGAAATGGGCCTTTCATGAATGTCGCTTCTAATATACAAATATTATGGGGAAATCTCGTCAAACAGTGTGTGGACGGCCTCGAAGAATCCTTCGTATATTTTCTTTAAGTTGAGAAATAACTTATTTTCATTTTGCAGGGATAAGCCCAAACCAAAACAATTAAGGTTGTCGTTTTCAAGAAAGTTTCTTTCGAATCTCATCGGGCACATATCTCACTCAACAAAAAAACTATTGTGGTAACAGGTGTGTACTTAGTAACTGAAGCTGAGCAGCCGTAATATGGCAATGAAGTTCGTCGCACCTGTTATCGCTTAAGCGCTTCTTGTCATTGCCTCCTCGGTTGGCAAACCGCCTGAAGAAGGCGGGAAAACCCGCGCCAGCTTATATTTGCAGAAGAAGAATTGTAGGCCTGTAGTTAATCATGCGTGATGTCAGACTTTTCAAAAGCGGAAAGTAGTTGCACACGAACTGAGATCCTTTCTGTAACTACGTGACACAAACGAACGGTGAATTGTAACGTCATCTATGCATCGGTCCTTCATTTGATCACGTGTAAATAGCAATTACAATGCCAGTAGAAGTCAGTGTATCGTTCAAATTCACCTTATAAATGCAGTTTTGTTTTAGGTAATAACCGACCATCATTTTAGGCTTCTCATTATCATTTTTTTGTCCTTTCAAATTATTTTGAATTCATCTCAATACTTAACTTAATTTGGTTGCCATACACTTTCGTCTCAGAAATATCCCAAACAAATCCTCGACCAGTTTACAGATTATTTAATCACTGATAATGGTTCTGACCAGGTTTGTAACAAGAAGTTATATAATTATTAGAAATTTCACGCTGTTCGTGTCGTTGACATCAATCTAGGAGCCCCAGATGTGGTCGAAATAGACGAACTGCCAAGTGAAACAACAGACGATACAATTACCCTAAAGTGGAAGGAGCCAGAAAGTAATGGAAAAGTTATTATCATGTATACAGTGTACCAAAGAGTAGTGACTGATGGGAAAGTGGGACAGTGGAGAGAAATAAAGAAAACCAGAGATGTTTCTGTGAGAGAATTGAAAATAGCGTTGGAGAGAGGAAAGGTGTATCAGTTTGCTATTACTGCAACTAATGAGCTTGGTGAAAGCCTGAAACAAGAGGGAGCAAATATCCAGCTAGTCAAGACAGAAGGAAGTATGTTCAAATGAATCTTATTTTCTCCTTTCAACGGTTTATCCTTTTCTTTACTTAGTTTTCAAGCACTCTCCGTGTCATCAACATCGAGGCTTTTACGGGTCCGTGTCATCAACATCGAGGCTTTTACGGGTGAATTCTTCGCTTGCAAGAACCTGAATCAACGAGAAAATTTTTACTTACGTCGCAGTTGATATTTATATGCCAACTGCAAATATATGGCATATCTATTAACTGAGATTTTAATCATTGGCTGGCACACACAAATAAGTCTGACACATGCTGATCTGAATCTGGTAAGAGAAGCGTGCAACACTTTCGTTTAATCTTCTTATATTTAAATCAACTGCTTTTTTCTTTCCTTTGCTGCCATCACTTAATTGATGCATCTCTCCAACATCAAAAAATTTCACTCTCCCACACTGAATTCCGAGAACTCTTCTGTCATTTTCACCACCACGGCGCTTTATTCTTCATACCGATGAAAGCGACTTAGAACTGAGCCTCCTCTGCGCGCCGTAATTTCGACACCAGATTACTGAACTGCGAGAACTCAGAATTTTCGGCGATTTCGCTTTAGCTTAATTAAGAATGTATGATCACGCTGCCTCACGCTGCGAACAGAGAGGTTGTCTATCTTTTCACAGGTTTTCTTCGGTGAGGCTATAGAGCGTGACGCAAACTTCCTGTCTCAAGGTCATGAAGGGGTATTCATTTTCTAAGGTGTTAGGTCTTAGTTTTCGGGGATCTTCGTTTTCGCTACAAACGTAGTTCGCTTTCTCTTTGTTGATGATCTCTTTTCAGTATCTTTTCTGGAGCTCTTTGTATTCCCTTCTCTGGTCTCTCTCTGGCCTCTCTCTTGGGTCTCTCTCGGGTCTCTCTCTGGTCTCTCTCTCTGGTCTCTCTCTCTGGTCTCTCTCTCTGGTCTCTCTCTCTGGTCTCTCTCTCTGGTCTCCCTCTCTGGTCTCTCTCTCTGGTCTCTCTCTCTGGTCTCTCTCTCTGGTCTCTCTCTCTGGTCTCTCTCTCTGGTCTCTCTCTCTGGTCTCTCTCTCTGGTCTCTCTCTCTCTGGTCTCTCTCTCTCTCTCTTTGGTCTCTCTCTCTCTCTCTCTCTTTGGTCTCTCTCTCTCTCTCTCTCTCTCTCTCTCTCTCTCTCTCTCTCTCTCTCTCTTTGGTCTCTCTCTCTCTCTCTCTCTCTCTCTCTCTCTCTCTCTCTCTCTCTCTCTCTCTCTCTCTCTCTCTCTCCCTCTATTTCTTCCGTTTGGAAAAGAGAAAAGCTTTAGCTCTGAGTATCGTTGCTTTGCAAGTTTATTAGAAATTGCAAAATACCAAGAATCACTTTTCAACAACCTCACCATTATGATTTGCCGCTCAAAACACGGGTTCCAAATTCTTTCCTTGCGCTACTTCACATCCTCTAAACAACATGAAACCTTTCTAGGTTTCTACAAACATCTTTGAAGTCGAATCTTAAGTCTCTTTTCGTTATCAAGTTTGAGATGAGATATTGTAGTTCTAGCCTGTCTTCGTTTAAATCAATCTTTAGCAGCTCAAGAAACAGAAACAAGACAAATTCCATATTTCAGTGGCTAGAGTTGCCATGATCATTGAAATTTGGTTTAAAGAGGACAATCGTGAAACACAAATAATCTGAAGAGAAGAACTGAAAACAGGTTGAAAGTGACTATTCTTTTTAATTTAGTACAACTATCGGAGGAATTTGACACGATAGAGAAAACTGTGGAGTGAACAATCATAACTGGCGACATAAAGAGAAGATATAAGAGAAGCCCGTACGTTTCTGGCGTATTGTTTCACTGACTCACTCTTCTCATTTATAACCATCTATTAGTCGACAGGTAATCTCTTAACTGGAAGTTGCTTATGGTCGTTTCTTTCAACTCTGACTCATTTTCCCATACCAAAGTTCACAATAATGCTCAATGAAATATCATTTCATCCGACGCTGACATCATACACGACATCTGAAGAAGAAAACATTATTTATTCTGAACCTGTGCGCACTCTGATTGCCTTGCATCATGGTCGCAAAAGTAAAACTGAAGCCCCGTTTAAACGGTCATGATAGTTGACGATAGTGTCAACTATCAAGCGCGTTTGAACACGAACTGTCATGTTCTATCATCGCATTTCATCAAAAATCATGTAGTTTGGACATGTCTAAATTCGACATGATAGTTAATGATAGTTTTTGCTGTTTGAACCAGAGGAAGATGGTGAATGATAGTTGTTAGGTCAGCAGTTTTGCCCAACAACGGGCTCAAACCGAAATGGCAATGGTAAAATGACTAAAATAGCCGTCGAAATTTCCCAGAATGTCTCGTAGTTAATTCCCATCATTTCCTGGTAGGCTTCAGTATCTTTAACTTGTAACTTCATGACTAAAATTTCAAGTGCCACTGAAATTGCTGACCTCAGCGCGCACCGTATTTGTGTACAATTACGCGATCACATTGCGTGATATTTTGTCAACTATCATTGACTGTCACGAACCATTTGAACACAAACTCGATAGTCAATGATGTGAATGAAAGTTGAAACTGTCATTTAGTTGTCTATCATTAACGTTCATGATCGTTTGAACGGGGCTTAAGTCATTTGCATCTTGTCGCAGTCGAGTGAACATCTTTGATGGAAGAGAGAATAGCGAGAAATGTATGACATGGGAATTCACTGTCTGTTGCCGCTCCTTCGTTAAAAAGGAAAATTAAAAAGAGTTGAAGGGCCTGTGGGCTCTCGTAATTCTTCCGCGACCAAATTCGTTCTTAGGAGGCAACTAAAGAGATTCAGAAAGAATCGAAACAGCAGTCTTGCTTAAGAATCTTCACGAACGGCAGCGATTACACTCCCAGCTGATGGCTGTGTGAAAGATATTGAATTCAGAAATTGCATTCCTAGACGGGACTTATTTAAAATGACAGGGAATCGACCCTTGACATGCAAATGTATTACAAAGTGATAGAGTCATCCACCAGGCGTAAATAGGGGGCTGGAATTTGAGGTCGCTACGTTGATCACTGTATCGGTGCTACTTTTTCCACCAGAGAGGAACTCAGTCATTTTTTAATTGCGGTCAGTTACTTTCATTGAGCTCTAAAATAGATCTAGGAAATTTCTGACACCTCTTTGGCTTCTCTAGAAGTCAAAGTTAACAGATAACAGTCTATGCATCAGTGGGTGTGCTACAGACCCACGATGTCTCATAGTTTTGTCATCTTCAAATCTATCACATGTCAAGAATACCATTCCTTGTTCTCAGTGTCTCAGGCTTCATCGCCTATATATTGACAGTTCTGATTTTCCAAGATGTCAGAGGTAATACGCCAGTTCATCTCCTACCTTTGTCATTCAAGGGAGTCTTAAACAACTGATCGAAAGTCGGCATTCTACAAACGTCACAGAAGGAAAAAAATGATCGTATTCCATTTTACCGGCAAGACCTGTCCTTCTAACAAATTTAAATTACTTCAAAATAATCCAAAAACTGGTATATTATTTTCGCATAAAACATAGACAACTGTTTGGTCAGAAATACTTTCTAAATAAATGATCAACCCGAGGCTTTCACCTTGCGTGCATGACACAAAACTTTTCCTTTCATAAATAATGTTGAGACTGCCTCCACCAATGTCATCTGTCATAACTTGCGGTTATTTAAAAAAGTTATACTTCGGCGAAAAAGGAAGACGACTTGGGGAGCGATTCTGAGAACACCATCGTGACGCAAAATACAAGAAAAAAAATATCTCTCAAATTGGCCTCACATTCGTACATTTTAGGCCAGTGTTCTTTGTAAGTAAAGGCTGTTTTTTACACAGGAGTTCAAATGATAATTCTTGTGCAAACAAACAAACGTTCATTTTCAGTCGTATTTTGTTTTTCCTCAATTCAAACAGTAAGCTCAGAAGTTTACCTGACAGCGACAATACAGGAGGACTGTAGCAGACGTTCAGAAGTTGCTGCGAAATTTCCAGAAATGGTTAGATAATCTACTTGATCCATATACTGGAGTTTATGGAATACTGCCATGAGATTTATCATGAAAAGTGAATCTTAATCAATCTGTTCTTGAATGAAATCGTAATATTTCTGTTAAAAAAGATATTTTGAGCGATCTTCAATATGTGACAAGCATTTGACGTTTTTTCTTGATATGTCCTTTTAGGCTTGTCAAATTGCCTTCAGGTTTGGCTGCTCATCCGCCAACACTGTGAACACCAGGTAAAGTACAGTTTGTTGTTCTACACTGAAACTACAAATGCAAACTCAAATTTGCCTTCTAGTAGGGGAGAGGAGCTTTTTCTCAGTGTGTTGTATTTTAGCGGTAAAACTGATTTTTCTTCTCGAGCACATCTTATTTAATACAAGATAATTTACATTTAATGTACAGTAATATATTGGCACAGAATGATATAAATTAATTTTATTTACCTTAATTTATTACATTGGTTAAATCTCAATATGTTTTAACTCTTAAAAGTCACCAAAGTACAAATATGTGTGATAATACTCTTTGCTCTTTTCCGCCCCCGCCCCCCCTTATCTAGGTGTGGCAGTGTTGTTCTTTACTTCATGATGAGGTTCAATCAAAGTGTAGTCGTCAGCAATGTTTTGATTCTCCTGTCGGACGCTTCAAGGCAAGACAAATTCGGAGGTTTTAAAGTCAATCCAGACTCAATTAAACAAGTTTTAATACCCACGGATGGCTCGGAAAGCACAACAAAAGGTAAATTTTACAAAGAAATCGTTAAATGGTTACACGTATTCTTCCGAAGATGGACTGTTTATAATTGTATTCCGTATCTGTTTAATTAAACAACTTCATCTGTGACTGATAAATTTCCAGGTTTTTTTTTTTTTTCGATGTTGTTGTTTTATTTAAGGTCCTGAAGAATGCAACTGCCCATCTAACAACGTCTTGTTAGCCATAATTGGGGTTCTTGCCTTCACAATCCTTCTTCTAATCATTTACATAATCTGGCTACATAAGAAAGGTAGGTAAAAGAATCATAATCTGTGTTAGAGGGTTTGGCTGTAAGATTCATTATTAAGCAAAAGCGAATTTTTACCCACATCCACATCACTGGTCTTTTTTTTCCTTTCGTTCTTTTTCAGGCGCTGTAAGGAAACAGAGGTAAGAATTTACTGCCAGTAGGATTGTGTCGACGAAATGTACCAGATATGGTTTCATCTTAACAAAAAATTCCAATCAAAACTGATGAAATTCTAAGCGTTTTATAATTATTTCTATGCTTTCTCAATTGTAGGACTTATGAAGATGAAAGAGGTGTTTGCTACGTAAGTTAAAGCTAAGACATTGAGGTCATGTTTGTGTGCCCAGATATTATGTAATCTCACTTTACCTCTACTTTCTATAAGAAAATAAACGCTTGCAGCAAATAAAAAGGAAAAAATATGTAGTTCTACATAAAAAAAGCATATTGCATCAGTGGCAGATACAATGAAATAGAGGAGGAAGTTAGGCTCGATAAGGTCTTTGTCCTGTGATCATGTCCTAAGCTGCTCCATGGATTTTCTTTCGGTTGTCCCTGGTTCAACTGCCTGGCTTCACTTCAATGATCGCGAACTGTTCTGCACCCGGTTGATATTTGCTTTCTAAACAATTGATTTCGCGCATTTTTGGCCGTCTTATTTTCTTGATGCTTTATTTTCTAAAGGTGGGTTTAGGAGCTGAGTACAGCAGGATTTTGTTCCTGCGTTTATTTGTCAAAAATTGCACTACCAATCGACAATCTTCATGTTGCAGTTTGTGGCTTCGGCGAATATGTTATGAGCCTCGATCACTCCACTGAACATGATAGTTTCAAAAGCAGAGAACAAAATGTTAGTGATAACAAAGTGTTAGTAATAAATAATGTTAGTAATAATAAGAACAAGAGATTATAAACTATTTTTCATCTCTTGTCATGGAAGAATATAAACGCTTGTCTGAGAAAAATGGGTGAACTGATTTTTATAACCAACGATGTGTTGGTTTAATAGAATGGAACAGGATTAGAAGATATCGAACCAAGTCAGCCCGATTCAAGAAAACTCACTCAGCCTCCTTCGGAATACATGGATCTCATAGAAGTCAACAAAGATAATAGAAAAGCACAAAGAACAGCTCCAGGTGCTGATTACGCGCCTCTTCATCCGTTAACACGCTGCTGGGAAGTTCCAAGACATCACGTGACCATAGAAAAAATAATTGGTAAAGGCGCTTTTGGTCAGGTTGCCAAGGGAACAGCAGTAGGACTTCCAGGGAGTCCTGAGACGACCACAGTGGCTATTAAGATGCTTAAAAGTGAGCTTTTGTACTGTAAATTGAATGACAGTCTTGGCCTACAGACATTCAAGAATTGTTACTGGGTTAATGTAATTTTTTAGCTATTTGCTTTTTCATAACTTATGTTGGTATTTCGACATCATTCCCGTTAACCAAATTTTACTCCTTGTTTTTAACGCTCCAGCAAACGCTGTTGAATCGGACAGGAGAGATTTGATGAAAGAACTTGACACAATGAAACAGCTGAAACCACATCCTTACGTCATTAAACTTCTGGGATGTGTTACAAAATCTGGTATGTTTTGGTTATGCGGGTCTCATTTTCTTGTACACATTTTGCATCTGATTTACTCTGTAACGCTTTCTTTCGTCGATAATTTGCTTCAATGGAAGAGTCACTGCTTCACAATTGAGCACAACAAACAACCATCGCATAAGGTAATTTTATCTTGTTTTAGCCAATATAGACGTTCCTGGATTTAGTGACAGACTAAGACCGAATATTTGCCACTGGGCAGATCATTCTGTTATGCAGGAACGCTTTTTGTGAGGGAATAATTGGTCTGTACCTTCTTATGAGATCGTTACATAGGTTTTCTTGTTTTCGTGCGATTTCTTCAAGTGTTGACCATAACTGGGGTATTTGTTTTTTTTATTTTAATTATTGCTAATTTTTTTTTTAAGGGAGAGTAATATATCAACTAAATTGTTTAATTTCTTCAGAACAGCTGTTGGTTTTGATTGAATATGTGCCTTTTGGGGATCTGCTGGGTTACCTGAGAAAGAGCCGTGGATTAAAAGACACTTACTACAAAGACCCGGATATCAAACCACAAACAAATCTGACGTCGCAGCAGCTGATGAGGTTTTCTTGGCAAATTGCTGATGGAATGAGTTACTTGTCCGCAAAATCTGTAAGTTAATTAAAAACACAAAATACAAACAATTCTAAAACCTTGTAAGATCTATCGTCATGTTAAGCACTGTCTTGCATAGAATATTATGTCTTCACAAGATCATGCGTGGGAGTTACAAATGTATTCCAACCGTCTTGATGAGTCTATTTCTTTAGGGCCAGGAACCCTCCCAAATTTGACGTCATCATATAAGTTTTATTTCAATGTGAGAATGGCGATATTTGTGCATCTTTGCAAGTGCACCCCATCGAAATAAAATATCTGGATTTTTCTTGTGCAGGCAAAGGCAGAGACGTGAATGCATAGGATCTTTTAAGATATTCAGCTTAAACTGAGTGTACAACAAATATCCATTTTAGTGACAAGGAAGAAAAGGAATTAAAACTTCAAATTAAAAAATTCATCTTTTGTCGCTAAACTGCTTCATTGAAGAATCCTATTTCGATTAAAATCTTAAGATAAGCGTTCTTTGAAATAACTACGTATTGCAGACATAAAGTAGTTTGCTTCTCTTTGGAATATGGAGGAGTTATTGTAGTAGTTTTAATTTTCTGCCATCTGGAAGAAGAAATAAATACGCACACCATATTATGTTGTAGATATTTCTATTTTCCTATCCGAACCACTTCATTTCAGTTCTTTTTCTTCTGCAATCGCTAATTTTTGCTGTTGCATCAATTCTTTCCAAGATCATTCACCGAGACCTTGCGGCCCGTAATGTGTTGGTTGGACAAAAGGAAACTTGTAAAGTGACAGACTTCGGAATGGCCAGAGATGTGCAGCAGGAAAATATTTATGAACGAAAGACTAAGGTAATCAAGAAAGAGGGAAGGTGAGGGCGGTATCACATTTCGTTCAGTTTAGTGATCTTTCACAATTATTGTTGTTTTAATGCTGATATATTCCTGATTTCGATCATGAATTCCTTGGGACCCTAATGAAAATATTATCCATGCGTATACGAGTACAACTTTAAATATCACTGTTTTTGACTTGTCGCTACCTATAATTCTCGAGCTGTTTCACAAAGTGGTATTTAAAATCTTTAGGGCCGTCTTCCCGTGAAGTGGACAGCTTATGAGGCCTTATTGTATGGTAAATATACCACCAAAAGTGACGTGTACGTATACCTGATTATCAACCGTAGCAATTTATCAACAAGTTTTATCAGTTTTAGTCAGGACTTGAATTCTATGCTTTGTCAAAGAATACATTTATTTTATTTGTCGTATATACTGTTTATGTCAATAGTCACTTAATATATGTTCGTTTGATTTGTCTTTCTGCAGATGGAGTTATGGAGTTTTGTTGTACGAGATTTTCACCATAGGTAACATCGAAAGGAAGTTTATGAGGCTCTTAATTAAACAATGTATCGTGTTCAGTTAGACAAACGTAATAAGCTTCCCCATGCAACCTCAAACTCCATCAACTGACACAGGTATGTTTTAGTGAAGGTCTTTTTTTCGTCACGTTTATATTTCGATGGTCTTGTGGTTCTTCCAGGCGGTTCACCTTACCCACGAATGGATGGAAGAAAAATTGCAAACTTACTGCAGGATGGATACAGGATGCCTAAACCACAACACGTCGATGAAAAATTGTAAGTTTTCTTTGTTACCTCGTTCTCTCTCGTTGTACAAGGAAATGCTCTTCAAATCTCAAAAAGATCACTTGAACAATGCCAGGTATCAAATCATGATGAAATGCTGGAAGAACGACCCAGACGCAAGACCAACTTTTACTGAATTGAAAAATCAGCTTAAGGACATGGAAACCCTACACAAGGTCAGAATTTTTATCAATATGAAAGTTTCTTTTTACGTAGGACCGATTGGCTCAGGCTAAGCTAATTAGGGTTAAACTTAAAAGGCTAAATAGCGTAGTTATATGTACTCATCTCAGTAATTTTTACGAAGTTTGGATTGCATCTTTTTGTTATGTGACTGAAGCTAGCACTCCACGAAAAACAGCAAAGAAGCGAAGTAGAATGTCTCAATGACAATTAACACGTTATGGTTATTTAAAAGATCATAGGATGATTGCAAAACTACATTGAGACGCACAAAGGGTAGCAGACAACGACGCCATGAATACTTCGTTCTTGAATTTGTTATGGTGTGAAAACCTGACCACTTGTGAAGATAACCACTTAAAACTTTTTTGATGATGCTGATTATTATATTATTTTTCTCTGCAGAAGCTGATCAACATGACAATGTACGACAATCAGTTGTATGCAAACGTCGAGGATTTAACAGTGTAGTTAGATACGCGTCCACAGTGTATGACTGGCTAACATTTTGAACACTCCGCCCACACAAGTCTCAGGGATTAATCACCGTTTCCTTACACGCTTACTTGGTAGAAATAGCCATGTTGCGTTTAGCAGTTAGGCTGGAACGTTGTAATTCAATTGACTTTATGTTCTTAAACGCTAAACTTTTATAGGTTTACTGATAAAGTTACTCTTATTTTCTCTTTAACATATTAAGTACTTACATGTATGCCTCGACACAAGCGATCGAGTTCAGTTTATTTTCTGGCTCAATTCTGAGGTGGTGATGAGATCTCGCTCTGAAAGCCATAGTTGTGTACAATTTTAATAAATTGCTGAAAAAATTTTGCCGCTTGCAGGAAAGCAAATCGTGCGCATAAATTGCTTTCCCCAAGACCGCCTTTACCCGCGATACCAACTCGAAATACTTTTATTCGGTATTCTAATCAAAATTATACTTGGCACATTATTTGTACAAGAAAGTTTGTTGTTTGGCCCGATAGTTTTCGCGTACTAGATACTATTACTCAACGAAACTGGTCGTAGGTACGTGTACGAGTCTTTTTTTCTTGGATACGTTGCTAATGTAATAACTTTAAATTTTTTTTGCTTAGGGTTGAAGTTCTGAGTTGACTCTGTCTGCATAATGATGCCGTACACGAGTTCACATCTTTCTCTTCACGACATTAATCTATTATATCTTGACCCATCTCTGTAGATCTCTCCTTTGAAGGAAGGACAAAACCAAACCAAATTAAAAGAGCTTCCTGAAGTGCAAAAAATCGCTTGTACGTGTTTCAGGAGACTTACATCCAAGAGACCATGTTCTCCTGTCTCTGTCAGTAGAGGTTAAGAGTCCATCAATCTTACATAATTATAAACTAGGTTACCTTTTGGTCAAAAGCCTTCTTTCCTCAGTTGATATAAATAATTGCACTCGAAACAGTACCTAGTATAAAAACAACGCTCTTTCAGTCTGGAGTAGAGGATACCTGAGGAATAATCTTAACATGTAAATGAAGGAGAGAGAGTTTTGCGTCTGTTTGGAAATATTCCCTGACGTTATTTTGTTTCTGGGGGCAAAATGATGCTTCAGCATACAGAGGAGAGGGGGTGAAATGGAGGGGGGGTGGGGGGTTGGTCGTAGCTTTGCACGATGAATTAACCGAAATTTTTATATATGATTTTTTTGAAGGTTTTTACTGAGTAGGAAATGAGCTTTATCCTAACATTTCTGCAAATGTCGAACTTTGTGAAATACATGGTCTGGTAGGACTAAAAGAAACTACATTTTAAGATTTAAGGTTCCTAGAAGAGCAGAAATGGTGGTTGAAAGGAAAAATGAGTAAATTTCTTTAAGAGGATATAATAGATTACTTTTTTCCGAATCCGCCATTCTAAACGACATCACGAGTCCAACCCTGATGCAAAGATTGTGTCATTGGTGAGCTAAGTTATAGTCTGTAGTAGGATAAGTTACGTTTACTGAGGATAATTACTGTACTGCTTTTAGGAGTCGCTCCTTGGTAAGAATATTACACTTTGTTTGATAAGGTAGTTGGGTTTGTAGGAGTATCATAAGTGTTCTTTCTGTCGGTTAAATCATACCTTAACAGCTGTGTTCAGCAGTAAACAATTGATATTCCCTCGCAAAAAAAGGGTCTCTATCCTCTTCCCTTGCACTTTGATAGGGGTGTCACTTAACTTCCGAGATTTACGCTGCTAGTCTTGAGTCACTTAGATTGCGGTTCTCTCGAGATAAGACATAATCAACTAACAAAATAATTAGAAACCGTTGCAGCTATCAAATAGTTGGCATTCAGCTTTACACAGAGACAGAAACTATCAAAAAACCTTTAGTCCTAACTGATTTAAGGTCTACTCTGATTTCGCTTTACAATTCATTCTGCTTTCTGTCGAGAAAGAACGTCATAATTTTATGGCCGATTATCTACAAAGATTTCTGAAAAGAATATCATTATTTCATTTTTGATCATTCTATAAACCCAAAAGGTCAGCACAAAAGAACTATCTGTGGTAAGAGGGAATGCTTTCCTTTCTTCAATTAAAGAAATACTGAGGTTATCTTCTTTCCACAAGCGCAGTGGAAAGTGAGAGTGAGCGAGACTGATAGTGACTATGTTATTTGAATATATATCCAGAGGAGGCTAAAAAGTAAGATATGGTCTGCACAACTCTCTTATAAGCATTGATAATAAACACCATGCATCAATGAAAGCTTGAGAGAGATTTAATGCAATTTTAATAAAACTATTACATGTTACAACGTGGTAACTTACACAACAAAATTATATAATCACATAACTCCAAACAAAGAAAGTCAGGTTATTGACTCACCTGCTTCAACTTTGAGGGCTTAAGGTACAGAGAAATAGATATGGCAAACAGTTATAATTTATACAAAGTTGAAAGTTTGAAAGCTGAAAGATGTACATCACAATCATTAGACCCTATGCATCCTGGCAAAGAAAGGGTCAATTACCACCATAACTTCTCCCAAACCTTCATGCTTACAGGAAATTATTAATTTTTGTCAGTAGGTGGTACTATACTTACAATAGTTCTACCAACACAATTACATTTTTCTAAAGTTATCTCATCGCATATGACTGAACAGGTCATGTGGAAAGTTCCTGCGTGGGCACTGGGCACCCCAGCAAACTGCAAACGTCAGAATTCCAAGCCAAGGTGTATTTACCAAGTGCTCAAGTTTCCAAATTAGTCACCTAATTGTTACAGTGGAGTTCACTCCTTTTTTTGAGGCTATCTTCAGCTTGGTCATCCTGTTACATGTGAAAACATCAAATGTTAAAGGAAATGATTACCAACTAAAAAAGCTCTTGAGTGTTAAACAAATTCTCCTTGTTAGCACATCAGGAAATGTATGGAGAACAGTGTGGAGAATATGCATACTGATGTTAGGGTGTAAAGGATTAAGTGTGATTTTTTTGATGATGTGTACTTTTAGTATCTTTTACAAGCTGATATACGAGAAGAATCAAGTCCACACTGGTAATTTGACACATTGCAGGCAAACCCTACAACTTATTAAATTTTATTTGATCAAAAACATAAAGGGCAAAAGAAGAAATTGACCAGCACAATTCAAGTTTCCCTTCTTAAGTATTCTGTGATGTTTCTTCTATCATATGGTAGAGTTTACAGTTTCCCTCATTTCACTGTCTTCTATTCATTTGTTTGTTTGCTTTCCTAACAATCTTAACTACACTGTATTGTTGCCAACAAATGCATGGAGTGGAATATGAAATGTGTACAGTTATTTCCCGTATGGCTCGGCGAATAGTTAATGAACTTACTTCGAGAAAGTAGCATTAGCGATCCGCTGGAACTTTCGTCTGTTTTTAATGATCATTTTTCTAGTATTGGACTGAAACTTATCAATGCTATCCAACAGAATGGAGACACCCCGTCTTACCTGGAGTATGTTAAGGAGACCGACCATAGATTCGAACTCAAAACCACTGAATGTTCAAAAGTTTTTTTCTTTACTATCTAAACTTTGTAAATCTAAAGCGACGGGACTAGATAAAATTTCGGAACGACTTCTTCGAGAGTATGCTGATCTGATCGCAAGTTCTGTTTGTGCCATTTTCAATAGATCTATTATATCTGGCATTTTTCCTACTGAGTGGAAATCCACAAAAGTAATTCCTTTATTTAAACAGGGTGAACATTCCGAGTTAAATAATTACCGCCCTATTTCTATAATTCCTGTTGTGGCTAAGGTTTTTGAGAGAATCGTATACAATCAATTTTACGAATATTGAACTGAAAATAACCTAATTTCCTGTAATCAGTCAGGATTTCGTTCCCTTCACTCCACTGTTACCGCCTTACTTGAAACCAAAGATAACTGGGCTTTTAATATCGATAAAGGTTATGTTAATGCAGTGATTTTTTTTATCTGAAGAAAGCTTTTGACATCGTCGATCACTCTATATTGCTATCTAAATTAAAAGCCTATGATGTCGGAAGCAACTCGGCTAACTGGTGTAAATCTTACTTGAACAATCGTACGCGGAAATGCTCTGTAAATGGCTCTGTCTCGGATAGTCAACCTTTAACTTGCGGTATCCCTCAAGGTACAATACTTGGACTTCTCCTCTTTATACTCTATATAAATGATCCACTGAACTGTCTTGTTAACTCACACCCCAGAATATATGCGGGTGATACTCATTTGACCTTTGCCAATAACGATGTTGCCTATCTCGAGGAAAATATGAACGATGATCTAACTAAAATTACTGAATGGTTATCGGCAAATAAAATCACTCTTAATAAGTTTAAGACTGAGTTTATGTTGATTGGTTCAAGGCAAAGGTTAAATACTTTTAATAGACTCCCTTCTTTTGCTATTGACGGTAATTCTATAAAACAAGTAGAATTTACGAAATCTTTTGGAGTATATATAGATGAAAACCTAACTTGGAACGTACCATGATATCGAACATATTTCTAAAAAAATTGGCTCCTGCATTAGCATCTTGAAGAGAAGCAGATCTTTCGTTCCTTTTGAAACGCTCCTATGCATCTGTGATGCCATAGTTTAACCTCATTTCGATTACTGTAGTGACGTATGGGGGAATTGCAATAAATCTCTTTCCATTAAACTGCAAAAACTACAGAATCCCGTTGCGCGTATTTTGACCTCTTCTTCATATGATGCCAATGCGGATGATCTCTCTGTTAGACTAGGCTGGCAAAAACTTAATCTCCAACGAGAATTAAAAACAGCCACTACGGTCTATAAATCTCTTAATGGTCTCGCCCCTGATTATCTGAATCAATGTTTACTGATCGGAGTGCAATATCTGCCTATTCTCTTAGGAGTTGTGGCGGCAAACTAACCGTTCCTCCCCGCACCAATTTTCTAAAAAACAGTTTCAGCTATAATGGTGCTGTGATGTGGAACAGCTTACCTACCAATCTGCGGCAAGCACAAACTATTGCTAATTTTAAATCCGGCTGCAAGGGTTTCCTTTTCGATAATAGATAAGTTAATTAATCACACGGCATTCATGGAAAGCAGGCACTTCATTATTGTTTTTATTTTGTTATTATTAGATTTAATTAGTAGTAGATTAGTATCTTAATAATGTAATTAATGCAATTTTAGTAATTACTTTAAGTCCTGATGTTTTATCCATGTATAAATAAAGTTAAATAAATAAATGATAATAAATAAATTCATACCTCTCGCTTGACTTCGTTCATGACGGCACCACACAAGATCAGTCGTGTTTGCCTATTTTTATTATGGTTTGCTTCACATTCTATTTTTCTGCACTCCAAATTAGTCTTACACTCTTTTGAATCACTTTTTTCAAGAATAGGTCTACATTTATTTTTTTTCATTTGGTCTTGTACCTCTAGCTGGTAGGATCTCAAGAATACTACTGGCTAGAGGTACAGCTTGCATATTTAGTCGACTTTGCCCAATATTTACTGTGGTTTGCTCCAAATTTTACTTTTCTGCACTCCAAATTAGTCTAACACTCCTTGGAATCGCTTTTTTCAAGAACATATTGAGCTTAATTTTATTTACTCTTGTACCTCTAACTGCTAGGAATTTTCATATCAGCAGCTAAAGAAAGCAATTCTGCCATGCAATCATCATTTATGAAACAGAAGTAGAAAACACGGTCATTATCACTCCTTGGAAAGCAGAAATGTGAATCTTCTGAGCCCTCCATTTCATTCTATTTGATACAAACACACTCTCTATAGATATTTCTCAGCTGTGGTCCTATTTTCTTTTTAATTTTTCAATTTTTTACTTTTTTTGCCCCAAGGCAGGCAAAGGTCACAGAAAACATATCTTCAAATGTTACAATGTTTTATTGTTCAAAATGGTTGACAATCGGGACTGAAAATCTCTCATTGGAAAATAGGAAAATTGACTGTCCTACTGGATTGAGGCCCAGCGTAAAGAAAGCATCAGTTCCCGTTTTTTTATACAATCACATAAATACTGCAAAGGTAGCAACAAGAAAAAATTACAATGTTGACAACAAACTCTGAATTACAGTTCTGTGATCTCTGGCGTAAGTTACAAATGTGTGCCTGCTACCGGTCAGGAAAAACCCCCTTTTTATCTGACGAGGAAACCTGAACCTTCCTAAATGCAAAGTCAGACACTGACCATGAACCTCCAGGGAGGGAGGTTGAACTAAAGTATATAAATACAAACTGCGAATAAATTATGCACCACCTACAATCACATTGAATTATGTGCAAAGAAAATCGGTGTAAGTTAAAAGAAATGTATTGTAGGATACAAACAAATTAGCAGCGATGTCAGCGTAGAGGGATTTGCCCCAGTAAAATCCCGCCATTCTATTTCCACGTGTACATGACCTCTAAAAAATTTAGAACTGTGAAAATAATAATTTGCTGCTATTCTTAGAACCGCAGCAAAAAACATCATGTGTTTGTCACCTTAGCATTTTTTCTTCGTAACTTCTAAGCTGCATGCCAGTCAGTGCCCTGATGGCAATCATACACACGCTTATCAGTGATAATAAAAGGAACTCCATCATATGTGATCCTTGGTTGGGACATTGCATTCTGGGGATCTTAATAAAATACCCTTGTGACAAATCAAAAGGGCATTGAAGAGACATTTATTCATCCAGTCATTCATTTATTAATTTTGTCTGGTAGTCAGTCAGTCAGTTAGTCTGTGCGGAAGGCACGCGCTGTTGGTATTGACTTTTAGATCAGGTCTGAAATAGGATGTCGACCCTAGATAGCAAAATTTACGTGAAGACTTTGCCAGAAGATAGGCCGATTAAAATAAACGACCTGGAAGATCTAGAAAACGTACAAAGGAAACACGACATTCCAAAGGATGATAAACTGTACGGAAAATGGGAACGTAAATCGAACAGGAGCACGAGGATGGAACACTCTCAAAATTTTTATGGTTTGTTGTTGTGTATGGGTATGTGTGTTTAGATGATATTAATATCAATTTCACTATTATTGTTTCTATCCAAACTTGCCTTGATTTTATTTGGTTTTGCACCGATTTTCATACATGTTCATCAACCACTTTGCTTTATTGAAATGGCTAAGTATACAACATAGTTTTTTACCCTAAATATTGCATGTTTTTTTTTCTTCCAAGTAATAAGGCTAATCTTATTTGCTATCTGTTATTTAGCAAAATTTACATCTACAAACCTCGCCTAATTATTCTATGTCGCATATGTTGAAAAATGCTTTCTCTAAATATGCGAGGATTACGTAATGGTAACAAACGAAGAGCAATTTTCTCATGCTTAAAAAAAGTCAAAAAGCTACAATCTTTTGTTTGCAAGAAACCTACTCATCACCCGAAGATGAAAAATTGTGGTCTGCAGAATGGGGCGCCAGTATAATCTATTCGCGCGGAACCACATACTCAAAAGGAGTTTGCATTCTTTTAAATCCCAGCTCACCTTTCAATTTAAGTACCATTAAAGTGGATCCCGAGGGAAGATTCTTAATTGCAAAACTTACAATTGAGGAGAAATACTTTTTCATCACAAACATTTACGGCCCAAATAACGGTTGTGTCCTTGTGTACCGGTACAGAAAGGAACGAAACATTAACGAACTGCGTCACAACTCCATGTATGGATATGAAAACAATAGGAATTCCCCCGTGTACCGGTACACCAGGACAGCCCCCAAATAACTGTCACGACCAAGACGACTTTATAAAAACACTAAGCCAACAACTTATGTCTAAAACTGATACATCAAAAGTCATCATATCCGGTGACTAGAACATCACTCTTAATCAAATTGACAAACTTGGCGGCCTCCCGTGGAAGGCTACAAGCGGTAGAAATACACTCGTAGATCTCATGGAGGAACTAAACCTTACTGATGTTTATGGTGAACTGCAACGAAAGTCTAAATCCTTTACTTACGTATCAAAATCGTTGAACTTAAAATCGAGGATCGACTACTTTCTTATTCCGCGATCGCTTTTTTCGATGTTCGACGAGCGGAAATTCGTATTTCGACAGCGTCAGACCACAACGCGATCATCTTAAGTATCCACTTTAAAAGTGAGTTCAATAGAGGTCCAGGTTTATGGAAATTTAACAACACACTGTTGGAAGACAATAACCATAGAGAACTGATTCTACTATCCACAAATGTTAAGAAAATACTCCGAAGTTACAGATAACCAGCCTCTATGGGAATTAATCAAGATGGAGTTATGCACAAAAAATATAGGATATTCAAAAGAGAAAAGATGTAAATTAAGAAACAAGGAAGAGGTTCTTCAGAAAGAGTTACAAGAAATAGACTTAACAAAAAATTTGACCTTAGCTCACAAGCAGTCTCTCTTTTGCTATAAGTAAAGCCAGTGAGGACAAACAAGGAAATAAGTAAAAGTATTAGCAAAGTTAAGCTGGCGCCGGAAGAAGTGTAACGCACGCTTTCAATATTTTCATCTTCTTTGCCCCTGATGTTAGAGCAAAGAGACTGCTCGCAATCTATTTTGACCTACTTGAGAGGCTCGATTGCCTGTACAGAGCACTTTCAAAACGGCTCTCATAGAACAAAAACAATACAAATTCTAACGTTTTGGCCAATAAAGATTTACTATAGAGGGTGAGATCAGATGAGTGGGTGCTCAGATGCATGGTTGTCCATGCTGTCATTTATTTTAGTGGTGTACATTTTCCTGTAAAAAATTAAGATTAGCGTCATAATCTACATACAGCAAATCTAAGTATGCTGAATAACAAGTCAAATTCACCCATGAGTACGATGATGTACAATTACATCCCGACGAGATTGCTTGTGAGATATTGAAGAAATGTAAAATGGTTTCCGTGTTTACATAGCCTGATGTAAACACTTGGGAGGTTGGGAGAACACTCGATAAGCGTAGGAAACCACTACGCTGATGTTCAACTGCTACAATGTCAATATGGTTTTCTTCTCGAGCTTGAGGCAGCTGATTTTCGTGTCTTTTGTCTATTTCAAGCGTTAGCTTAACCTCAAAATCGAGCTTTTCCTTAAAATCATGTTACTGAAATGGCAGTTATGGGAGCTTTAGCAATGATTTGACTTCTCAGTAGTGCTCTGACAAGAGTCTCACCTGGCGCGATCATTTATTCCCTTTAGAAACTTTATCGACGACTGTCTTGTTTGGAGAACTCGACAGTGCTGCCTGATGGAGACATGAAAAGGGTACGAGAAATTCTGTCTTCCCCAGACGCGTTACACTATATGTCGTCGGAGGAAAGCTACGAAGACGAAGCAGTAGAACCAAGGAGTGGCCCAGAACCACGAAAGATCAGAAAGCTTTCATGGGAAAAGAGCAAACTGAGGAATATTGAAGAGAAACTGGATGAGGCGTATTTGGCCGGACTAACTGAGAAGCAACGGTTTACAAGTGCACGTGTGAACCGGACTGAGGATGAATCACCCAACTAACGGCCCTCGTTGGACTGTACGCAGCGACTAATTCAATAAATTTCCAGAACATTTGAAATTTTATACATACCAGCTGTAATTTTTTTTTAATGTTCATTTGCTAAGAAAGTAATTTCATGCATGTTATGTTCAAATGACGAGGACGACGAGCGAATATATACGTACTTTTTAAATAAAAAAAAAATTAGTTGTCACTGGCCGATCGACTGAAGAAAAGGAAAATAATAAAATAAATTGATTGAAGCTGTGAAAAAAATATAGCTCTTGTATTTGTGTGATTTTACAGAGTGGAGCATAGATTTCGCAAACGGACGGTAAAAGTCTGGTATGGGTTGTATAAAACTGCACGATCACAACATATTTACCTGTCCTGTAATGAAAGAGGAAAATCAAGAATAACGAGTACTGAAAGAGTCTGATATATAGAGAAAACAAAAAAAAAGTGTTTCTGGAACAAAACCTAGTGTTTCAGTCCCCTCTAGGTCTGAATACGTCAGCAGAAACAAGGGAAAAATCTGTTTCCGAAAAGTAACCTAGTATTTCCGTCGAAAGCTATATCATGGTTCAACCAGGAAAATGACACCGACATTACACTTTCAAGTAAACTAATAACTTATTTAACGACATCCCACGTTTAACTCACCAAACCGATTACCCAAGGCGCAGACTACATCTTTTCGTCATTATTCTAAAAGAATACTTTTACACTTCTAAATGTTTAGAAAAGAAACCAAACACGCTATACTACAATGGCAAAGAGAGAAATGCGCTCTTCCCTAAGTTATAGATTTCCCCGCGAAGCCTTTTTTTTCTGATTTAACTAGCCAGTTGAAACAGACACACTAAATCAGAGCCCAAAATCTTATCTTTTTTTTCTACCAGCACTGTCTCTAAATTTACTCTGTAGTGTTCGTACAAAGTAACTAAGGTGCCGTTTTGTAAAGTACTCAAGTAATTATAAGTAGGCAAGTGAGCTTAATTAACGAATTGCGAGTTTTGTATTGTAATGTATTGTAAGTCATGTTCTGTTTAGTAATCAATGTAAGTAACATTACGCTGTAAGTGACTGTTAGTAAGTGACCGTTAGTATAAGTAGGAAATACGTATTGGTGACTAATCCAATAAGTACAGTAATGTAATAAGTGGAGTGATGTCGAGTAATGTAAGTAGAGTAATGTAATGTAAGTTTAGTTCTGTACAAATGTTTCTTCAATAAATGTTTATTAAATCAATTAAAAAATTATTTCGAAAACCACATGTAAACCCCTTTTTTCAGGCTAACCACCAAATTTAAGCCATTGAAGTTCAATGGTGCTTTCATGTTTTATTCTATTCCATTTTTTCCAATTTTTGCAAAAAAAAAAAACAACGACAACAACAACAAATTAAGTGAACTACACACCTGCCTCTAAAAATCAGAATAAAGAGTTAGATTTCTTTTCCGGTTTTTATGAAATGCTACAATTGGAAGTTTTTGGATCCCCCTCCCCTCTTGGTCTCCCCATAACTCCTACACCCCTGCATCCCTCCACTCAACATCCCCTCTCGTAAGCAGAGTTCATGTAAGACGCCCCTCTGACTTTAGACTTACCTTTACCAACACCGTAGCTGTAATACATAACAAAGCTAGTTGTTGTTTCCACTTCGTGTTCGTGCAGTGGCTTCTCGGCTGATTTTACTTCGGCACAAGACTGAAAGTCTTAGAGATGACATAGTTCGAAGATACACGAAGGAGCTAACACCAAGATAGAGGTCATCTTGGGGAAAATTACCCTCTAAAAAATTGATTCGATTTGATTTTCCCGCACTTCTTGCTATGTACTGACTGAGTTTGCGCGTCTGGTTTGCGTAATTATTTCGCTCGTGATCCGCTTGATTTCAGTTTCCGGCCCAAGGAATACGGCCCTTGGAAAATAATCCAGCTTCATAACGCGCGCGTAATCGATATCGGTGCCATTGAGTCACACTCATTCGACACATTCGTAAGTTTCACGCATAGTTTACTCTGAATGGAACGTTTCTCCGAAAGGAAAGTTTCTACAATTCATGCAAATGTTCCAAGTGTATAGGTTAGATCGAGTTTTCTTCCATAAATTGCACCATCCGCCATGTTGTTTAGGCAATTTTGCCGACTACGGCCGACAATTTCACGAGGGTGATCGTGACACTCGGTCCCAGTCTCAAAACGAAGAGCGGAGTTTTGAAAGATTTAGGCGCAACCTTCCTCATTGACGCATCAGGGAAGGTCTCATAAGATGGTGTCTGTTCGTGATTATGAAATTTACTTACTCTTTCTCCTGCTGGTAAAGTTTCACGGGTCAGGTAATTGTGAAATTTATTCTCCTGCAAAGGATGTTACAGTGTTTTTTACCAAGTGCTAGTTAAGCTTAGAAACCGAAAACGCCGACCCTTAATTTCTGAACGTGATGTTTGTCAAATGTATTGATGTATTTTAAATTTAAGATATGATGTTGGGATTTCAATGACGTGATAAATAAAGTCTGAATAACTATGATGCGATAGAAATCAAGAACAAAGGATTTTATGCTTTAAGTGTAAGAAATTCCCAGAAATTCCAAGTTTACAGCCAACAGGATTTGGAATTCCTAGGAATTCCTAGTAATTCCAACTCAGAGCACCAATGACTTTCCTTGAAAAGCTGTAAATCTAAAAAATTCCTAGGAATTTCTAGGAATTTTCACGAATTTCTAGGTTTGTTTTAGAATTACTGGGAATTTTAAGCAAAAATTTGAGGCTAATGATATAAAAGAAATACTTTAAATTAAAAAAAAAACAGCTTAAATTCAAGTATTCAATGAAATTTATTTACAAGCTTAATTAAGGTTTATGTTTAAAATATTTTTTATTAATTTTTAACATCAACATGTAGTAATATTAGGATGGAATTTTATTTATTTTTCTTTTCTTGTAAACTTCATATGGTTTAATCCTCAATTACAGCTATTCATATAAAATAGTCCTAATCAATCATTAAATTTGGTTTGGCACAAATTGTGAATAAAATCTGTTGATTCTTTTCCATAAAATACAATATCTTAAATTATATTTGAAAACCAAGCACTCTTGGGAGTGAAGGGGTTCATTACAGTTAAATAAAATTGATTTTTTAGTTAAAAAATCTTGTTGTAACTGTAACAATAAATTAGAATGAAGTTATCCTAAACTGCAAACTTAGCTGCTGTTTGTACTGTTTGTATTTTTTTCCCTGAGCTCACAATGAGTTGGCCTTCAATGAGGTTGTCTACAAGAAGCTTGACCATTTTGTATCTGGATTCCATGACATCTGAATTTGAAAAAAAAAAATATATATATATAAATATATATATTTAAAGCTCATACCAGGCCTTTAAGATAGCTATGAGGAAAAGGGCATTCATTGGATTCTCAAATTGAGAAATCTCTGTTATATTGAGTGACTTTTATATTGGAGTTAGTACATCTCTCCCACAGATTTTACTAAAAAAGGGCTGAATACACTATTTTGATTTTACCAATGAGGGCTTCTTTATGTAATAAGGTTTGTTTAATAACAGTTCCTATTATGAATCTTGAGTGTTCCCAAACGTGACTTAAGGAATCTTGAAACCTTACTGATAGATTTATTTCACCTTAAAGCATAAGCTTAAGAAACTGCGGCATGCAAGTGACCGATTCGATTCTCAGAATTATTCTAGTTTCAGTTGCACCGAGAGTTATGTAAGCTTAATTCAACACGTTACATCTATTCTTTTATAAGATTTTAATCACGTAACGAATATCGCAATTTTTACTCACCACAAACTTTCAAAATCGTAGCTTTATCAACGGCCACTCGACCCTTGTTTGTACCAGTCAGTATGTCAACTGTTGTCCCTTCTTTTAACTCCACGGCGCCAACGACTTTCTTTTCTTTTACAACACTCACGCTGTTCTCGTTTTCCCATTGAACCACAATAAAACCTATCTTTAGAAATGTTATATTAAGCAAAACAGTTAAACACACGAGCGATCAACCGATGAAAAGTACATTCAAAAATGAGCGCCAAATGGAGTCTTCTTTGTTTCCGATCACGGGCATAATCACGTGGATCTTTTAGGACTTGTCATTGGCTAGCAAAGTGAATCCGCTGTCTTGCCAATTGCAGTGGAAAGAGAAGCCCACAACTTTTGTTCTAACTATGATTTAAATGATGTGAGCTCACTCTATGTAGAAATATCGACAAGAATCGATCGTACTACAAATGCACGATTTGAGGCCGAAAGTTGTCGAGGAAACGAAGACTCGAAACTCACTTGAGTTGTGTTCATGGCAAAGGTGAGAAATAACACAAGCCAATCACAATTTTGAATGGGACTACAAATCGTCTTTTACCGTCATATTTATAAAAGAAGGATGCCACATTAGAAAGTATAAGAGATACATAGATGATCCTAGTGTACCAGTACCTAAATCTACAAAGCTTGACCGTAGCAAGCGTTCAGCAACACGTTCCAACACCGCCATCTCGATTCCTCAGTCAGTCGTTTCCACTGAACTTAAAGCAGTAGTGACAACAGAGTAGAGTGCGTCTTACAAAGGAGAAACATTTGTACAAGAGACAGAAGTAACTATATGCGATTACAGATGTGCGTTGGAACTCTGGTCCACAAATAGTTATGCATTATCCGAAGTATAAAACAATTTTGTTGATAGCTATCAGACAGAGAAGAACAACAAGTTAACTTTAGAGCTGTTATTATTGAAGTGTGACTTGCGCTTTTCATTTGTATTTATAAAATAATTCAAATAGTACGCTCGCTCTGATTGGCCATAAAACCATTTTACATGAGCGTATGTAAACACGGTTTTCGTTCCTCTTTCATTAGTTATTTTATAAAAGAAATGTAAAATGGTTTCCGTGTTTACATAGCCTGATGTAAACACTCGGGAGGTTGGGAGAACACGAGATAAGCGTAGGAAACCACGACGCGAAGTGTTCTCCCAACCTCCCGCGTGTTTACATCAGGCTATGTAAACACGGAAACCATTTTACATTTCTTCAATAAAGAAAGACTTGTATTTTGCACCAAAAATAAAATGATGTAATATTTTTTGGGAGATCCAGTGATTGGGACATTTAAGAAATTAAGTTATAAAGGAAACTTGGTTTGTACTTCTCACTACTAACAAGTCTTGTTTTAAAAATATTTTCAGATCAGAGTTTCAAATAAAGTAAATTGAAGACACCATTTAAAAGGTGTTTTTTCTCAAAGGAAACATTGACTACCTCTGTCTTGTCTGCATGCCAAATGTTTGCAAAGTGTGTGGATGATCCACAAGTATTGGAACTCTTACAAAAATGTTTTGTAAAAGATTAATTAGGTGTTGAATTTGTTTGTCTAAGGCATCAAATTTCTACTAAAAATAATGTAAACAAAAAGTCTCTGACAGTGTTTGCGGCAAGTGAGCTTGATTGTTCCAAGGTTTTCTAACAAAGGCAATCAGTAATGTAGGTTAGGGAAGTAACTTATGTTCATAACTAACAAAGTTCTTTAAGTGTCGATAACAATGTAATTATTGTTAATTATTGTGGAAGTTGTGTACCAAGGAACAGCTTATGAATGTTTGATGATTTTGGCACATCAGTGAACATGAGACATTTTGCATTACAATAAAAATATTTTATGATCATGGAATCCAAGAGTCCTTTGAGGTTAGAAAGCAAATCTGTGATATGAGTATATTGCATTAATTGGCAATTCCATTTAACATAATTGACTGCTGGTTCATGAGAAAATCCATATTAATGTAGAGATTTACTAAAACTTAGTTTGGATAATAAATTTCATGATCTTTAAGTTATAAACATATATGTATGTATGTATATCTCTTGGTAAATTTTGTATAGCATACCTTTTCTTGAGCCAAAGTTTTAAGCCTCTGAAATTACTCCTTTTCTTTAAACCTTCACATTCAAGGTATTGAGAATTTCTCAGAATTTATGTGGACCTCAGGGTATTTAAATTGCCTTAAATTAAATTCCCAGAAATTCCCAAGAATTTCACCCTTCTTAACTTATAGGAAGTTTGTATAGCTGAGAATTCCTTGGAATTCCTAGGAATTCCAAGTGCTCACAAAACTGGAGTCTTCCTTTCCCAGAAATTCCCAGTAATTCCAAGCTTTTTAAATCAGAGCTTATTTGCATAGTTGGGAATTTTTGAGAATTCCTAGGAATTCCTAGAAAACTGAGAATTCAGTTTGCAAGGGTTATCTGCATAGTTGGGAATTTTTGAGAATTCCTAGGAATTCCCAGAAAACTGGGAATTCAGTTCGAAAGGGAGGGTTGTTTCGACGTCCAAAAACAGAGATTTTAGAGAGAGATTATCGCTTTTTCGCCGCTCCTTTATCAGAGATGGATTAGGGTAATGCTGATACAAGGGAAGAGTAAGTTTTTGTTTGAAAAACCATGTAATGTGTAGTAAAATCTACCGATTCACTTGCCTCCACGCGCAAGGTTTATTATGAATTTGACATCGCATAATGGTCTCGAAATTTAGAAAAACTAACCATATAAATCGCCAAGGAGTAACTCAACTAAGTCGTGTCAGTTTTTGGTGCGTGAGTTAAGTCTATTTCTAGCTCGGCTTAGTAATACAAAAAAGCGCTATAAAAGCTACCCTGAGGCAGCAGGAGATTGAAATGGCGTGCGTGAGCATTAAATATTATTGTGGTACATTAAAGTGATAAAATACCTACACTGCTTCTTTGTTGTAATCAATGAGAACGAATCAGCGTTGATAATTGGCTCAAAACTGAACCCAGTGACGATGAATTAATGATACAAATTGGTCACTTAAGGAGCGATGCACAACTGATGGTATCTCCATATTTGCGGCCGGAGTTCCCGTGATCTTGCTTTTCCTGACAGGATCCTTCAGGGAGTCCGAGAAGAAAAATTGCAGCTCAAAGACCTTTGGATTTTTCTCAAACAAACTATCACTTGAACTGGAGATTTCCTCATGTTTTTTTTCATCGCTTATTTTATCCTTTCAGTGAGTATCAGCTTGGTAAAAATAATTTCCATCTCCGCTGACAACGACTTCCCTCCTTCGAGGAAGTATATTTTCAAACGTAATTTGTCGATCAAATACGTTAGCAAGTATAAAAATAGGCTGTACATGTATAAATACAACTGAAAAGACTTAAAACAGTCATTTCCTAGCGATTTCTGGATAATTTTGTAATATTTTGAGACCATTACGCGATGACGATTTCACAATAGACCTTACGCAAGGAGAGAAGTTTTTCGAGATTTTTTGTAATATATTTCGTGTTAATTCCAGTGAAAACTTTAACTTCCAAGGTAACAACATTATCTTTATCCATGTATGGTAAAAGTGCTGCGAAAAAGCCTTAATCTCTTGGCAAAATCGCTTTTTTTGGACGTCCAAACAACCTTTCGCCATACGTTCTTTTATAGCGAGTTACGATGTTTGCCCTTGTTATCCCAGAAATCTGAGCGCAAACGCAAGGATCCGATTACTGGCAATTCATTCATTGTTTCCGTGTTTGCATATGCGCAGGCGTTCGACCTCTGTTGTTAGGAGCAGGTAAAAAGCAAGCATGAACGCTATGCTAATCTCTAGATTTTGAACTCACCCATAAAAATTACACCAGACATACTTTCTTGGAGTTCACCACATATATAAAACATTTTACTGTTAAGAAAAAAACAAGAAAACGAAAACGACGTAAATGTCCAGAAATGCCATTTCGCCCAAGCCAATTGCAAAGAGATCGTAGCGTAAGGGTTTTTCTCTCCCACCGATCACATTTTGGCATTAGGGTTACACTTGTGCAAGTACAAGTCTATCGTTATTGACGTTCTGTGACAACCTTTTTGACATGCCATATTCAATATCTTCCTCTCTACAAGAGAAAGTGAGTTAAACAGTACTTTTCCCTTACCGCCTCTTGATTTTTGTAGAGATATGTCAAACCTGCTTCCATTTTCAAGTCCAGGAATGGTCTTATATCTATCGATGTGAGGGAATACATGGCATACTTTGAGCCATGTCATCGTACACGTAAATTTGACATTAATGATGATAACTTAATCTACGGACATAATCTAGATTATTATAGGAAATCATATTTCATTAGAAATGCTGAACTTTAGAACTTGTTACCATCTAGTATAAAAACAATTCGCTATTTTTCCTCTTTTAAGACCAGCCTAAACAATATTTATATCTCAAAACGATAAACTTATAACCCTCCTGGCTGCTATTGATATATGTTTTCAGTATAATTGCCTGGGTGATTATAGAGATGCACGCACTCTGATTGGTAGAGGAGTGCGTCATATCTCGCTTTAATCACCTTGCGTGAGGTAATTATAGCAGGGGCGCCAAATTTTAAAATGGCTCCCTTGCATTTTTTCAATATCATTCAGCAAGGCACAAATGTGATGGGAGAATATTAAATTCTGAAGAGTGGGAAAGATGCTAATAAAGCTTGACATAACCCATTTTTCAAAAGAAAGATATGAAGATTTTGCTGATGGAGTGAAATGAATCTGTTAAATTCTAGTGGAAACTAGCTTATATTTATACAAGTAATTCATACCATTGTAACAGAATTTACAAAACACATTTTCAACAATTTGAAAGTATTTTAACTATTATACTAATAATATGGTATGACAGGTCGACATTAACTGTGACAAGTCGTTCGGTCCGAGTCGAATCAAGTCGATTCGACAAAATCTGCCACCCCATTTCGTGGCCACTTGCGGAAAATTTTCGAAGTGTTTTGTAAATCAACTTCCGATATGACGGGTCGACTTCAACTGTGACGAGTAGCTCGGTTCGAGTCGAATCAAGTCGATTCGACAAAATCTGCAACCCCATTTCGCGGCCACTTGCGGAAAATTTTCGAAGTGTTTTGCAAATCGACTTCCGTTATGACGGGTCGACATCAACTGTGACGAGTCGTTCGATTCGAGTCGAATCGAGTCGATTCGACAACATCTCCAGCCCCCCTTCGTAGTTACTCGCGGAATATTTTATAAGTGTCTTGCAAATCGACTTCCGGTGTGACGAGTCGACATCAACTGAGACGAGTCGTTCGATTCGAGTCGAATCAAGTCGGATAACATTTTCAACGACCCTTGGTAGTTACTTGCAGATTTGCAAGTGTCTTGCAAATCGACTTCTGTTAAGACAGGTCGACTTTGACTGAGGCGAGTCGTTTGATTCGACAACATTTTCAACAACCCTTTACAGTTACTTGCAGAATATATTCTAAGTGTCTTGCAAATCGACTTCCGGTGTGACGAGTCGACATCAACTGAGACGAGTTGTTTGATTTGAGTCGAATCGAGCCGATTGAACAACATTTTCAACGACCCTTGGTAGTTACTTGCGGAATATTTTCTGAGTGTCTTGCAAATCGACTTCTGGTAAGACAGGTCGACTTTGACTGAGACGAGTCGTTTGATTCGAAAAAATTTTCAACAACCCTTGACAGTTACTTGCGGAATATTGTCTAAGTGTCTTGCAAATCGACTTCCGGTATGCGTTTCCATCTAATGTGAGATGGTTTATCAGATTTCCGGTATAATGGGACGCATTGACCGCGAATCGACCTCGGTAGACCGATTCGCAAACTGCCTTTGACGAATCGTAGCGGTTTGGGTGTTTTTTCCGACTTGATAGGTTACTGTTGCTACTATTATTTTTTTTATAAGTATAGTCTACCTGACGCTGCGTGCTCTCCGCGCTCTGCAGAATTGAATCAGAGCAATTCCCATTGATTAATTCAATTTTAAACAAATACCTGACGTTTTAACTTTTTGTGAAGGATTAAAATCAATTACAAACTGTTTTTAAGCCATTTAATGTCGCAATTTTTCTAGCAAAAATTCATCTCTAAACCAATATTTTGCTGGCATTTAAAGAGATTTGGGAGAGAGAGAGAGAAAAAAGAGAGGATTAATAAGTTGTTTACGGGCTTGAGTTCGTGACCCACGTCTTTGATTAAAAATAATGCCCAGCTAGCTAAACGCTATTTATTTATGAAGAATGGCAACGAAGATATGGATGACTCTGCAACTCACGATAAGTGTTGCTATGCCCGTAGGCAGAGATAGGAAAATACGGACCGCGCTAAGAACCCATCAGATTGCAGGATTCGTTAGCGTGCCCTCTAAGAAAGAAATAAATACACCTTATTCTGGCTGTGAAGTAATTTTTCCGAATCCTGAAGAGGCGAGAGAAATTATGAGCAAAATTTCCGCTCGTGTCATACGTTAAACTCTCGAATAATTGATTATTATTCCACTATTATTATTTTAGTTATCAGTGTTTTAATTTTAGTATGCGAATTACCTCCTACGGCCTTATCTGTGTATCGTATCGGTCGCATAAGGTGTTCTTTCTTGCTTTAAAGCTCACCTCTTTAACAGTCACATTTTCAAAAAAAAAAATTAAACAAAAAAATTAAAGTTTGGATTGTTCAGTGCGGCCAGTGTGATGCTACGTATTTTTGGCTTGTTCTAAAGTGTAATACTGTGGCACATTTTGCCATTTTCATTACTTTACTTGGTAAAATAACACAGCAGTGGAATGATAAAGCTCGTTACTGTTCTGATTGATATGAAGTATCACTCATTATTTATTCAATTGCTTATTGCATTGGTATTTATTCTTAGACCCGCCCACAATTCGAAATATCACCACGTCATCTAAGAAGTCTTGGATTGGCCAGACAGTGACTTTGAAGTGTCTTTCTGATGGTGTTCCTACACCAACACTCTCTTTGGTACAAACCTGACGGAAGGAAATAAATAGAGTCACAGCCAGAGAAAACAAAGAACAAGTGCCACTCGGGGGTGATCAAGATTTTGGTCATTACAAGTGCATTGCTGCCAATGGACTTATTCCATCTGATGAGAAATTATTAAAGATAAATCAGATCAGTAAGTAAAAAAAGATCAGTGTACTTTGATAAGAAGAAGCTATATATAAGGTCAGCATTTTTTTTGTCTTTGCTCATTATCACTGTTTCAGGTGTATTAGAGGTAAAAACCCAAATTTTCTTACAAAGTACTCGACAGAGTAACTCATTCACTTTGTACAACTTATTCGATAGTTTAACATTTAATACGCGCGGATATTTTGCAAGACCCACAGGTGTGTGGAAAAATATAAGCTTATGTTAAACAATTGAGTAAGGGATTTATCATTCTACTTTTCTTTCATTTTCTAACAATTTGTCCGCTTAGTTTTCGACATACATCCTACGGCCTTATCTGAGCGTTCCATTCACATTTTTTCCTAGAGCATTAGACCTTCACGTATTTTTCGCCTTTGTTACCTCCATGAGGTATAACAGAATATTACTGGAATTATGCCGAATTAAGTAAACTGTCGACACTTTGCCCTTTGGTAGCATTAAACACGTTACAAAAGAGCATTGAACTTCAGGAAGATTGATGACATCTTCACAAGCGAGTATCCAGAGGAAACTTCCTCAACCATGGAGTATCAATTGTTCCTCTTTTTATTAGAGGCTCTTGGCCGAATTTATCCGGTAGCTACATTTATATTCATTAATTACAGGTTAATGCACTCAGCGAGTGAACTATGGGGATTTACCTGCACGAGTTCACTGACAATGAACGAGAAATTTCAAAACCGCACGAGGCAAAGCCTCGTGCGGTATTGAATATTCCGAGTTCATTATTTGTGAACGAGTACAGGTAAATCCTAATAATTCAAGAGCCATGAGTGTGTTAACATTTTTATTATCCAAATTGAATACACTGCACAAAGAAACACCGCATTGAAACCTTTATATACAAGGTAAACCAAGCCATGGTGTAATGTTAATGGTGTGTTGAATTTACACCACGGCTATTACACCACGAAAACGACGTCAAGGAGGTAGTTTCGTCACACCCAATATCACGTGGTACAAATCATCTAATCAGAAAATCGGAATTCGAACAGTGTACGAAAGTTGAATAATAAACTGCGAGAAGACGTGAACTTGCATTCATCCTTAGTGTTGTGACAAAACTCGAAATAATCTCTTCTCTTATGGCACTACGTAGAGAAACCAGGGAAAGCATCCATCAAATCAGAATCAGTCATTCAAGCAACTTCTATAACAATACAATGGATTGCACCAGTTGATGATGGAGGAAGTCCGATTACAGGATTCCAAATGATCTTACAAAAGGATGAAACTGAGATAAAAAAGGTTAATATCACCGATCCTGGGACGACAAGTTATTCGTTTCGTGGTTTGGAGAAAGATACCAACTACACAGTGAAACTGTTTTCCAGAAATTTTGTGTTCGAGGGAGATCCTACTGTATGGAACGTTAAGACTAAGTTTGAAGGTGAGGAATCAAAAGTGATATCGTGATTGAGCACTTTACACCAATCGTTTTTCCGCCAACTTAGATTTGTTTTAACAATGTTATCAGCTTGCCGCATTATAAGATTTTTGATTTTCAGCGTTTGTCCCCTCCTTAGTGGCCAGTTTCCTTTCGCTTTGTGATAATTGTTTTAGAGGTACTTACGTTTGAAGAAGCATAATAATAAACAATGAAAAAATAATTAACGTAGGTGAGAACAATTGACAACCTACGCGGTTACGTTCCGTAAATGCTGCCTGATTTGCCTGGTCGTTTTTTTTTTTTTCTTTTTTTTTCATATTTTCTGATGTTCACCTTTCATAATCTGCTATATGAATCAGCAACAACAACAGCCGTTAGATAGTGACCTTTAGGTTAGTTGGATACAGTTTTCCTAAACTCTTACCGGCCACATTCAAAACGCCCAATAACCAACTATCCCTTTTGTCAGTGAGACGATTTCCACACATCGTTTTACCAAAGAATTGAAGTTTGAAGAAATAGGCCTTTCATGAAAATCGCTTCTAATATTCAAACATTATGGGGAAATCTCGTCAAACAGTTTGTGGACGGCCTCGAAGAATCCTCCGTTTATTTTCTTTAAGATGAGAAATAGCTTGTTTTTATTTCTCAGGGATAAGCCTAAACCAAAACATTTAAGGTTCCCGTTTTCAAGAAAGTTTCTTTCGAATCTCATCCGGCACATATCTCAGTCAACAAAAGAAGTATTGTGGTAATAGGTGTGAATTTAGTAACTGAAGTTGAGCAGCCGTAACATGGCAATGAAGTTCGTCGCACCTGTTATCGCTTTAGCGCTTCTTGTCATTGCCTCCTCGACTGGCAACCTCCATGGAGAAAAAAGCGGAGCATGCGCACTCATTTTCCCGCTGTGTGATCGCAGAGTGCCTGTACTAAGTCATGCACGATGTCAAACTTTGAAAAGCAGAATATAGTTGCACACGAACTGAGATCCCTTCTGTAATTACGGGACACAAACGAATGGTGAATTGCGACGTCATCTATGCATCGGTCTTTTATTTGATCTCGTGTAAATAGCGATGAAATACCAGTAGAAGTCAGTGTGTCGTTAAAATTCACCGTGTAAATGCAGTATTTGTTTTAGGCAATAACCGATCATCATTTTAGGCTTCTCATTATCGCTTCATCTCAGTACTTAACTTAATTTTGCTTGCCATACACTTTCGTTTCAAAAACATCCCAAATAAATCCTCGACCAATTTACAGATTATTTAATCACTGATAATGGTGTGACTAGGTTTGTAACAAGAAGTTGTATAATTATTGGAAATTTCACGCTGTTCGTGTTGTTGACATCAATCTAGGAGCCCCAGATGTGGTCGAAATAAACGAACTGCCAGATGAAACAACAGATGATACAATTACCCTAGAGTGGAAGAAGCCAGAAAGTAATGGAAAAGTTATTATCATGTATACAGTGTACCAGAGAGTAGTGACTGATGGAAAAGTGGGACAGTGGACAATAATAAAGGAAATCAGCGATGTTTCTGTAAGAGAATTGAAAATAGCATTGGAGAGAGGAAAGGTGTATCAGTTTGCCATTACTGCAACTAATGAGCTTGGTGAAAGCCTAAAACAAGAGAAAGCAAATATCCAGCAAGTCAAAGCAAAAGAAGGTATGTTCAAATGAATCTTATTTTCCCCTTCCAACGGTTTATCCTTTTCTTTACTTAGTTTTCAAGCACTCTCCGTGTCATCAACATCGAGGTTTTTACGGGTGAATTCTTCGCTTGCAAGAACCTGAATCAACGAGAAAAATTTTTTACTTACGTCGCAGTTGATATTTGTATGCCAACTGCAAATATATGGCATATCTATTAACTGTCATTGGCTGGCACTCACAGATATTTTAAGTAGTTTACTGATACATGCTGATCTGAATCTGGAAAGAGAAGTCTGCAACACTTTCGTTTTGTCTTTTCACATTTAAATTAACCGCTTTTTTCTTTTCTTTTCCGTCATCAGTTAGTTGATGCCTCTCTCCCGCAAAAAAAAAATTCACACTCCCACACTGAATTCCGAGAACTCTTCTGTCATTTTCTCCACCACTGCACTTTACTCTTCATACCGATGAAAGCGACTTCGCACTTAGCTTCCTCTGCGCACCGTAATTTCGACACCAGATTACTGAGCCGCGAGAACTCAGAAGTGGCCTGTTGTCGGCGATTTCGCTTTAGCTTAATTAAGAATGTATGATCACGCTGCCTCACGCAGAGAGGTTGTCAATCTTTTCAGAGATTTTTTTCGGTGAAGCTACAGAGCGTGACACAAACTTCCTGTCTCAAGGTCATGAAGGGGTCTTCATTTCCTTAGGTCTTAGGTCCTAGTTTTCGGGGATTTTCGTTTTCGCTACAAGCGTAGTTCGCTTTCTCTTTGTTGTTGACCTCTTTTTAGTCTGTTTTCTGGAGCTCTTTCAACCTTCTCACGTTCGTCTTCGCATGATATTCGCCATTTTACTTCAGCCTTTTCTTGTTCTCTATCGTCTTCCCCTCGCTGTGTTCTACCTATTCTTCGCCCTATCAAACCCCATTTCGCGTTTTTCTCGACTCGCTCCACGTCTTTTCAGTTCTTTCTCTCTTTGGTCTCTCAGTCTATTTTCACTCGAGATCCTTTCTCCATGAACTTGAATTGTCATAATTTCTTCCGTTTGGAAAAGCTTTGGCTCTGAGTATCGTTGCTTTGCAAGTTCATTAGAGATTGCAAAATACCAAGAATCACTTTTCAACAACAACCTCACCAGTATGATTTCCCGCTCAAAACACGGGTTGCAAATTCTTTCCTTGCGCTGCTTCACATCCTCTAACCCACATGAAGCCTTTCTAGTTTTATACAAACATCTTTGAAGTCGAATCTAAAGTCTCTTGTCGTTATCAAGTTTGAGATGAGATATTCTAGTTCTAGCCTGTCTTCGTTTAAATCAAACTTTAGCAGCGCATGAAACAGATACAAGACAAATTTCATATTTCAGTGGCCAGAGTTGCCATGATCATTGAAATTTGGTTTAATGAGGACAATCATGAAACACGAATAATCAAGAGAAGAATTGAGAAAATAACTGGTTGAAAGTGACTTTTCTTTTTAATTTAATACAATTACCGGTGGAGTTTGACACAATAGAGGAGACTGTGGAGTGAACAGTCATACCTGGCGACATTAAGAGAAGATACAAGAGAAGTCCGTACGTTTCTGGCGTATTGTTTCACTGACTCACTGTTCTCACTTATACCCATCTATTAATCGACCGGTGATCTCTTAACTGGAAGTTGCTTACGGTCGTTTCTTTAAAACTCTAACTTATTTTCCCAAACCAAAGTTCACAATAACGCTCAATGAAATATTATTTCAACCGACGCCGACATCATACACGACATCTGAAGAAGAAAACGTTATTTATCCTGAACCTGTGTGCACTATGATTGCCTTTCATCATGGTCGCAAAAGAAAAACTGAAGCCCCGTTTAACGGTCAGGATAGCTGACGATAGTTTCAACTATCAAGCGCGTTTGAACACGAGCTATCATGCTCTATCATCGCATTTCATCAAATATCATGTAGTTTGGACATGTTCAAATTCGACATGATAGTTTTTGCTGTTTGAACGAGAGGAAGATAGTGAATGATAATGGTTAGGTCAGCAGTTTTGCTAAAAACGGGCTCAAACCGAAATGGCAAATGGTAAAATGACAAAAATAGCCGTCGAAATTCCTCAGAATGTCTCGTAGTTAATTCTCATCATTTCCTGGTAGGCTTCAGTATCTTTAACTTGTAACTTCTTGACTAAAATTTCAAATGCCACTGAAATTGCTGACCTCAGCGTGGACCATATTTGTGTACAATTACGCGATCTCATTGGGTGGTATTTTGTCAACTATCATCGACTATCATGAACCATTTGAACACAAACTTGATAGTGAATGATGTGAATGAAAGTTGAAACTATCATTCAGTTGTCTATCATCAACGATCGTGATGGTTTGAACGGGGCTTAAGTCATTTGCATCCTGTTGCAGTCGAGTGAACATCTTTTATGGAAGAGAGAATAGTGAGAAATGTATATAATGGGAATTCACTGTCTGTTGCCGCTCCTTCGTAAAAAGGAAAGTTAAAAAGTGTTGAAGGGTCTGTGGGCTCCCGTCATTCTTCCGCGAGCAAATTCGTTCTTAGGAGGAAACCAAAGAGATTCTGAAAGAATCGAAACAGCAGTCTTGCTTAAGAATCTTCACGAAAGGCAGCAATTACACTCTCAGCCGATGGCTGTGTGAATAATATCGAATTCAGAAATTACATTCCTCGACGGGACTTATTTATAATGACAGGGAATCGACCCTTGACATACAAATGTATTACAAAGAGATAGAGTCACCTACTAGGCGTAAATAGGGGGCTGAAATCTGAGGTCGCTACGTTCATCACTGTATAGGCTCTACTTTTTTCACCAGAGAGGAACTCGATTATTTTTTAACTGCTGTCAGTTACTTTCATCCAGCTCTAAAATAGATCTGGGAAATTTCTGACACCTCTTTGGCTTCTCTACAAGTCAAAGTTAACAGATGACGGTCTATGCATTAGTGGGTGTGCTGCAGACCCACGGAGTCTCATGGTTTTGTCATCTTCAAATCCATTACATGTCAAGAATACCATTCCTTATTCTCAGTGTCTTAGGCTTCATTGCCTATATATTGACAGTTCTGATTTTTCAAGATATCAGAGGCAATATGCCAGGTCTTCAAAAACCCGTGGCCATCCTGCCTTTGTCATTCAAGGGAGTCTTTAACAACTGATCGAAAGTCGGCAATCCACAAACGTCACAGTAGGAAGAGAATGATCGTATTCCATATTAGCGGCACAATCACGCAATAAGACCTGTCCTTCTGACAAATTTAAATAACTTCAAAATGATCCAAAAACTGGTATATTATTTTTTTGCGTAAAACGGACAACTGTTTGGTCAGTATAATGTTAAGACTGGCTATACCGATGTCATCTATTTCATAACTTGCGGTTATTTAAAAAAGTTATACTTGGGCGAAAAGGAAGACGACTAGGGGAACGATTCTGAAGACACCATCGTGACACAAAATACAAGAAAAACAATATCTCTCAAATTGGCCTCCCATTCGTACATTTTATACCAGTGTTCTTTTTTAAGTAAAGGCTTTATACATGAGTTCAAATGATAATTCTTGTGCAAACAAACACACACACACACATTTTAAGTCGTATTTTGTTTTTCCCCAGTTCAAACAGTAAGCACAGAAGTTTACCTGACAGCGACAATACAGGAGAACTGTAGCAGACGTTCAGAAGTTGCTGCGAAATTTCCAGAAATGGTTAGATAATCTACTTGATCTATATACTGGAGTTTATAATACTGCCATGAGATTTATCATGAAAAGTGAATCTTAATCAATCTGTTCTTGAATCAAATCTTAATATTTCTGTTAAAAAAATGATATTTTGAACGATCTTCAATATGTAACAAGCATTTGAATGTACGTTTTTTCTTCATATGTCCTTTTAGGCTTGTCAAATTGCCTTGAGGTTTGGCTGCTCATCCGCCAACACTGTGAACACCAGGTAAGGTACAGTTTGTTGTTCTACACTGAAACAACAAATGCAAACTCAAATTTGCCTTCTAGTAGGGGAGAGGAGCTTTATTTCAATGTGTTGTATTTTAGCTGTAAAAGTGTCTTTTCTGCTTTAGCAAATCTTATTTAATACAAGATAATTTATGTTTGAAGTCTATTGTCTTTAATATTGTCTTTATTTACCTTGGTTTAATACATTGGTTAAATCTCAATATATTTTAACACTTAAAAATCACCAAAGTACGAATGTGTGCGATGATGCTCTCTGCTCTCTCTCTCTCTCTCTCTCTCTCTCTCTCTCCTCCTCCCCCCCCTTATCTAGGTGTGGCAGTGTTGTTCTTGACTTTATGATGAGGTTCAATCAAACTGTAGTCGTCAGCAATGTTTTGATTGTCCTGTCGGATGCTGCGAGGCAAGACAAATTCAGAGGTTTTAAAGTCAATCCAGACTCAATTAAACAAGTTTTAATACCCACAGATGGCTCGGAAAGCACAACAAAAGGTAAATTTTATAAAGACATTGTTCAATGTTTACATGTATTCTTCCGAAGATGGACTGTTTATAATTGTATTCCGTATCTATTTAATTAAACAACTTATTCTGTGACTGATACACTTCCAAGTTTTTGTTTTTTTCGTTGTTGTTTTATTTAATTAAACAAAGTCTTACTCTTAAAAATTATTTTAGAGAGAGTAGCACCTTACTCTTCCTTCGTACCAAGCCAATTAGAGTTAACGTTTTCCGGTCATGAACCTCAGCTATGTAGTAAGAGCAGTGTATCCACCAGGATCAGTGTAAATGTTGTTTGAATGTTATTTCATCAAGCTTTGCAAAATGAATCATTTTAGGTCCTGAGGAATGTAACTGCCCATCCAACAACGTCTTGTTGGCCGTAATTGGGGTTCTTGTCTTCACAGTCCTTCTTCTAATTATTTACATAATCTGGCTACATAAGAAAGGTAGGTAAAAGAATCATAATCTATGTTTGGCTGCAAGATTCTTTTTCACGCAAAAGTAAATTTTTACTGACGTTTACATCATTTGTATTTTTTCCTTTCGTTTTTTTTCAGGCGCTGTAGGGAAACAGAGGTAAGAATTTTCTGCTAGTTGGATTGTGTCGATGTAATGTGCCCGATATGGTTTCATCTTAACACAAAACTCCAATAAAAACTGATGAAATTCTTAGCGTTTTATAATTATTTCTATGCTTTCTCAATTGTAGGACTTATGAAGATGAGAGACGTGTTTACGACGTAAGTAAATGAGAGGGAAAAAATTTGTAGTTCTACATAAAAAAAGCATATTGCATCAGAGGCAGATACAATGAAATAAAAGAGGAAGTTAGGCTCAATAAGGTCTTTGTCCTGTGATCATGTCCTTTACCAAGCCACTCCATGGATTTTCCTTCGATTGTCCCTGGTTCAACCGCTTGGTTTCACTTCACAGATCGCTAGTTGGTCTGCACCCGGTTGATATTTGCTTTCTAAATAATAGATTTCGTGCATTTAGGGCGTCGTATTTTCTTGATGCCTTATTTTCTAAACGTGAGTTTAGGAGCTTGGTACTGCAAGAGTTGTTTCGTGCGTTTATTTGTCAAAATATTGGACTACCAATCGACAATCTTCACGTTGCAGTTTGTAGCTTCGACGAATATGCTATGAGCCTCAATCACTCTATTGGACATGATAATTTCAAAAGCAGAGAACAAAATGTTAGTAATAATAATGACAAGAGGTTATAAACTATTTATAATCTCTTATCATGGAAGAATATAAACATTTGTCTGATAAAAATGGGTGAACTGATTTTTATAACCATGAGGTACTTTTTACTGGGATTAATAACCTTAACAGTGTGTTGGTTTTATAGAATGAAACATTATTAGAAGATATCGAACCAAGTCTACCTGATTCAAGAAAACTCACCCAGCCTCATGCGGAATACATGGATCTCATAGAAGTCAACAAAGATGATAGAAAAGCACAAAGTACCCCTCCAGGTGCTGATTACGTGCCTCTTCATCCATTAACACGCTGCTGGGAAGTTCCTAGACATAACGTGACCATAGAAAAAATCATTGGTAAAGGTGCTTTTGGTCAGGTTGCCAAGGGAACAGCAGTAGGACTTCGAGGGAGTCCTGAAACGACCACAGTGGCTATTAAGATGCTTAAAAGTGAGCTCTTGTACTGTAAATTGAATGAGTCTTGGCCTACAGACATTCAGGAAATGTTACCGGGTTACTGTAATTATTTAGCTATTTGCCATTTCATAAGTTACGTTGTTATTCCGACATTTCGCATATTATTCCCGTTAACCAAATTTTACTCCTTGTTTTTAATGCTCCAGCAAACGCTACTGAATCGGACAAGAGAGATCTGATGAAAGAACTTGACACAATGAAACAGCTAAAACCACATCCTTACGTCATTAAACTTCTGGGATGTGTTACTGAATCTGGTATGCTTTGGTTATGCGGGTCTAATTTTGCTGTACACATTTTTCTTATGATTTACTCTGTAACGCTTTCTCGTCATTGATAATTTGCCTCAGTGGAAGGGTGACCACTTCGCAATTGAGCAAAACAAACAACCATCGCATAAGGTAATTTTATCTTATTTTAGCCAACACAGACGTTCCTGGATTTACTGATAGACTAAGACCGAATATTTGCCACTGAACAGATCATTCTGTTGTAGAAGCAGAAACGCTTTTTGTAAGGGAATAATTGGTCTGTACTTTCTTATGAGACCGTCGCATAGTTTTTCTTGTTTTCATGCGATTTCTTCAAAAGTGTTGATCATGACTGGGCCATTCATCTATTTCAATTACTGCTTTTTTTTAAATGAAAGTAACATATCAATTAAATTATTTAATTTCTTCAGAACAGCTGTTGGTTTTGATTGAATATGTGCCTTTTGGAGATCTGCTGGGTTACCTGAGAAAGAGCCGTGGATTAAAAGACACTTACTACAAAGACCCGGATATCAAACCACAAACAAATCTGACGTCACAGCAGCTGATGAAGTTTGCTTGGCAAATTGCTGATGGAATGAGTTACTTGTCCGCAAAATCTGTAAGTTAGTTAAAAACACAGAAGACAAACAATTCTATCGTCATGTTAAGCTCTGGCATGGAATATTATGTCTTCACAAGATCACGCCTGGGAGATGCAGACGTATTCTTACGGTCTTGTCGAGGCTATTTCTTTAGGGCCAGGAACCCTCCCGATTTTGACGTCATCATATAAGTTTTATTTCAATGCGAGAATGGCGATATTTGTGCATCATTGCAAGTGTACCCCATCGAAATAAAATATCTGGGTTTTTCTCGTGTGAGCAAAGGCAGAGACGTGAAGGAATAGGATCTTTTAAGATATTCAGCTTAAACTGAGTGTACAACAAATATCCATTTTAGTGACAAGGAAGAAAAGGAATTAAAACTTCAACTTTAAAAAATCGTCTTTGGTCGCTAAACTGCTTCATTACAGAATCCTATTTCGATTAAAATGTTAAGGTAAGCGTTCTTTGAAATGACTACGTATTGCAAAAAAAAAGTAGTTTGCTTCTCTTTGGAATACGGAACAGATATTGTAGTAGTTTTAACTTTCTGCCATCTGGAAGAAAAAGAAATACACACACAATATTATGTTGCTAGATATTTCTATTTTCCTCTCTGAACCATTTCATTTCAGTTCTTTTTCATCTACAATCGCTAATTTTTGCTGTTACATCAATTCTTTCTTAGATCATTCACCGAGACCTTGCGGCCCGTAATGTGTTGGTTGGACAAAAGGAAATGTGTAAAGTGACAGACTTCGGAATGGCCAGAGATGTGCAGCAGGAAAATATTTATGAACGAAAGACAAAGGTAATCAAGAAAGAGGGGAGGTGAGGGCGGTATCACATTTCGTTCAGTTTAGTGATCTTTGACATCATTGTTGTGGTTGAGCTGATATATTCCTGATTTCGATCATGAATTCCTTGGGACCCTAATGAAACTATCAGCCATGCGTATACGAATACAATTTTAAATATCACTATTTCTGACTACTCGCTTCCTATAATTCTCGAGCTGTTTCACAAAGTGATATTTAAAATCTTTAGGGCCGTCTTCCCGTGAAGTGGACAGCTTATGAGGCCTTATTGTATGGTAAATATACCACCAAAAGTGACGTGTAAGTATACCTGATTATAACCCGTAGCAGTTTATCAAAAATTTTATCAATTTTAATCAGGACTTGAATTCTATGCTTTGTCAAAGAATACATATATTTTATTCGTCGTATATACTGTTTATGTCTTTAGTCACTTAATTTATATTCGTTTGATTTGTCTTTCTACAGATGGAGTTATGGAGTTCTGTTATACGAGATTTTCACCATAGGTAACATCGAATGGAATTTTATGAGGCTCTGTAGATGTTTTTGCTTTACACCATGTTTAATTCAACAATGTATCGTGTTCAGTTAGACAAACGTAATGAGCTTCAAACTACATCTAGTGACAAAGGTGGTGTTTCATTGAAGGTCGTTTTTTTTGTCACATTTATATTTCGATGGTCTTGTGGTTCTTCCAGGCGGTTCACCTTACCCACGAATGGATGGAAGAAAAATTGCAAACTTACTCCAGGATGGATACAGGATGCCTAAACCACAAACACGTCGATGAAAAATTGTAAGTTTTCTTTATTTACTTGTTCTCCCTCGTCGTACAAGGAAACATTCTTTAAATCTTTAACAGATTATTTGAATAATACCAGGTATCAGATCATGATGAAATGCTGGAAGAATGACCCAGACGCAAGACCAACTTTCACCGAATTGAAAAATCAGCTTAAGGACATGGAAACCCTACACAAGGTCAGAATTTTTATCAATATGAAGTTTTTTTTTTTCACGTAAGACCGACTGGCTTAGGCTCAGCTAATTAGGGTTAAACATAACAGTATTGAGCTTAAATAGCGTCTCAATGACGATTGAATGTCTCAATGACAATTAACACTTTATGGTTATTTAAAAGATCATAGGATGATTGCAAAACTGCAATGAGACGCACAAAGAGTTGCAGACGACGACGCCATAAAGTACTTCCTCCTTGAATTTGTTTTGGTGTGAAAACCTGACTACTCATGAGGATAATCACTTAAAACTTTTTTAATGTTGCTGATTATTATATTATTTTTCTCTGCAGAAGCTAATTGACATGAAAATGTACGACAAGCAGTTGTATGCAAACGTCGAGGATTTAACAGTGTAGTTAGATACACGCCAAGGGTGTATGACTGGCTAACATTTTGAACACTTCGCCCAGACAAGTTTTCAAGGGATTCATCATCGTTTCCTCACCCGCTTACTTGGTAGAAATAGGCATGTTGCGTTTAGCAGTTAGGCTGTAACGCTGTAATTCAATTGACTTCATATTCTTAAACGCTGAAACGCTTTTATAAGTTTACCGATAAAGGTTACTCTCATTTTCTCTTTAACATATTAAGTACTTACATGTATGCCTCGACACAAGCGTTTGAGTTCCGTTTATTTTCTGGCTCAATTCTGAGGTGATAATGAGATCTCGCTCTAAAAGCCATAGTTGTGTACAATTTTAATAAATTGCTAACAAAATTTGCCGCAAAACCCGTTTGTTTGCGGGAAAGCTAATCGTGCGCATAAATTGCTTTCCCCAAGACCGCCTTTACCCGCGATACCAACTCGAAATACTTTTATACGGTATTTTAATCAAACTTATACTTGGCAAATTACTTTTGCAAGAAATTTTGTTGTTTGGCTCGATAGTTTTCGCGTACTAGATACTATTACTCAACGAAACTGGTCGTAGGTACGTGTTCAAGTCTTTTTTTTTCTTGGATACGTTGCTAATGTAATAACTTTAAATTTTTTATATAATAAAAGTGTTGAAAAGTTCTGAGTTGACTCTGTCTGCTTGATGATGCCGTACACGTGTTCACATATTTCTCTCCACGACATTGATCTAACATATCTAGACCCATCTCTCTAGATCTCTCCTTTAAAGGAAGGACAAAACCAAACCAAAGTAACAGAGCTTCCGGAAGTGCAAAAAATCGCATGTACGTGTTCCAGGAGACTTACATCCAAGAGACCATGTTCTCCTGTCACTCTCAGTAGAGGTTAAGTTAAGAGTCCCTCAATCTTACATAATTATAAACTAGGTTACCTTTTGGTCAAAACCCTTCTTTCCTCAGCTGATATAAATAATTGCACTAGAAACAGTACCTAATATGAAAACAACGCTCTTTCAGTCTGGAGTAGAGGATACCTGAGGAATAGTATTAACATTTAAATGAAGGAGAGTTTTGCGTCTGTTTGGAAATATTCCCTGACGTTATTTTGTTTCTGGGGCAAAATGATGCTTCAGCATACAGAGGAGAGGGGATGAAATGAATGGGGGGTGGTCGTAGCTTTGCTCAATGAATTCACCGAAATTTTTGTATATAATTTTTTTGAAGGTTTTTGCTGAGAAGGAAATGAGTTTCATCCTATAACATTTCTGCAAATGTCGAACTTTGTCAAATTTGCCATTCTTGATGCAAAGACTGTGTCATTGGTGAGCTAAGTTGTAGTCTGTAGTGGAATAAGGTAAGTTTACTGAGGATAATTACTGTAATGCTTTTAGGAGTCGCTCCTTGATAAGAATATTACACGTTGTTTGATAAGGTGGTTGGGTTTGTAAGAGTATCATGAGTGTTCTTTCTGTCGGTTAAATCATACCTTAACAGCTGTGTTCAGCAGTTAACAATTGATACTCTCTTGCAAAATACCCAATCACAACGAGAACCCTAGAGAGGGTCTCCATCCTCTTCTCTTGCACTTCGATAGGGGTGTCACTTAACTTTTGAGATTTACGCTGCTAGTCTTGAGTTACTTAGATTGCAGTTCTCTCGAGATAGGACATAATCAACTAACAAAATAATTAGTAACCGTTGCAGCTATCAAATGGTTGGCATTCAGCTTTACATAGAGACAGAAACTATCAAACGGCCTTTTAGTCCAAACTGATTTAAGGTCTACTCTGATTTCGCTTCACAATTCATTCTGCTTTCTATCGAGAAAGAACGTCATAAAATTGTGGCTGATTGCCTACAACGATTTCTGAGAAGAATATCATTATTTCATTTTTGATCCTTCTACAAACCCAAAAGGTCTACACCAGTGCCTTTTATTAAATGACTCTGTTTCACTTGTGTTACGTAGTCAAGTGTGCAGAAAGTTTACTTGGACATCATACATACAATATTCCTACATGTTCCTTTAATTTTCATTTTCCTCCACCGCGAGATGCTTTCTCCGACCAGAGGTCCGGATCTGTTGGTCATCAATACCATACATTCGTCAAACACGGTGATTTTTCCTTCCACTACATTCTTCGCTGAAACGACAGCTAGTTCTAAAATCGCAACATAAAAAGCGATGCGACTAAACGATGTCGCACTGAATTAATGGACCTCCCGCCAAACTCAAAGGATCAAACCCTTAATTTCATTGATACTGAGAGGTCGCGTACATGCTCTTCACTAAACTCAAAGGGTGCTGTTGATTTTTCGTTTTTCAAATCATAGCACATGCTATATGACTGCCTGATATGTCATTTATAAATCAGTATCAGCATGACTATGCATACCAACGAAAACAATGGAACAGTATGTCGTATGAGGGAATTGCAATAAATCTGTTTCCATTAAACTACAAAAACTACAGAATCGCGCTGCGCGTATTTTGACCTCTTCTTCAGATGATGCCAAGGCAGATGATCTCTTCGTTAGACTAGGCTGGCAAAAACTTAATCTCCAATGAGAATTGAAAACAGCCACTATGGTCTATAAATCTCTTAATGGTCTCGCCCCTGATTATCCGAAATCAATGTTTACTGATCGGAGAGCAATATCTGCCTATTCTCTTAGGAATTGTGAAGGCAAACTAGCTGTTCCACTCCCCCGCACCAATTTTCTAAAAAACAGTTTCAGCTATAATGGTGCAGTGATGTGGAACAGCTTAACTACCAATCTGCGGCAAGCACAGACTATTGCTAGTTTTAAATCCAGCCTCAGGGGTTTCCTTTTTGATGATAAATAAGTTAATTAATCACACGGCATTCATGGAAAGCAGGCACTTCATTTTTGTTTTTATGCTGTTTTTAGATTTAATTAGTAGTAGATTAGTATCTTAACAATGTAAGATACTAATAACAGATACTATCTTAACAATGTAATTAATGCAATTTTAGTAATTACTTTAAGTCCTGATGTTTTATCCGTGTATAAATAAAGTTAAATAAATAATAATAATAAATAAATACATACCTCTCGCTTGACTTCGTCCATGACGGCACCACACAAGATCAGTCGTGTTTGCCTATTTTTATTATGGTTTGCTTCACAATTTATTTTTCTGCACTCCAAATTAGTCTTACACTCTTTTGAATCACTTTTTTTCAAGAATAGGTCTACATTTACTTTTTTTTCATTTGTTCTTGTACCTCTAACTGGTACTACTGGCTAGAGGTACAGCTTGCATAGAGTACAAACAAATGTCAGCGGCCATGTCAGCTTAGAGGGATTTGCCCCAGTACTACTGGCTAGAGGTACAGCTTGCATAGAACACAAACAAATGTCAGCAGCGATGTCAGCTTAGAGGGATTTGCCCCAGTAAAATCCCGCCATCTTATTCGTGTACATGACCACTCAAAAAGTTAGAACTGTAAAAACAATAATTTGCTGCTATTCTTAGAACTGCTGCAAAAAAATCAGCTGCATGTCTGTTAGTGCCCTGATGGCAATCATACACACGCTTTTCAGTGATAATAAAAGGAACTCCATCATATGTGATCCTTGGTTGGGACATTGCAGTCTGTGAATCTTAATAAAATACCTCTGTGACAAATCAAAAGAATTACGGTTAGATCGCTCCATGGTTAGATCGCTCCAAGTCAGATCGCTCCATACCAAAGTCAGATCGCTCCACTCGAAAGTTAGTTCGCTCCATCAAATAAGTTACTTCGCTCCATACATAAGTTACTTCGCTCCATACATAAGTTACTTCGCTCCATACATAAGTTACTTCGCTCCATACATAAGTTAATTCGCTCCATGAAGAAAACTAACGTGGAAGGTTGAATCAATTAAGAACGCACGCGCACTTAACTTAAGAGCGAAGAAATAAACCTCATGTAAGGAACTCGTAAAGTGTAACCTACTTTATTAAAGATGGCGGATACACACGGGCCAGTATTTTATTCGAATGATCTTTTTAACACATTTAGACCATAACTTTATCATTTATTACACACTGAAACACTTATTTCATCATTTATTACACACTGAAACACTTATTTCATCATTGGTAATTCGCTTTGGTGGGTTCAAGTGAACGAATCGTCGATCACTTTATATTTCAGCAACTTGATCGCAAGCAACATCATCAACTATAAACTACAAAGATCAGAAGTAAGTTAGTTTATTAGTTTTCTACGTTCATTACACACTGAAACACTTGTTCCAACATCGGTAATTCGCTTTGGTGGCCTCAAGTTAGCGAATACGTCGATCAGCAACTCGATCGCAAGACGCAATACACATCATCAACTATAAACTATAAAGATCAGAAGTACATGGAGCGAAGTAACTTATGTATGGAGCGAGGTAACTTATTTGATGGAGCGAACTAACTTTCGAGTGGAGCGATCTGACTTCGGTATGGAGCGATCTGACTTGGAGCGATCTAACCATGGAGCGATCTAACCATGGAGCGATCTAACCGGATACCAATCAAAGGGCATTGAAGAGACATTTATTCATTCAGTCATTCATTTATTAATTTGGTCCGGTAGTCAATCAGTCGGTCAATAAGTCTGTGCGGGAGGCATGTGCTGTAGGGATTGTCTTTTGGATCAGATCTGAATTAGGATATCGAAAACCACATATAACCCTCCTTTTTTCAGGCTAGCCGCTACATTGAACCTATTGAAGTTCAGTAGTGCTTTTGTTTTTATTCTATTCCATTTTTTTCCAATTTTTGCAAAAAGAAAAAAAAACAACAACAACAACAACAAAGTGAATTACACACCTGTCTCTCAAAATCAAAATAAAGAGTAGATTTCACTTGCAGTTTTTATGAAATGCTACGATCGCAAATTTTGGATCCCCCTCCCTCTTGGTCTCCCCATAAACCCTACACCCCTGCATCCCTCCACTTAACATTCCCTCTCGTAAGCAGAGTTTATGTAAGACGCCCCTCTGACTTCAGACTTACCTTTACCAACACCGTAGCTGTCCTACATTACAAAGCTAGTTGTCGTTTCCACTTCGTGTTCGTGCAGTAGCTTCTCGGCTAATTTTACTTCGGGCACAAGACTGAAAGTCTTAGAGATGACATGGTTCGAAGATACACGAAGAAGCTGATACCAAGATAGAGGTCATCTTGGGGAAAATTATCCTCTAAAAAATTGATTCGATTTGATTTTCCCGCACTTCTTGCTATGTACTGACTGAGTTTGCGCGTCTGAATTGCGTAATTATTTCGCTTGTGATCCGTTTGATTTCCGTTTCCGGCTCCAGGAATACGGCCCCACAGGGATAGATCACCGAAACCCGACCTTGATTATATGTAGTGGCCCTTAGAAAAGAATCCACTGTTGATAAAAAGGAAAGAGGAGTTGAGAACTGTCTGTTACAATTTATTTTTTGTTTGCGTGACTTTAATTTAGCTTCATACGCGCGCGTGATTGATATCGGTGGCATCGAGTCACGCTCATTGGACGCGTTCGCAAGTTTCACGCGTAGATTTCTCTAAATGGAACGTTTCTCCGAAAGGAAAGTTTCGACAATTCATGCAAATGTCCCAAGTGTATAGGTTAGATCGAGTTTTCTTCCATAAATTGCACCATCCGTCATGTTGTTTAGGCAATTTTGCCGACTACGGCCGACAAGTTCACGAGGGTGATCGTGACACTCGGTCCCAGTCTGAAAACGAAGAGGGGCCTTCTCTTCTATCCCTTCAAGGAACTTCCATAAGATTTAGGCGCAACCTTCCTCATTGAAGCATCAGCGAAGATCTGATGAAATGGTGTCTTTCTGTGATTATGAAATTTACCTCTTTTCTTCTGCTGGTAAAGTTTCACGGGTCAGGTAATTGTGAAATTTATTCTCCCGTACAAAGGATGTTACAGTGTCTTTATTCCAAAGTTAAGCTTAGAAACCGAAAACGCCGACCCTTAATTTCTGAGCGTGATGTTTGTCAAATGTATTGATGTATTTTAAATTTAAGATGTGATGTTGGGATTTCAATCACGTGATAAATGAAGTCTGAATAACTATGATGCGATAGAAATCAATAACAAAGGATTTTTAATGCTTCAAGTGTAACAATACCATACTTTCAGAATCCATCAACATTAACATTAAAACGTAGAAGTGCACTATATTCTTAATTAGTGTGAGTCGTCTTCTTAGCCATGAGAAAAGTTACTGCTTTGTCAGTTGGCTTTCCAATACAAACATGATGGCTATGGAAACCCAGGAAAGAGTTGCCATCTGTAACTAACTACTCATCATAGGGAAGAGTTGTTAACAATTTTGCAGGATAATTGGATAATTGCTGCTAGCTAAGTTCAGTGTGATTTTTCTCCAGGCCGCAATCATGTAAAGAAACTACATAATGCACTTGGTTGGATAATTGAGCTTTTCTTTGCTCAATTACCAACATGTATGAATTGTTTATTGAATTGACTAGTTTTTAGCTTTATGCAGATATGGTTATGGTATCCCACACCATAAGCCATGAGAGTTCCTTTTGTTGTATATTTAGAAAACGGTAAAGTTTTACAAGCACCAAAGTTTTTGAAATGTGTGTGTATACATGTGGGCTTATAATATACATACACAGATTTACTCCAAGCTAAATCTGAAAAAAAAAATTGATTTGTAATGAACTGCACAAATTCTGATAGGTCATATTGTTTTCCTTACAAATGAGAAATGAGCATCTGACCAATCACAAGTTATAGATGAAATTTTTGACTAGTAGAAACAATAGTATAGGTTTTTTTGCCTTTGTGGTGTGGGGGCTTGCCAAAGGGAATGAAAGTAAACGTCAGCAATGTTTACTGGGTGCGTACAACTGTAGAATCATGACTTCAAGGTTAAAAACAAGAAGTCAGCTGTTGGTGTAAATAAGTTAAATTAATTTATGAAGATAATGTCAGAAAAAGCTGGATTTCATGAAAATTGGTGAAAATCTCTCTGGTTTCACCTCATGCAAACTGATCACAATCTTTGTCAAATCTTTGCTTTGATCAATTCCTGACATTCACAATCTGAGGAACTAAAGTGGAATCACCTCCAAAATGGTACAAAAGACTTAAATTTCTAAATTCTGACTCTGATAAGAAAGCATTACGGTCTGCCTTTGCCATTTCATTTGAGCTTATGTGAATGAGAAAAAAATTTATGTTTCAAATTGGCACTATAATTCCCATGGTATTAACAAATGCTTTTCAATCATCTAATATATTCCTTGTTTTTTTCTTTACTTTGTTCCCAGAAGTAATGTAAATGTTGCTCCATTTTCTGCATATGAAACACACACAACCCGCAATTATTTACTTTACTTAAAGTTTACATGTACAATTTTTATAGACAAAAACTTGCCTGTTCCATGCTCATCATTTTATTCTTCACATCTTGTGAATATAAATCACATGCACTCATTAAATATGAATCATCCATATTTGCTACATTTCCCAACCATTTTTGGAACACTATTTTTTATTTTTTGTGAAAGCTGCTTTGTTTATTGAAATTATTTTCTCTTAGTCTACCACAGCAAAGTGGGAAGCCATTTTGTTGTTGTGTGATGTTTCTAGGCAAGGTGAATGGCTGGTGGCTAACCACCAGTAAGCTTAGCAATCAATTTACACAAAAGCACTTAAAGAAATCCACCATAATTTTCCATTGTCTATTTAAAAAATAGATTCCATGTTGCTGTGCATCTGTTCAGTAATAGCTCACATGTGATGTCAGAATATGGTAAGAACAAAAAAGTGGCTCATAAGATGTGGCTAAAAGCTTGTTCCAGGCATTCAGTTATAAAAACGAAGCAAAATAGATGCGACAGTAGCAGAGGAGAAAAAGAAAGTTAGGGAGATGATAGCACTGTTCACTATTGTGCTATGTTTTACTTACTGAATGCCTAGAATAAGTGAGGTGCAGGTAAGTGTGTCGCTGATGTTCTTAGCATGTTTTAACATCCTCTGTGATTTATAACTGTGCAGAGCTGTGGCAACATGGAATCTATTTTGTTTTATTAATGACAAAGCAAAAATTGTCAATGGTGATGTCACCTATGTGTTTGTCCTCCAATAGATCATAAGTACATGAAAGAACCAATCAAAATGCATCTAGAATTAAGCTTATTATACAAAACCTAATTGATCATAGAAATGAGGTTAAAGATATTCAAAGCTAAAGGAGGAGCAGCTGAGTGATTTCAAAACAGTTTTGAACATTGTTGACATCCTTTCTATGACCAGGGTTATAGACAATAGAAAATTGTGGTTGATCTCTTATGCTAACTTAATGAGCTGAGGTTTCTGGAAAATCATGCACACATGACATGATTGATCATTGCATTGTTGTTTGCACTGCTGTTGTTGTTTTAAGTTGTGTTATGAGATGACTTCAAACGATGAAATATCATTAGTGTAATTGTTCAGTTGATTATAGAGATGCGCATGCTCTGATTGATGGAGGATTGCATCATATCTCACTTTAATCACCCTGTGCAGGGTGATTATAGCAAGAGCGCTAAATTTGAAAATAGCTGACTTGCATTTTTCAATTGTTTAAAAAAGGTTAACAGTACACTTCAAAACAAAGGGATGAAGTTTTTGCTGATTCAATTAAAAAAACCTCCTATAAAACTGCTTGCTTATCTTGATACAGGTAAGCAACAAAATTGTAACAAAAATATGTGCAATGCTTTCTTTATTAACAGAATATATAACTGAATGCAAAAGCACTTAATTGAGCAATTATACTTCATACACAATTATTTGCTGAAGGTGAAGGGAAGATCAATGAATGATATTCACTTTACCATTGGCAAATATTTGTTAATTTTTATTCACTATTATGTTATTTCACCTTTGTTAGGGCAATGGAACACACTAAATATGCCTTGGTTATACTCTGTAGAACAGGGTGGGGATACCGTCAGAAGTGATGCACTTGATCTTTGATTCCTAGGCATGAATTTTTCAGTAGTGAACTGTAAAGCCCATAAGGATCTTGTTATGGTTACCAAGAACACTTAAATGGTTTCTTTCCTGATGTTTTCTTTTTTATGGGCAATTCCACGCAAGTGGTGTCAAAATCCAGGTTTTTAAAAACAAGTTGGTCTTTGTAACGAGCCACAAGACTATAAACGACAAGACACGAGACTTTACTTCGGCCTTCGCTGGGTTGTTTCACACACGTGTCGCTTGCGTAAGGTCACCTGATGTAACACAATCCTATTGTTACATATTTTCCCCTTTAGAGAACATGAACCAAAATATGAAAACAAACAAAACAACTAAACTAAACTGGCTTTGCAGTCAATTAGTGTCTGTCTCCGTCATGACATAACCTAAACTTAAATTAAGTTCAAACTCAAACATTGTTTTATATCTCTATCTAGACATAGTCTCTTAGATGCTTCGGTCGCTTGATCTCACGGCCGTGCCGGGTGCGGTAAGGACTGTCATTTGGCAGCGTAGTAACTACCTCACTGGAATTTCAGCGGATCTGTGGTATGAATTGGAGCTGGTCCGACTGGCGACTGATCAGCGACAAGATCGATAGGTGGGGTGACGGAGCCCAGAGGGTTGGCTGTTGACGCTGCTGGAACATAGCCAAATGACGACTTCCCCGCCGGTTGGCGAGTGCTGAAGGTCTCATTTGATTTCCTTAGGTGAATGCGATTGCGTCGAAATCTTTTGCCGTCTTCTGTTTCTACCTCGTAGCTCCTGACCCCGACCTTGGCCTTGACTTGTGCCTTCTGCAGGTCTTCTTGTTTGAGGCTGTCAGGGGAGAGATTCACTCTGACAACGTCTCCTGAGATCAACGCGGGGAGATCATGAGCTGCGTTGTTGTAGTATTTTGCTTGTTGGCCAGAATCTTCTGATGCTGCCCCATGGTTACTTCAGGAACCAGCAGATTTTTTGTTGTTGGCAGGAGGGTTTTCGTTCGGCGGCTCATCAGTCGCTGGGCTGGATTGGTATCTAAGCCTTGTGTTGACGTATTGTGGTAGTCGAGGAGAGCAAGGTAAGCATCGGATGAATTCTTCTTCGCTTTTTTCATTAGTCATTTGGCTGCTCCGACAGCATTTTCAACTTTTCCATTGCTTTTGGGGTATCTCGGTGAAGTCGTGACTACCTCAAATTTCCATTGCTTGCTGAACTTCTTGTACTCATGAGCTGTAAATTGTGGGCCATTGTCTGAAACACACACATCGGGAATACCATGTCGGGCAAACTGCATCTTCATCTTTCTGATTATGTGACTGGCTGTAGTGTTTTCTAGAGGGTCGATCTCCCAGAACCCAGCGAAGTAATCCACGATTATCAGGTAGTTGGTCTGGTTGAACGTGAACAAATCAACCCCCACTTTGGCCCACGGACGGTCGGGGACATCATGGGAAATAAGAGTTTCCTTTTGCTGCTTGTTGTCAACAGAACGGTAAATGTCGCACTTCAGAATAAAGTCCTTCACCTCACTGGACATGGCAGGCCAGTACACGTACTCTCTTGCCCGTCGTAGACACCCTCCACACCCATGTGGGACATGTGGATCCGCCTTAGCATATCATGTCTGAGTGATTTGGGAATTAGTGCCCTTTCTCCAAGGAGGATTATCCCATTTTGGACGCTAAGCTCGTCCCTAACACTGAAGTAGGGCATTGCTGCAGCAGGAATGGCAGTTTTGTCTTCTGGCCAGCCTTCCAGGATGACTCTGGTTAGCACTTGTAAGGTGTCATCCTTGGCAGTGTGGGCTTGGACATCATCCAGTCTCGCTGCTGCGAGCGGCAAATCTTGGACCATGTTTACACTTTGAACTTTCATCTCGAACGGTGTCGCATTGGTGAGCGGCAAGTATGCTCTACTAAGCGTATCTGCTAGCTGTATTTGACGGCCACATCTATAAGTGAGGATAACATCATATACTAGCAATCGTAGTAGCAGGCGCTGGAGTCGTTTCGGGGCCATGTGGAGAGGCTTCTTTACGATGGCTTCAAGCGGTTTGTGGTCAGTTTGTACCGTAACTTTTCGGCCATATGTGTACTGATGGAATTTCTCTAACCCAAAAACCACTGACAAGAGCTCCTTCTCCATTTGGGCATATCTGGTCTCGGTGTCTGACAAGGCTCTACTGGCAAATGCAAGGGGCTGGCCGTTTTGAGTGAGTACTGCACCTAGACCTGTTTGTGAGGCATTGCTTTGGAGGGTGAGTTCTTCCATTGGCTCGTAGTATTTCAATACTGGTGCTTCGGTGACGAACTGACGGATCCTTTGGAAGGCTTGATCCTGATGGTCCGTCCAATGCCACTCCACATCCTTGGCCATTAGTTTCCTGAGAGGTTCGCATACGTTACTGAGGCGGGGAAGGAATTTGCTGAGGTAGTTGACAAACCCAATTAGTCTCTGCACTCCGGCCACATCCGTTGGCTTGGGCATTTCCAACATCGCCTGGATTTTGCTGGGGTCAGGTTTGAGTCCTTTGTCTGTGAGAACGTGACCAATGTAAGGTACTTCGCTGCGCCGGAGTTTCATCTTCTCTTTGTTGAGTTTCACATTGCGTTCCTGGCACCTTTTTATGAGGTTTTTCAGCTTTCTATCGTGATCTTGGTGCGCGTCTGCGTAGGTATCGCCTTCACCATAGACCAGAATATCGTCATGTATCGACAACACTCCGGGAAGACCTTCGATCACCTGGTGTTGGCGTCTTTGGAATTCCTCTGGAGCAGAGGAGAGGCCAAAGGGTAACCGTAGCCAACGGTACCTTCAAAGGGCGTATTGAATGTGGTGAGTTTCGAACTTTCTTCATCGAGTTCGATGTGCCAGAAACCGTTCTTGACATCAAATGTGCTGAAGACTTTGGCACGGCTGAGGTCTGGCAGGATATCATCAATGGTGGGTAATGGGTAATGACTGCGTTTCACGTTTTTGATTAGGTCCTTCGGATCTATGCAAATACGCAAGGTACCATTAGGCTTCTTTACTACAACCATGCTAGAAACCCAGGGAGTAGGTTCTGTGACAGGTGCTAGGATTCCGAGCTTGTGCAATCGTTCCAATTCCTCTTTGAGCTGAGGCTTAATGGCTATGGGAACTTTTCTTGGAGGGTGAACAACAGGGATAGCATCTGCTTCAATTTCCAGTTGGTACGAGCCATGAAGCTTACCTGTACCATTGAAGACATCCGGAAACTTTGCAATAAGCGATTCTTTGGCAAGTGGCTTGTCCTCTGAGCTAAGATCTAAGGACAGAATGTTTTCAAAACGTACTTGAATGAGGTCCATTTCTTGTGTGATTTCGCTCCCAAGAAGGGGAGTGCAATCTTGCCTTAGGACTGTGAATTCCACTTGATACACATTCCCATTTTTGGTATTGCAGAGTTCCAGCTGACAAAGTCCCAATGGTTGCACCGTGGTGTGGTTGTACATGGAAAGCCTTTTTGGTTGTCTTCTTTAGTTCAACTTCACCCAAGCAATTTTCGAGGGTTTTCGCCGAGACGACGTTGCATGAGGCTCCACTATCGAGCTGAAAGCGTACTGGCGTCTTGCCCACATTTATCGTTGCGAAAAGGCGCTTCGGAAATTTACGTACTGCCACGGCGTTAATCTCGTCAACGGGGTTCAACTCTACTGTTTTGATTTCATCATAGTCGTCATCGCTTTCCACAGTGTGGACTGGTTTTGGCCTCCTAGACATGCAAACGGAGGCGAAATGATTTGATTTGTGGCACTTTTGACATTCTACACCATATGCTGGGCAATTTCCTCGCCGATGTTGTCGTCCACAGAATTTGCATTTTCGGATTAATTTCCGGTTCTCATCTTTGTCATCTCTGCCGCCCTGATCTCTTTTCTCTTTTCTCTTCTCTTTTGTTTCCGCTAGTGAGATAGTGGACTATTTCTGACGTTGCCTCAATTGCTCTGTTCCTTTCTTTCGATAATTCGGAGGCTCGACGGGCATTGACGCACTTATCAAGATCCAAGTCGGCAACTTTCAAAAGATCCTCTCTAAGCTTTGAGTCACGAATTCCACAGATAATTCGGTCACGGACCAGTGACTCCCGCAGGGTGGTAAAATTACAGATTGAGGCTAATCCTCCATCTTTTCCAGGCATGTGAGAGCTCACTGGGATTTCCGAAATCCAAATTGCTGGGCGGTTTGAGCTGAGAGATCGATCGTTCCGCGGCAGCGCTTGTGCTGGGCGTTCCAAGTGTTTCATCTGGCATTTTGTTCGACGAATCTCACTTCTGACACCATGTAACGAGCCGCAAGACTATAAACGACAAGACACGAGACTTTACTACGGCCTTCGCTGGGTTGTTTCACACACGTGTCGCTTGCGTAAGGTCACCTGATGTAACACAATCCTATTGTTACAGACTTGAAATTATACTCTGTGTTACGATGCTGACAAGTTACAGCACACAGAAAAATAAATTCCAGCTCCCTTGTGACAACCATGTATTCAGGGGGGGTCTCCAAAGGAAGTGTTTATTTTTTTTTATGAAAGACAATGGGCAAGAGTGTACATTTTAACCTGCTGCATCAAACTTTAAAAATATGAAAGGCTGCAAACACTTGTATCAGAAAAAATCCTCTAATGGAATAAATACATAAGAGATATAAATTTCACCTGAACTTTTTTTTTAAAAGTAGATATAACAAAGGCAAGTTCTGTCACGGACGTTACGTAACGTCCACAACATTTAAACATTCCTTTTTCTTTCCTAAGATAACTGTGAAAGATTTTAAAGACATTCTTGTCACACAGCTAGATATCCAATAGAAGCAATTTAGTAAAAAGAAATCTCTAGTAAACTGCAACATTTTCAAAATAATGGCAGCAAAACTTTGTTCGGACTTTACGTCACGGACGTTACACTTCTTGAACACAAGTTACAACACTTGAAATGGTTTTAAAAAGCCAAAATATTACACCATAAGTCCATAGGTTCTTCTAGATATGCTGTAGTTTCACCTAACAAACATTTTGAAACAAACAACAGCTTTCAAGAAGGTTGCTATTTTGACATTTCAAGAATAGAAGGGTTCTACCAAAATCTGATGAACATAGTCATTTCTCACGGCTCTTAAACCCTTGTATGTTTCCTAATGACTCTGAAGAGTTTTTCCACAGCTGGTTGCTCTGGGATTTCAAATGGTCCACTAATAAAGTGAGGAACAGTAACAGGACCAGCAAAAATATTTGAAAGGTGGACTCTGTCCATATCGTCTCGCCTCGGCCAATGATAAGTAGTTGCACCAACTCTGTGCAGGAACTTGAATTGGACAAAACTGTCATTTTTGTCTATTACTCTGCCAAAATAATAGTTTTTGATGTAATCAACTGCACAGTATTCCCTCGGTTGAATAGTTGGTGGTGGAATTGGGCATAGATTTTTCTGGTGCAATTCTTGGATCATCAGTTGCCTGTATGTTGGAACTTCAGTTTTAGGGATCATTTGGCATCTGTTGGCCAAACATCTTGCATACAGACAAGTGAAAATACCACAGTCATAGGTATTGTCCTGTTGTGGAATCTCACAAGGCCTGTTTGAAAAAAGAAAGACCACTGGTCGATGTCGATCGACTGGTCAACTTTCAAAAAGAAGTGACACCATCTTTTCCACTTGTTTTAACGCAGTTGGCTTTATGAATTTCCCTGGTAGGCTGTCAAGCACCACAATGCACATTTCCAGGGGAAACATCACTCCAAGGAACCAATGTTCACTCTGAATATCATTGTAGGGAAAGAAAACTGCATCTTGTCTTAACAGGTCACCTTTGCCTTTCAGAAGGTCTTTCAAGTGTTTCTTTCACACTGCTTTTTCATTTAAAAACCATGTTGTGACCAAGAACAATACAGAATAGCTGATTTATCTTCTATACTTGACAATGATTCACACAATGTAACGTCCGCAACATTGGTTGTAACGTCCGCGATGCTGAAGTTCAAGTAGCCTGGTAAAACTTTGAATGCCAGTTTGAATGAAATAAAGCTTTTGGTTCACACAACCACTTAACTGTAGATATTTGGAACAGTTCATATAAGAAACCCTGATACTTCACAGGAATTTTGACTTAATGCTAATGCACTTGATAATGTGGTTGATTTTTATGTAATTTCCGCAACAGTGTTTTTTGGCTCAATTTCTTTCACAGAAATCAGTGAGATGGAAAATTGTACAGCCCAATTAATATGTCAGTAGGCACAAACATGTTCATTAATGGAAAACTGGACAACTCCTTATTTATCCTTTGTCTGTGCCAAATTAAAGTTTCAAAACTGAGTCTGAATGTAACATCCGCGATAGTGGAATTGCCTTATACACATCTTACATGTTGAGTAGGATGCTCAGATAAGACCATACAACTTTTTAAAGACTAGAAGCCAATTAAAAGAAGAAAAATTAAATGAGTGGAATGATAAATCCCTTGTTCGATAGTTTAAAATGTAATATTTGTGGACATTTCAACTTTCCATTTTCCAACTTGAAATTGAAATTCACCACTGTACACATTTTGGAAATTAAAGAAAGTGGAACTTGTCAAATGTGATTTTCAAAAGGCACAGATGTGCATTACTGTTATTGAACCTCACTTCTTAAGCTGATTGATACAAGTGAATACGAATGTAGTGTATATTTACAGTTATATTTTGTTACTCCTTACCTCTATGGTGAAATCTTTATAAGCCATTCTTCTTAAATATTATCCTTACACATGTACATGTAACTAAAGGTCTGAGAATATTATGTTTATGGTTATCTGTTTTAGGGGGTTTGGATGTGCATTTCACCCAGGAACCTCATAATCCAAGCTACTTTAACAATGGTAGTGATGCCAACCTGGTGTGGGACTACACTGATCCACATAATAAAATTCAGAGCATTTTCTATAGTGTTCTGGTACATAATATATTTGTCACAATGTTGGTTAATGACAGTCATGGTGTGCAAGAACATTCTTCAATTCCTCGATCTTACAAAGGAAGAGTTAAAATTGAAGGAAGAGCTACCCTTGTTATCAAGAACATTAACCCTGCAGATAATACCAAATTTAAGTGTGAATTGGAGAGAGGCTTAAGGACTTATAGAAGTGTAGTGCAGCTTATTGTGGCAGGTATGTAATACAGACATAAACATTAATCATCAAACATAAATCAAATGCATTCAACTCATGTCTCTCATATTTCTTGAGATCTGGAGAAAGTAAACTAGCTTAAATTTGTGCAAACCCTTATATGCAGGGCTGAAAGTGGCTGGCTAACCCGACCTTTGGGAACAATGGTGCTTCTTTTACTTGGAATGTGATACCAGTCACTCCTAAAAAGAGAAAAGAGTTATCAAAGACTTATTGCTTTATTCTTCTGGCACCAACTACTGGGTTGCTCTGTTATGCATAGATAACTATTATTAAAATGGGTACAGAGATTTTCTCTCAGCAAAGCTGTCAATTAGAAATGGTCAGTCAGAACCAGAAACGACCCATTTGGTGGGGTAGTACAATTTTCCTAAATCAATTAAGAAAAATTTTGCATGACCAATCATAAGCAGCATGTGAAATTAATTTGGTGTGAAAAAAATGGTATTGTTTTTCAAGCCTTTTAATGAGACTCGCCAAAGGCAATGAAAGTTGGCACAGTGTCATTTGCTGCTTTCTGAGGATTATGATCTTTAAGGTTTGCAGATGTAAATCTAGTCTACAGAATGCTGATTTCCTCTAGTAATATCTGACACTAAGGAGCAAGTCAAGATTTGTGCATTATGGAGAAAAATTTTATCAAAGTTATGAAAGCAATAAACCAATGAAGTCTAAGCATGCAAACAGAAGATAATTTAATGATGATCAGGTCGGCCAGGTAGGAATGATGTTCTTAGCAGATGCTGTTATTCATGGCAGTCAGTTAAACAGCTCCAATTTTATTGCTGACTTTGGTTGCTCCACTGAGGAACTGGCTGAATTCCACAAAGAGCTAGAAGAGACTAAAAGTATTAAATTTCAATTTAGAGTATGAAACGTTTTGTGACCTTATGTAACCTAAACTTTTCAAAAACTTTTCATGTATAAACAGAAGCCTAGTGTTCGTTGAATAGACTTTTTTAATCTTCTTTCCAAGTGTTTTACCATTCATTTTTTAATACATTATATTGGATGTGCTAACAACATTATATATAAGTACATAAAAATGACTGTGATATTTAGTATGTACAACTTCTTTGTCATTTGACTGTGATTCATAGTTGAAAACATTTGTGTGATATCAATACTCATATACAATTTACCTGATTGTTCACTTAAAAGATTTTATTCACTTATTGTGAAAAATCCAAACTCACTATTTACCCCATTCATTTACTTGTTTTTGGTCCGTTACAACTATAGTGAATACAAATTGTTTGTGCTTAACAGCCATTACATAATCTTCTTTCTTTCCTTGTCGCTCAGTTGGAACCATGTGACTTTCTACATCATAATATTTTAATTACGCATTTGCTAAGGTCTGTGGGCTTATTTTAACTGCAATGCAATACCTGTAACACTACCTCTCTTTCCAAATTGTCTTTTGATAGCAGGATACCAGGTTTTATGGCTTAAAAGGGACTAAATGAATCATTGTTTGCATGTGGTTCATGCAGCCCAAAGCCAATCCATGTCTGAAAGGCAACTTCTTGATCTTTAAAAGCAATTGGAGTTAATGTTTACCCAACTTTCTGAATGAGGTGAAACTTTGTTTTATTGGGTCAAATCTACTCCCTGGCATATACAGCATCATTTATTGTAAACAAATGGAAAAAAGGAGAATTTTCAGTATTCCAACTGAATGATAATTCAGTTCAGTTAATTATCCTTTGATGATAGTTTCATTTAGCTTTAGCTTCTTTTGCATGAAAGTGGTTTGTTTTGGATTGTGGGATAGATCAAGCTAGCATACACCTACACATGGTGAAACATGTCCTACTATGTAACTCTCTTATGGCTCTTGTACCCAACAGATTTTTGGGGATGTTTCAGAGGTAGCATATCTAAGTCTTGAATAAAGGTCAATATAAATCGAAACAAAAGTACATAGAATTCTATAATAGTTCCTGGTTTCTTCTATAACTCCTTCCAAGATTTTTTAATATTGTTAACTGGATGACAAGCTACATCTGGACCCACCAAAATTCTGGTACTGTTAAGTAATCGTACATTAAGTTTCTGTATACTAACATGTATCTGTATGATATCTTTGTCACAACTTCAGTTGGAAGCTCTTCAAATTGGTGGCTCTTAAAATCTAAACAAAGTTTAATATAGTCTATTATAGGTAAGTGGGGAGATGAAACTATTTTAAGATACACAAGTAGTATTATCCACCTTTAGATCTAGGAACTTTTTGAGCAAACCACTCCATTGTCAAGGATTTTTTTACATACAGTTTCCTCAACCTTTAACACTGGCACATAATATGTTACCAAGTACTATTCAACGTCAAGTTTTTACCTCTGTCATTAAAAAATTAAATGGATTTTCTTCCTTTCACAAATGCTCTCCCAGCTACTCTGGTTTGCAAGGTCTTTTTTGCATTTCTTACTCAAACCTTCTAGCACAAATTGTTAACAGTGGTCTCCATACAGTCCAGTTTTAATGTAGGAAATTAATTCGTTTTCTTTGCACTTGACTTGGGCTTAAAAACGTTTTATTTGTGAGTATAATTCTTCAAAATGTGGAGGAAATGTCGGAAACTCTCCCTTCTACAAACTCCCTTTGCGGAGCAATCATGATGAACAATCAAATTATTTAATGTTTCATAAAAGAACTATACAAGGAGATGAGTAAGTTCTTCTCTTAACTTTAAGTAATGGGAAAGCAGCATTCAGCATGCCACTGGTGTATTCTTTTCATCCGGAAAAATCTATAGTGTCTCTTTCATTGAAATCTCAGTTCTCTGGGTTGAGGATGTCTTCAGTAGATCTTTTGTCAGGCCAAGTTTCAAGTGAGGTGTGGCTTGATTAGCGATGCTTCTATTTGCTTGTGCAACAGCAAAAAATTTATCCAAAAACGTGTGAGTAGCTTAGAAGCCAGGATCATTAGCCCAATAAGTTACTTCCTGAATTAGCTCTTAATACACGTGGCTAGAGTTCTGCTTTAAATTTATAATTTTGCATGTGAACAAGTAAAATTGTATTGAAAGATGATTGAGCTTCCTTATACTAGTTGGTTTTGAACTAAAATTTGCTAAGCCATATGAGCAATGATATAATCACTTTTACCTTTCAGAGGCACCACTTATAAACATCTCTTTGGGAGGAAAATATTACATTGAAGGATCCCCTGTTATCATAACCTGTGAGGCTTCTGGGAAACCACTGCCGGATGTAGCATGGTTTAGAAATGGAGTACTGGAAAGTTCAGGGAAGAAAGCTTCGTCTTTAAAGTTTGATAATATAGACAGAACAGATGCAGGACAATACACATGTCGTGCCAATAACTCAGTGGAAGTCACTTCTGTTGACACAACAATTGTAGTTCACTGTAAGTATATTTTAACCTTAATTTTCTATCTCTGAATTTACTTTATTTAAAGTGTAACTCCTGTCATTGGGGTCAGTTACACAAAACTGACGAATCTTTTCAAGAGAGTAAGGAAACAGGATTCCACCTCAAATCCTTTTCGGCTCATGCATCAGTTTCGAGTATTGGTTGGGACAATTTAATTTAGGTGGAATTGTTTCTCACGTTATTTTCCTTAGGAGAACGTGACATTTTTTTTACCAAGTCATTACTTCAGTTGGACTGTGTTTAACTCAGAAAATGACTTAAAGCCATTTGCGAGTCATTGTGACGACCCAAAATTCGCTCCGTTTGACCAGCGCACAAGGCTAGTGCATATTCTGATTCTGTGTGAGGGCTCTGGTCGGGGCTTAGTGGAAATCTGAGAATTGGTCAAAATTCTAACCGTCAACTGAGAAATTACATATTTCTTTTTTTACTGATAGCTGAGATCAGCTGGTGTGGAAATGGGCTGAAACTTGGACTGCATTCTAAGATTTGCGCATATTTGTATAAGTGGTGTTCGATGAAATATACTATTTGAGGGCAAGAATCCATTTTATATTTCATTATTCTTAAGCCTTGCCACCTTATACTGAATACTCGACTGCCAAATAACACGAAAGTGACAGACTGTACTGTGGAGTGATTACAACCTTCACTCTTTTTTTTCATCTAAAGACAAGGAAAGGAAACACAAATGCTTTGCTGGGTAATTGATTCCCATGACTTTCTGGTTTGAGAGGCTGTGTAACCTGCAAGCACTATGCCGCTCTGCTCTTTGAGATACTTAATTGTTTCGGTGTTTGCGTATGGGCAGGCACTCGACCTTTGTTGTCAGGAGCAGATAAAAACCAAGCATGAATGGTATACTGATTTCTAGATTTTAAAGTCACTTATCAAAATTACACCGAACATACTTTCATGGAGTATATACCACATATATAAAACATTTCCTGTAAAAAAAAAAAGCAAATCGAAATTACGTAAATGTCTAGAGAAATATCGGACCTACTCCTATTTTTAAGTCCAGAAATGGTCCTATGTCTATTGTTGTATACATGTACATGTTGTATACATGGGAATACATGTACTTGCTTACTTTTGAGCCATGTCATCGTAAATTCGACATTAATAATGACAACTTAATTTACGGACATAATCAGGATTATTATAGGAAATCATATTTCTTAGAAATGCTGAACTTTGGAACTTGTTATCATATGGTATAAAAACAATCCCTTCTTTTTCCTCTTTTAATTCCACCCCAAATACTTCTTATCTCTTAAAACGAGAAACTTGTAACCCTCCTGGCTATTGATATATGTTTTAGTATAATTGCTTTGGTGATTATATACATGCATGCACTCTGATTGGTCGAAGAGTACTTCATATCTCGCTTTAATCACGAATGATACAGCAGTGGAATGATAAAGCTCATTAACGTTCTAATTGATATGAGGTATTACCAATTATTCATTCAATTGCTTATTACATTGGTATTTATTCTCAGACCCGCCCACAATTCAGAATGTCACCACGTCATCTAAGAAGTCTTGGATTGGCCAGACAGTGACTTTGAAGTGTCTTTCTGATGGTGTTCCTACACCAACACTCTCTTGGTACAAACCTGAAGGAAGTGAAATAAACAGAGTCACAGCCAGAGAAAACAAAGTACAGGTGCCACTCAGGGGTGATCAAGATTTTGGTCATTACAAGTGCATTGCTGCCAATGGACTTACTCCACCTGATGAGGAGTTAATAAAGATAAATCCGATAAGTAAGTAAAAAAGATCAGTGTATTTTGATAAGAAGAAAAGTATATAGAAGGTCAGCATTTTCTTTGCTTTTGCCCATTATCACTTTTTCAGGTGTATTAGAAGTAAAACCCAAATTTTCTTACAAAGTACTCGACAGAGTAACTCATTCACTTTGTACATTTGATAGTTTAACATATAATATATGCGGATATTTTGCAAGGCCTATAGTTGTGTGGAAAAATGTAAGCTTATGTTACACCATCGAGTAAGGGACTTATCATTCTTTCATTTGCTAACAATTTGGCCGCTTAGTTTTCGACATACATCCTGCGGCCTTATCTGAGCGTTCCAATGACGTTTCCCGTCTTTAGCAGCATTAGACCTTCACATGTATTTCACGTTCGTTACGCCAATGAGGTATAACAGCGTAATAGTGGAATTGTGCCGGATATAGTAAGCCTGATCTTTTAGTGGAAAATGCACCCATATTTGTAAAAACGATTAACAGTAAATTGACGACACCCTGCCTACTGGTAGCATTAAACACGTTAAAAAAGAGCGTTGAAATTCAGGAAGATTGGCGACATCTTCCAATGCGAGTAACCATAGGAAACTTCCTCAACCATGGAAACTTAATTTTTCCTCGTTTTCTTAAGCTCTTGGCTGAATTTATCCAGTAGCTACATGTTATTCATTAAACTTTATTAATACAAGGACTTGCATTCATCCTAAGTATTGTAACAAAACTCACTGTGGAGTAATCACTGAAAAAAAAATTCTCCTTCGGTTTTTTTTTTTCCTTTTGCTCAAAATGATCCCTTTTTTATGGAACTATATAGAGAAACCAGGGAAAGCATCCATCAAATCGTCAGAATCAGTCATTCAAGCAACTTTTATAACAATACGATGGACTGCACCAGCTGATGATGGAGGAAGTCCGATTACAGGATACCAACTGATCTTACAAAAGGGTGAAACTGAGTTAGAAAAGGATGCTATCACCAATCCTGGGACGACATCTTATTCGTTTCGTGGTTTGGAGAAAAATACCAACTACACAATGAAACTGTATTCCAGAAATGTCGTATTCGAGGGAGATCCTACTGTAAGGACGATTAAGACCAAGCTTGAAGGTGAGAATCAGAGGTGATATCGTGATTGAGCACTTAGCACCAACCGTTTTGTTACCAACTTAGATTTGTTGTGAGTGGTCCCAGTTTTACCATCTTATCTGCTCGCCGTATTATAAGATTTTTGATTTTAAGTCCCCCCCATAATGGCCATTTTCCTCTCCCTCTCTAATAGTTATTTGAGAGGTACCTACTTATGAAGAAGCGTATCACTAAACCACAGGTAAACGTAGGTGAGAACAAGAGACAACCCACGCGGTTACGTTCCGTAAATGCTACCTGTTTTATCAAGAATTGTTTGCCTTGTGGTGTTTTTTTTATGTTCACGTCTCAAAATCTTTTGATATAAACTAATAACAACAAAAAACGCTAGATACTGATCTTTACGTTAGTTGGATACAACTTTTCCTAAACGCTTACCGGCTATATTCAGAACACCCAACAACCAACTATCCATTTTGCAGTATTGGAGTGGATCCAGAATTTCGAAAAGGGGGCTTCGAACAAATGGGGGGCCGCAGGGGGCATGCTCCCCCGGGAAGTTTTGAAATTAAAGTCCTCGGAAATGCGATTTCCAGCGTTTTGAGGGATGATGGTGGACGGTTTTTAAGATACCTTAACCATCTCTTATGAAAGCTATTTTATTAAACAAGGACTACGTTTTGGTCTTGACAGTAATCGAGATCAACTGACCCCTAGAAAATGAAACTAAAATCTCAGTAATTTTTTTTTTCTTCGCTATTTAATGTGTTCTAAAAGGTCACGCTTCAGATTCCTCAAAAATGGGATCAACGAGTAACATTCTACGAGGTTGTTGTTCGGCAAATTTCTGAACTATAGCATCGTAATCGAAAGGCTTTTCATAGTGAATACTCATGAAAGCCAGGCTAGAAAGTCTCTCGGTTGTCATCGTGGTCCGAAGGTAGCCCTTGACTAGTTTCAAAGTGCTGTTTGAGCGCTCGTTATCAGCTGATGTTACTGGAATTGTACATGCTATTCGCAACAACAGATGTGGATGTTCGGAAAGATGTTGGGATCACAAGCCTGTAGATCGACAAAAAGTGTAATCAATAAAGCTGTCATTTGTTAACCTAAGCGAAATTTGAACAAAAACAAACTGAGTTACTTCGCGCTTCAACGATGCACGACGCAAGACGTGCTTCAACATGTAAGGCAGGTTGAAGCGCGTCTGGTTTGTCCGTCTCGGATTGCTATCTTCTCATCCAACGATCATATTCAATGTCGAGAGTCTGTGGGCTTGGGATATCTGACATATACATCTCGGAGACTTCAACTAGGTCTACATTTGTGCACGCTACAGTGGTGCTTGGCATAAGACGAAGCAATTGCATAGCAGTCTTCTGAGTGGACCCAAATCTGAAAAAAAAATTCCTATTCCTTATTTCTCTAAATATTTATGATTAAGTAAACAGCCGAAAGGTTGATAATTTGTATAGATTACCTTAAAGACATTTCTTGTGTGATATGGTCAAGGAATGGAATGTACAGATTGCGACGGTAATATTCCTCAGCTGTGTCATGGGGTGCATTTGCCCTATGTTGTTGTCTTGACGCCGTTCTAGGAGCACTTGGTTCTGTTCCCAGCTCTGAACTGATCTCCACAGCATATGCGTGCCATCTTTTGAAGACAACATCATTCTTGTCTCGCAATTGTTTCAACTTCTTCTCTGTCTCCGAAATCATATTGTAGGCTTTAACAATGTCATTAGACTTTTTTGTATCTGTACGTCAGTCGGCTTTATGAATGCCAGAATTTTCATCGTGACCGTCAAGGACATGAGGAACTGGAAAAAACACCAGGTATGGTAGCAGCCGTTTGCTCTTTGGAGGGTTTCTATCACAGTTCCAAGACGTATCAGAGCTGTATTGTTTATGTTGCTGTTCATCTAAAATAACCTCAAACGTTTTAACTACTGATGGAAGTAACTGAACAAAAGTTTCATGCGCCTCGTGATGCTCCACCCAACGAGTATGGCAAGGGTCGCTAATCTTGGTTCCTTGAGACTCTGGCTGATCTAGGCTTATCACTTTTTTCAAGCACTTCAGCCGCTTAGGGGAGTAATTAAAAAAGTTTGCACATTCTGTAATTGTGCCAGCCATGTTGGGAACTAATGGCAAGCTACATGCCTTTACGATGACGAGATTAAGAAATGCGAATTGCAGTGTACGCACAAGGCTTTGAGGTTTTCCTGGAAATTAAGCCTTGTATACCTCTAGCTTGGGAGGACATGTTTGAGGCACTGTCGTAATCTTGACCTCGGTAGTGGAAAATATCCAGGCCTCACTGCTCGAGTTTTCCTAGGATCAATTGCGAGATCACCTCTCCAGTTATTCTTTCCGTAGACTGGAAGTCTAAAAACTCTTCGCGAATTTTAGAGTCTGTTAACGAACCTAAAGACAAATGAAAGCTGCTCAAGTTTGGTGTTGTCAGTCACTTCGTCGCACAGAATTGAAAGTACCTGTTATCGCTTTTGCGCTTCTTGTCATTGCCTCCTCAGTTGGCAAACCCCCTGGAGAGAAAAGTTTGTTTTATCGGCGGAAAAACCGATAAGAAGAAGAAACTCGTATGGCTCGAGAAGCGGAGCATGCGCACTCATTTTTCCACCGTGTCATGGCCGAGTGCCTTTACCAAGTCATGCGCGATGTCAAACTTTCTGTAATTACGTAACACAAATGAATGCATCGGTACTTCAATTGATCATATGAAAGTAGCTAAACAAATCACTATTTGTTTTAAGTTACAACCGACCATCATTTTAGGCTTCTCATTATCACTTTTTGTCTATTCAAATTATTTTAAATTACTTAAATTAATTTTGCTTGCAATACACGTTCGTTTAAAAAATATCCCAAAAAATCCTCGACCAATTTACAGATTATCTAATCACTGATAATGGTTGTGACCAGGTTATTATCAAGAAGTTGTATAATTATTAGAAATTTCACGCTGTCCATGTTGTTGACATCAATCTAGGAGCCCCAGATGTGGTCGAAATAGACCAACTGCTAGATGAAACAACAGACGATACAATTACCCTAAAGTGGAAGGAGCCAGAAAGTAATGGAAAAGTTATCACCATGTATACAGTGTACCAAAGAGTAGTAACTGATGGGAAAGTAGGACAATGGACAGAAATAAGGAAAATCAGAGGTGTTTCTACGAGAGAATTGAAAATAGCGTTGGAGAAAGGAAAGATGTATCAGTTTGCCATAACTGCAACTAATGAGCTTGGTGAAAGCCTAAAACAGAAGAAAGCAAATATCCAGCAAGTCAAGGCAGAAGGTAGTATCTTCAAATGAATCTTATTTTCGCCTTTCAAAGGTTATCTTTTCTTTACTTAGTTTTCAAGCACTCTCCGTGTCACGAATATCGAGGTTTTTACGGCTGAATTCTTCGCTTGCAAAAAACCTGAATCAATATGAAAAATTTTACTTACGTCGCAGTAGATATATGTGTGCCAATTGCAAAGATATGGCATATCTAGTAACTGAGATTTCAATCATTGGCTGGCACACACAGATATTTTAACTAGTTTACTGACACATGCTCACCTGAACCTGGAAAGAGAACTCTGCAACTTTTTAGATTTATCTTCTCGTACTTAAATTAACTGCTTTTTTCTTTCCTTTGCCGCCATCACTTAGTTGATGCCTCTCTCCCACAAAAAAAATGTTCACTCTCCCACACTGAATTCTGAGAACTTTTCTCTCATTTCACCACCACTGCCCTCCATTCTTCATACCAATGAGAGCGACTTCGCACTTACCCTCCTCTACGCGCCGTAATTTCGACAACAGATTACTGAACCGCGAGAACTCAGAAGTGGCCTATTGCCTATTGGTCAGAATTACTTTGTAAATAAATGATCAACCCGAGGCTTTAACCTCGCGTGCATAACACAAAACTTTTCCTTTCATAAATAATGTCGAGACTGCCACCATCAATGTCATCTATTTCATAACTTGCGGTTATTTCAAAAAGTTATACTTCGGCGAAAAGGAAGACGACCAGGGGAACGATTCTGAGAACACCATCGTGACACAAAATACAAGAAAAACAATATCTCTCAAATTGGCCTCCCATTCGTACATTTTATGCCAGTGTTCTTTTTAAGTAAAGGCTTTATACATGAGTTCAAATGATAATTCTTGTGCAAACAAACAAACAAACGTTCATTTTAAGTCGTATTTTGTTTTTCCCCAGTTCAAACAGTAAGCACAGAAGTTTACCTGACAGCGACAATACAGGAGGACTGTAACAGACGTTCAGAAGTTGCTGAGAAATTTCCAGAAATGGTGAGATAATCTACTTGATCCATATACTGGAGTTTAAGGAATACTGCCATGAGATTTATCATGAAAAGTGAATCTTAATCAATCTGTTCTTGAATCAAATCTTAATATTTCTGTTAGAAAATAAGATATCCTGAACGATCTTCAATATGTGACAAGCATTTGAATATACGTTTTTTCTTGATATGTCCTTTTAGGCTTGTCAAATTGCCTTCAGGTTTGGCTGCTCATCCGCCAACACTGTGAACACCAGGTAAGGTACAGTTTGTTGCTCTACACTGAAACAACAAATGCAAACTCAAATTTGCCTTCTAGTAGGGGAGAGGAGCTTTATTTCAATGTGTTGTATTTTAGCTGTAAAAGTGTTTTTTCTGCTCTAGCAAATCTTATATAATACAAGATAATTTATGTTTGAAGTATATTGTCTTTAATATTGTCTTTATATACCTTGGTTTAATACATTGGTTAAATCTCAATATATTTTAACACTTAAAAATCACCAAAGTACGAATGTGTGCGATGATACTCTTTGCTCTCTCTCTCTTCCCCCCCTCCCCCCCTTATCTAGGTGTGGCAGTGTTGTTCTTGACTTTATGATGAGGTTCAATCAAACTGTAGTCGTCAGCAATGTTTTGATTGTCCTGTCGGATGCTGCAAGGCAAGACAAATTCAGAGGTTTCAAAGTCAATCCAGACTCAATTAAACAAGTTTTAATACCCACAGATGGCTCGGAAAGCACAACAAAAGGTAAATTTTACAAAGAAATTGTTCAATGTTTACACGTATTCTTCCGAAGATGGACTCTTTATAATCGTATTCCGTATCTATTTAATTAAACAACTTATTCTGTGACTGATACACTTCCAAGTTTTTGTTTTTGTCGTTGTTGTTTTATTTAATTAAACAAAGTCTTACTCTTAAAAATTATTTCAGAGAGAGTAGCACCTTACTCTTCCTTAGTACCAAGCCAATTAGAGTTAACGTTTTCCGGTCATGAACCTCAGCTATGTAGTAAGAGCAGTGTATCCACCAGGATCAGTGTAAATGTTGTTTGAATGTTATTTCATCAAGCTTTGCAAAATGAATCATTTTAGGTCCTGAGGAATGTAACTGCCCATCAAACAACGTCTTGTTGGCCATAATTGGGGTTCTTGCCTTCACAGTCCTTCTTCTAATTATTTACATAATCTGGCTACATAAGAAAGGTAGGTAAAAAATCATAATCTATGTTTGGCTGCAAGATTCTTTTTCACGCAAAAGCAAACTTTTACTCGCGTTTAAATCATTTGTATTTTTTCCTTTCGTTCTTTTTCAGGCGCTGTAGGGAAACAGAGGTAAGAATTTTCTGCTAGTTGGTTTGTGTCGATATAATGTGCCCGAAATGGTTTCATCTTAACACAAAACTCCAATAAAAATTGATGAAATTCTTAGCGTAATATAATTATTTATATGCTTTATCAATTGTAGGACTTATGAAGATAAGAGACGTGTTTGCGACGTAAGTTACAGCTAAGACATTGAGGTCATGTTAGTGTGACCAGAAATTATGTAATCTTACTTTACCTCTACTTTCTATGAGAAAATAAACGCTTGCAGCAAATGAGAAGGAAAAAATTTGTAGTTCTACATAAAAAAAAGCATATTGCATCAGTGGCAGATACAATGAAATAAAAGAGGAAGTTAGGCTCGATAAGGTCTTTGTCCCGTGATCATGTCCTTTACCAAGCCACTCCATGGATTTTCCTTCGATTGTCCCTGGTTCAGCCGCTTGGTTTCACTTCGCAGATCGCTAATTGGTCTGCACCCGGTTGATATTTGCTTTCTAAATAATAGATTTCGTGCATTTTGGCCGTCGTATTTTCTTGCTGCCTTATTTTCTAAACGTGAGTTTAGGAGCTTGGTACTGCAAGAGTTGTTTCGTGCGTTTATTTGTCAAAATATTGGACTACCAATCGACAATCTTCATGTTGCAGTTTGTAGCTTCGACGAATATGCTATGAGCCTCGATCACTCTATTGGACATGATAGTTTCAAAAGCAGAGAACAAACTGTTAGTAATAATAAGGACAAGAGGTTATAAACTATTTATAATCTCTTATCAATAATCTGTTATCATGGAAGAATATAAACATTTGTCTGATAAAAATGGGTGAACTGATTTTTATAACCACGAGGTACTTTTTACTAGGATTAATAACAGATTTGGATATGAATACGTTAACAGTGTGTTGGTTTAATAGAATGAAACATTATTAGAAGATATCGAACCAAGTCTACCTGATTCAAGAAAACTCACCCAGCCTCATGCGGAATACATGGATCTCATAGAAGTCAACAAAGATGATAGAAAAGCACAAAGTACCCCTCCAGGTGCTGATTACGTGCCTCTTCATCCATTAACACGCTGCTGGGAAGTTCCTAGACATAACGTGACCATAGAAAAAATCATTGGTAAAGGTGCTTTTGGTCAGGTTGCCAAGGGAACAGCAGTAGGACTTCGAGGGAGTCCTGAAACGACCACAGTGGCTATTAAGATGCTTAAAAGTGAGCTCTTGTACTGTAAATTGAATGAGTCTTGGCCTACAGACATTCAGGAAATGTTACCGGGTTACTGTAATTATTTAGCTATTTTCCATTTCATAAGTTACGTTGTTATTCCGACATTTCGCATATTATTCTCGTTAACCAAATTTTACTCCTTGTTTTTAATGCTCCAGCAAACGCTACTGAATCGGACAAGAGAGATCTGATGAAAGAACTTGACACAATGAAACAGCTAAAACCACATCCTTACGTCATTAAACTTCTGGGATGTGTTACTGAATCTGGTATGCTTTGGTTATGCGGGTCTAATTTTGCTGTACACATTTTTCTTATGATTTACTCTGTAACGCTTTCTCGTCATTGATAATTTGCCTCAGTGGAAGGGTGACCGCTTCGCAATTGAGCAAAACAAACAACCATCGCATAAGGTAATTTTATCTTCTTTTAGCCAACACAGACGTGTCTGGATTTACTGATAGACTAAGACCGAATATTTGCCACTGAACAGATCATTCTGTTGTAGAAGCAGAAACGCTTTTTGAAAGGGAATAATTGGTCTGTACTTTCTTATGGGACCGTCGCATAGTTTTTCTTGTTTTCATGCGATTTCTTCAAAAGCGTTGACCATGACTGGGCTATTCATCTATTTCAATTACTGCTTTTTTTTTTAAAGAAAGTAACATATCAATTAAATTGTTTAATTTCTTCAGAACAGCTGTTGGTTTTGATTGAATATGTGCCTTTTGGGGATCTGCTGGGTTACCTGAGAAAGAGCCGTGGATTAAAAGACACTTACTACAAAGACCCGGATATCAAACCACAAACAAATCTGACGTCACAGCAGCTGATGAAGTTTGCTTGGCAAATTGCTGATGGAATGAGTTACTTGTCCGCAAAATCTGTAAGTTAGTTAAAAACACAAAAGACAAACAATTCTAAAACCTTCTCGTAAGGTCTATCGTCATGTTAAGCTCTGTCTGGCATGGAATATTATGTCTTCACAAGATCACGCCTGGGAGATGCAGACGTATTCTTACCGTCTTGTCGAGGCTATTTCTTTAGGGCCAGGAACCCTCCCGATTTTGACGTCATCATATAAGTTTTATTTCAATGCGAGAATGGCGATATTTGTGCATCGTTGCAAGTGTACCCCATCGAAATAAAATATCTGGGTTTTTCTCGTGTGAGCAAAGGTAGAGACGTGAAGGAATAGGATCTTTTAAGATATTCAGCCTAAACTGAGTGTACAACAAATATCCATTTTAGTGACAAGGAAGAAAAGGAATTAAAACTTCAACTTAAAAAAATCGTCTTTGGTCGCTAAACTGCTTCATTACAGAATCCTATTTCGATTAAAATGTTAAGGTTGTAGGCGCAAGAATTTGTATTACCATTTTTTGTTAGTGTTGGTGTTTCATAGTTTCGTGTTAGGTGTTTATTTTCTCGTCTTCCATTAGTGTCCTTTGTCAGTTACCAGTTTTGTACTTGTTATATTTATTTGCATATCGTATATATATTGGTTGCGCGTAATTTATTTGGTTAGTTGTCTAGTTTGCGAAAATTACCGTTACATATCTAGCTCTGAGTTTCATGTTTTCGTCTTTGGTTTGGTCACATTCGTCTTTTACCGTATTCAACAATGTGTCAAGTTTGTTCTAGTAAAGTTTGAAATACGAGTGATTAGCGTTTGCGGCTATATTTTGTAAAAGACGAATCTGGTTTATTGGAAGTTTATGTCGATGTCTCGCAACGGTTCTGATGTCTACCTGTCTTATTCGGCCGGGAAAAACGGCCAACCTGCCGAAAACGGTCCACGTGCTCGTAAACCGAATACCTCTTTGGATCAAGAAGGAATCTCTCTTGAACGCATCCGTGAACTCAGAAAGCGGAGAGGAGGAGTGTTGTCTTCGTTAACGTCCAAGCGTCGAGAGATCGATAGTCTTTTAACGGATGAAAATAATTTGGAGACGCTGAAAGTAAAGCTGTCGGAAATCACGTCGCTATTTCGAAGATTTACCGAGGCTCATGACGCGTATAATGTAGCTCTGGTTGAGGAAAGTCAGAGACAAGAATCAGACCTCTATTTCGCCGACATTGAAAGCAGTTTAGATTTTTTCTGCCGTACGGTCAATGATTGGTTACGTGTCACGGAAGCCAGGCTTCAAGATAACCTGATAACGCCTGACGACAGCGCTTCTCAAATTGGGTCCGAGGTTCGTAGCAAGTCTAGACCATCCATGTGTGGATCGAGAACGAGTCACTTTTCTAAAACGAGCTCCATATCTGCTGCAAGAGCCAAAGAGGCAGCTCGCATCGCGGAACTTCGAGCGGAGGCGCACGCTTTGAAACACCGCCATTCGCTTCAGGAATCGGAGCTACGCCTCAAGAGGCAAGAGTACGACCTGCAGTTGAAGAAAGATGAATTAAACCTCAAAACTGAGTACGCTAAAGCGGTGGCTAGAGAAGAAGCTTACGCTCAAGCTGAAGCGGGTAATTTCGCGCCTAGCAACGTGGCCTCTAGGAATCCTCGTTGTCCCGTTTCAGTCGTATCCTCCATCACTGAAAAGTCAAGGACTGGTGGTTCAAAACGTGAGTCATTTGTACCTGCCGATAAGAAAGAGAAATTGTCTTTGAAGTCAAGTAACCCGGTTAAAGATCATAAGGGTGCTGTGAGTGATTCAAGTTCAAGCTCTGGCAACTCAGGTCTGAGCGACCAGGCCTATGGCATTCTCGTCCAGCAGAACCGAGTAATGGAAGAGTTCGTGAAACAGCAGCAAAGGAACTTGTTACCCAGGAGACGTGTACCTGTGTTCAGTGGAGACCCTTTACATTACTGTGCTTTCATTCGCGCGTTCGAGACCGTAATCGAAACTAGAGAACTAGATTACGCTGGGAGACTCTATTACCTCGAACAGCACACAGCTGGCAGAGCTCAAGAGTTGGTACAAAGTTGCCTCTACATGAAAGCCGAAGATGGGTACGTAAAGGCAAAGAAACTCTTAGAGAGCAAATTTGGACAGAAGCACAAAATCGCTATGGCATATATGGATAAAGTCACTAATGGTCCAGTCATCAAAGCTGAAGATGCAGACGCCCTAGAAGGCTTTGCCGTTTTGCTCTCTAGCTGTACAAACACTCTTAAGGCTATCGGCCATTCCAGAAAGTTCGAAAGTCCGGATAGCATGCGGAAGATTATTGAGAGGCTTCCCCCGAAGTTGCAAGCCAGTTGGCGGGACAACGCTGATCGGATCCTCAACTCGGAAGCGAGAGATGTCTGCATTGATGATATTTCACTCTTCGTTGAACAGAAAGCTCGCACCTTGTCCAATCCAGTTTTTTGGCAAGCTTCCTTGTTTGGAAAAGGAGAAGAAGAACAGCAAGGATAGGGGTTCGAGATCGAAGTCTGAGAGACCCGGTGGAAAACAGCTAAGCCTCGTCACGATTTCCGAGACGAAATCCGCTCTCAATTCATCTGCTGATGTGTTGAGTGCAGTTCATTCTTCTAAGAAGAACTGTCTGTTTTGTAATGCAGATCACAATCTCACCGAATGTTCCAGTTTCGCCAAAGTACCTCCTACAGATCGTCAGGAGTTTGTCATGAAGCAGAGGCTATGCTTTTCGTGCTTAGGTGGAGGCCATCAGTCTAGAAGTTGTCACAAAAGGAAGCCCTGTATTCACTGTAATAAGAGACACGCTACTGTAATGCATGTAGGTGCACCAGAAGCTATTGTTGCGTCCGACCGTGGTAAGGATGGACCTCAGAGCGAGAACAACCAGTCCAGTACTGAGAAGAACAGAGCTGATCACTTTTGTGGCCTAACCACAATGGAGGGTTCCGTGACTGCATTGCCCATTGTTGCTGTGAAGGTCAAAGTCAAAGGAAGTCCTCGGTCCGTGGAGACCTATGCGTTGCTGGATAATGGATCTAACACCACCTTTTGCTCGGCTAATCTGTTGAGACGTCTGAGAGTCTGCGGCAAGGAAATGAGACTCAAGCTAACCACCATGGATAGCTGCAACGATGTGGACAGTCTCGTTGTTACGAACCTGGAAGTGGCTGATCTAGACGAGAACGTTGTCATTTCCTTGCCAGAAGTTCTTTCCCGACCTTCTATGCCTGTAGTGAAAGACGAGATCCCGAAACAGGAGGATGTGGAGCGATGGCCGCACCTCCAAGGCTATGTATACCTAGCAGAATTGAATTCCGAGGTGGATCTATTGATTGGTGCAAACGTACCTGAAGCCCTACAACCGAGAGAAGTTGTCCCTGCCTCTGATGGGGGTCCATATGCAACTAGGGTTGATCTTGGCTGGGTTATCAATGGCCCAACTGGAAGAAAGCAAAAGTTTGTCCCATCTTCTAGTTTCTTCGTTAACTGTAAGGAGACTCATCCTATGTGTATAGCATGTGCTGATTTTGCAGATGCCACTCTTTCCGATGGTTTAAGCATGTCAAGGGATGACTTAAAGTTCATGAACATTGTAGAGGATTCAGTTATGCAGTGTGAAGATGGTCATTATCAGGTTTCTCTACCGTTAAGGGACCTCAACTTGCAGATGCCAGCAAACCGGAGTCAAGCAGAACGCCGTGCTCTCTATCTTAAACGTAAATTCTCCAAAGATGTGAAGTTTCGCGAGGACTATGTTGCTTGTCTTGAGAAGGTGATCGGTGACGGTTTTGCAGAAAAGGTTCCCCTGGATGTCCTGGAGAGATCAGATGGTAAGGTGTGGTTTATCCCGCACCACGGCGTTTATCATCATAAGAAACCGGATAAGATACGTGTCGTTTTCGATTGCTCAGCCCATTCTCAAGGAACTTCCCTGAATGATGAGCTGTTTCAAGGTCCTGACTTAACCAATAATCTGGTTGGCGTGCTGATCCGTTTCCGTCAGGAGCCAGTCGCAGTCATGGGTGACGTTCAATCTATGTTCCATCAGGTGCGTGTCCCAGAAGTAGATAGAGACCTCCTACGGTTCCTTTGGTGGCCCCGTGGTGACTTCTCCAAGGAATTAGAAGAGTATCGGATGACCGTACATCTGTTCGGTGCGGTTTCGTCTCCCAGTTGTGCTAACTTTGCCATGCGACGGAATGCCGAAGATCATAGGCACGAGTTTTCCCCTGACGTGGTTAGTACTGTCTTGAAGAATTTCTACGTTGACGACTGCCTGAAGTCCTTACCTTCAGCGGCTGTTGCAATAAAGCATGTGGAAGAACTTCGTCGGCTAATGCTGAGGGGAGGTTTCAATTTGACTAAATGGATCAGCAATGACCGCGAAGTCTTGGAATCCATTCCTGTAGAAGCTAGAGCAAAGGATGTTAAAGATCTGGATCTTGATAACGACGCGCTTCCTGCAGAGAGAGCCCTAGGTGTATCCTGGTTTGTCGAGACAGATTCATTTGGTTTCAAAGTGAACATTAAGGAGAAACCCTGTACCAGGCGTGGTATCCTTTCCGTGGTGAGTTCAGTTTACGATCCTCTCGGTATGGCAGCGCCTTTCATCCTTCCGGCAAAACTGCTCCTTCAGGATCTGTGCAGAAAGAGTTTGGGTTGGGATGATGAGATTCCCAGCGACTACCTATCTCGTTGGCGTGTGTGGCTAAATGGTCTACCGAAACTTTCCCAGATGTCAGTGGGCCGGTGCGTTAGGCGTGGATCTGGTAACGTTGTGTCAAGTGAGATTCACCATTTCTGTGATGCCTCTCAGTCGGCCTTTGGAGCTGTTTCGTATCTTCGACAGGTTGACTCCGATGGCCAGATCAACTGTTCTTTCCTTCTCGGAAAATCTCGTCTCGCCCCTTTAAAACAGGTCACTATCCCACGTTTAGAGTTAGCGGCCGCCACTATGTCCATTCGTTTGAACAAAGTATTGAAGAAGGAGTTGGAGATTCCGATTGATGCAATCTCTTTCTGGTCCGATAGTATGACCGTGTTGCGTTACATTGGAAACGAATCCAAGCGCTTCCACACTTATGTTGCCAACCGTGTGGCCCTCATTAGAGAGGATTCCAGTCCCTCACAGTGGAGACACATCGACTCCAAGTCTAATCCTGCAGATGATGCTTCACGAGGAGTTACTGCAGAGTCCTTCACTAAGAACGACCGCTGGATAAAGGGGCCGGCGTTTCTGCTGAAACATAAATCTGAATGGGAGAGGTCCCCTCTGGGCGGCGTAGAACTGGAAGAGGATGACCCAGAGGTGAAACGAGAGCCGAAATCTTTTGTTGTTCACGCGAGTAAAGATTCAAGTATCGTTTCTATCATCCAATGGTTCTCTTCATGGTTCAAATTGTTGAAGTTTATCGCGCTGTGTCTTCGCTGCCAGAGAAGATTTGTGATGAGGAGAAAAGTGTCAAAGGAGAATTGTTTGGATACTGCTGACGCATCTGGAGCGAAATTGGTGACAAACGCAGAGCTGGAAGAAGCCGGAAAAGAGATTATCAAGTTCGAGCAGAATCTCACCTTTGCAGAAGAATTAGAAGCCGTTAAGGGAGGTAAATGCGTCAAGGGGTCAAGTGCACTTGCAAGATTAGATCCGATCTTGACCGATGGTCTTCTTCGTGTTGGCGGGCGCCTTAGCAGGGCTACCCTATCAGACGACTCTAAGCATCAGATTATCATTCCTAAAGATTCTCATCTAGCTCGTCTGCTTGTGAACCACTTTCACCAGAAAAGCGGCCATTCTGGTAGAGAATATGTCCTGGCTCTGTTGCGCGAACGTTTCTGGTTGATTCGTGCCAACTCTACTGTTAGAAGTGTGCTTTCATCCTGCTTCGATTGCAAACGACGACAAGGTCCCGTTGGAGAACAAAAGATGGCAAATCTGCCTCGGCCTCGAGTTACACCAGATCAACCCCCCTTCACGTGCGTGGGGATAGATTATTTTGGTCCCTTTCTTGTTCGTCAAAAGAGGAGCATGGTCAAACGTTATGGTGCAATCTTCACTTGTTTGGCACTGCGAGCTGTTCATCTGGAGGTGTGTCACTCACTGGACACTGACTCTTTTATTCACGCACTCAGACGTTTTATCGCTCGTAGAGGTCAAGTTAAAGAAATTCGCTCCGACAATGGTTCAAATTTCGTAGGAGGTGAAAGGGAGCTTCGTGCCATGATTGACAGCTGGAATCAAGCTAAAATTCATGACGCCCTTCTGCAGAAAAGCATCAAATGGGTTTTTAACCCACCCGGAGCCTCGCATCATGGTGGTGTCTGGGAGAGGCTAATTAGATCTACACGCAAGGTTCTGGGTGCCCTGGTTAAAGAACAAAGTCTCGATGATGAGAGTCTTCAGACCTTGTTGTGTGAATGTGAGAGCATTATCAATGGAAGACCTCTGACCACAGTTTCTGACGATCCAAAGGATTTAGAACCACTATCACCGAACCACCTTCTCCTGCTTCGCAGCGAGACACCTCTTCCTCCAGGCTTGTTCTTAAAGAGCGACACATACTCTAGGAGAAGATGGCGGCAAGTACAATATTTGGCTGATGTTTTCTGGGGTCGCTGGAAGAGAGAATATCTCCCTCTGCTGCAGTCACGTCAGAAATGGTTTCGACCAAAGAAAAACTTTGCCGTGGGGGACACTGTTATCGTGGTTGACGAAACTTTGCCAAGGAATGCGTGGGCAATTGGTCGGATTACAGAGGTTTTTCCTGACAAATATGGATTTGTCCGCCGTGTCAAGGTTAAAATCAAGACATCAACTTTGGAGCGCCCTATCAGTAAACTATGTCTTCTGGAATCAATTGAACAAGTGGAAGGAAAAATTCATTGACTTTCCTTAATCTTATGATTACCAAGATTGCGTGACTTTTCTTTGAGGAGAAAGATTTAAATTGACACTTTATAGTACTTTGTTGACTCTGTTAGGCGTCTGAACATTAAGTAAAAATCGTCTAAGTTCAATTAGCTCTGTAAAGTTTGCGCCTTTTAGTGTTTTGCTGGTAAATACTTGGATTTAGATCTTCGTATTTAAGGGGCCGGAATGTAGGCGCAAGAATTTGTATTACCATTTTTTGTTAGTGTTGGTGTTTCATAGTTTCGTGTTAGGTGTTTATTTTCTCGTCTTCCATTAGTGTCCTTTGTCAGTTACCAGTTTTGTACTTGTTATATTTATTTGCATATCGTATATATATTGGTTGCGCGTAATTTATTTGGTTAGTTGTCTAGTTTGCGAAAATTATCGTTACATATCTAGCTCTGGGTTTCATGTTTTCGTCTTTGGTTTGGTCACATTCGTCTTTTACCGTATTCAACAATGTGTCAAGTTTGTTCTAGTAAAGTTTGAAATACGAGTGATTAGCGTTTGCGGCTATAAAGGTAAGCGTTCTTTGAAATGATTACATATTGCAGAAATAAAGTAGTTTGCTTCTCTTTGGAATATGGATCAGTTATTGTAGCAGTTTTAACTTTCTGCCATCTGGAAGAAAAAGAAATACACACACCATATTATGTTGCTAGATATTTCTGTTTTCCTCTCTGAACCATTTCATTTCAGTTCTTTTTCTTCTACAATCGCTAATTTTTGCTGTTACATCAATTCTTTCTTAGATCATTCACCGAGACCTTGCGGCCCGTAATGTGTTAGTTGGACAAAAGGAAATGTGTAAAGTGACAGACTTCGGAATGGCCAGAGATGTGCAGCAGGAAAATATTTATGAACGAAAGACAAAGGTAATCAAGAAAAAGGGGAAGTGAGGGCGGTATCACATTTCGTTCAGTTTAGTGATCTTTGACAATCATTGCTGTGGTTGAGCTGATATATTCCTGATTTCAATCATGAATTCCTTGGGACCCTAATGAAACTATCAGCCATGCGTATACGAGTACAATTTTAAATATCACTATTTCTGACTACTCGCTTCTTATAATTCTCGAGCTGTTTCACAAAGTGATATTTAAAATCTTTAGGGCCGTCTTCCCGTGAAGTGGACAGCTTATGAGGCCTTATTGTATGGTAAATATACCACCAAAAGTGACGTGTAAGTATACCTGATTATTACCCGTAGTAGTTTATCAAAAATTTTATCAATTTTGATCAGGACTTGAATTGTATGCTTTGTCAAAGAATACATATGTTTTATTCGTCGTATATACTGTTTATGTCTATAGTCACTTAATTTGTATTCGTATGATTTGTCTTTCTGCAGATGGAGTTATGGAGTTTTGTTGTACGAGATTTTCACCATAGGTAACATCGAATGGAATTTTATGAGGCTCTGTAGATGTTTTTTGCTTTATACCTTGTTTAATTAAACAATGTATCGTGTTCAGTGAGACAAACGTAATGAGCTTCAAACTACATCTAGTGACAAAGGTGGTGTTTCATTGAAGGTCGTTTTTTTGTCACATTTATATTTCGATGGTCTTGTGATTCTTCCAGGCGGTTCACCTTACCCACGAATGGATGGAAGAAAAATTGCAAACTTACTCCAGGATGGATACAGGATGCCTAAACCACAACACGTCGATGAAAAATTGTAAGTTTACTTCATTTACTTGTTCTCCCTCGTCGTACAAGGAAACATTCTTTAAATCTTTAACAGATTATTTGAATAATACCAGGTATCAGATCATGATGAAATGCTGGAAGAATGACCCAGACTCAAGACCAACTTTCACTGAATTGAAAAATCAGCTTAAGGACATGGAAACCCTACACAAGGTCAGGATTTTTATCAATATGAAAGTTTTTTTTTTTTCACGTAAGACCGACTGGCTAAGGCTCAGCTAATTAGGGTTAAAAGTAACAGCATTGAGCTTAAATAGCGTCTCAATGACAATTGAATGTCTCAATGACAATAAACACCTTATGGTTATTTAAAAGATCATAGGATGATTGCAAAACTGCATTGAGACGCACAAAGAGTAGCAGACGACGACGCCATAAAATACTTCCTCCTTGAATTTGTTTTGGTGTGAAAACCTGACCACTTGTGAGGATAACCACTTAAAACTTTTTTAATGTTGCTGATTATTATATTATTTTTCTCTGCAGAAGCTAATTGACATGAAAATGTACGACAAGCAATTGTATGCAAACGTCGAGGATTGAACGGTGTAGTTAGATACACGTCCACAGTGTATGACTGGCTGACAGTTTGAACACTTCGCCCTGACAAGTTTCAGGGATTAATCATCGTTTCCTTACACGCTTACTTGGTAGAAATAGCCATGTTGCGTTTACCAGTTAGGCTGTTACACTGTAATTCAATTGACTTCATATTCTTGAACGCTGAAACGCTTTTATAAGGTTACTGATAAAGTTTAATCTCATTTTCTCTTTAACATATTAAGTACTTACATATATGCCTCGACAGAAGCGTTTGAGTTCAGTTTATTTTCTGGCTCAATTTTGAGGTGGTGATGAGATCTCGCTCTGAAAGCCATAGTTGTGTACAATTTTAATAAATTGCTAAAAATTTTTGCCGCAAAACCCGCTTGTTTTTAGGAAAGCTAATCGTGCGCATAAATTGATTTCCCAAAGACTGCCTTTACTTGCGATACCAACTCGAAATGCTTTTATACGGAATTCTAATCAAAATTATACTTGGCACATTACTTCTGCAAGAAAGTTTGCTGTTTGGCCTAATAGGCCGATAGTTTTCGTGTACTAGATACTATTACTCAACGAAACTGGTCGTAGGTACATGTTGAAGTCTTTTTTTCTTGGATACGTTGCTAATGTAATAACTTTAATGTTTTTTATATAATAAAAGTGTTGAAAAATTCTGAGTTGACTCTGTCTGCATGATGATGCCGTACACGAGTTCACACATTTCTCTCCACGAAATTGAAATTGATCTAATATATCTTGACCCATCTCTGTAGATCTCTCCTTTGAAGGAAGGACAAAACCAAACCAAAGTAACAGAGCTTCCGGAAGAGCAAAAAATCGCTTGAACGTGTTTCAGGAGACTTACATCCAGGAGACCATGTTCTCCGGTCACTCTCAGTAGAGGTTAAGAGTCCATCAATCTTACATAATTATAAACTAGGTTACCTTTTGGTCAAAACCCTTCTTTCCTCAGCTGATATAAATAATTGTACTAGAAACAGTACCTAATATTAAAATAACGCTCTTTCAGTCTGGAGTAGAGGATACCTGAGGAATAGTCTTAACATTCAAATGAAGGAGAGTTTAGCGTCTGTTTGGAAATATTCCCTAACGTTATTTTGTTTTTTTAGGAGTCGCTCCTTGGTAAGAATATTACACGTTTGATAAGGTAGTTGGGTTTGTAGGAGTATCATAAGTGTTCTTTCTGTCGGTTAAATCATACCTTGACAGCTGTGTTCAGCAGTTAATAATTGATATTCTCTTTCAAAATATCCAATCACGACGAGAACCCTATCCTCTTCTCTTGCACTTCGATAGGGGTTTACGCTGATAGTCTTGAGTAACTTAGATTGCGGTTCTCTCGAGATAGGACATAATCAACTAACAAAATAATTAGTAACCGTTGCAGCTATCAAATGGTTGGCATTCAGCTTTACATAGAGACAGAAACTATCAAATGGCCTTTTAGTCAAAACTGATTTGAGGTCTACTCTGATTTCGCTTTACAATTCATTCTGCTTTCTATCGAGAAAGAACGTCATAAAATTGTGGCCGATTATCTACAACGATTTCTGAGAAGAATTTCATTATTTCGTTTTTGTTCATCAGTTTTACAAACCCAAAAAGTCTACACCAGTGCCTTTTATTAAATGACTCTGTTTCACTTGTGTTACGTAGTCAAGTGTGCAGAAAGTTTACGTAGACATTATACATACAATATTCCTACATATTCCTTTAATTTTCATTTTCCTCCACCGCGAGATGCTTTCTCCGACCAGAGGTCCGAGTCTGTTGGTCATCAACACCATACATTCGTCAAACACAGTGGTTATTCCTTCCACCACATTCTTCGCTGAAACGACAGCTAGTTCTAAAATCGTAACATAAAAAGCGATGCGACTAAACGATGTCGCACTGAGTTATTGGACCTCCCGCCAAGCTCAAAGGATCAAACCCTTAATTTCATTGATATTGAGAGGTCGCGTACATGCTCTTCACTAAACTCAAAGAGTGCTGGTGATTTTTCTTTTTTCAAATCATGAAAAATCATTCTTGAATTCTCATTCTTAACAGTGTAGCACATGCTATGTGTATGCTTGACATGTCATTTATAAATCAGTATCAGTATGACCATGCATACTAACTTAAACAATGGAACAGATTGTGATGTTCTGGAGGGATGTTACTAAAAACGATAAACGATAAACGAGGAGGGAAGAACGGAGAACTCGGTCTTTAGAGTAATCTGCTAAGACGGTAAATAAAGCTGTTACTGAAGCGTTTTGACTTTAAATTTGACTTCAAAAGTTTAGTTTGAAGACGATAGAAATTGCAGGTGAGCTAGAAATCGGGTATTTGCATTAATTGGAGAATCAATCGTTCCGGCATTTATCCTTTCTAAAAGCGCCTAAATGAAGTTATTTTTTAATCTGGAGAACTCAAAAAAAGACTAGAACAAAAATTAAATCACTTTTGGTTCGCTTTTACATCAGGCGATCAAGCGGGAAGCCTTTGTTTTGCCATAGTGTCTGAAACTAAACGGCACACACTAAAGATGCGTAGAAAGTGCCAAGAAAAAGATCTCCCGACTTCCGACCACATTTCGCGTAACAAAGAAGTCTCTTCTTTTTCATTCTGATATGCTGCTTTTGGTGTTACACACGGATGAGGTTAAAAAGAAATCTTTGAATACGTCTTTCTTAATCAAATATAACGAGAAGTATGTGGGTCGTAGTGGCGAAAAATGAAGAAAAAGACAAAGCAGAAAACAAACAAACAAACAAGGACAATGATTTTATCTACTCACTTTGCCTCTACTTCTCAGTGAGTCAACAATATTGAACACAAAAACTTCTGTGCACTGTAATCTAAATATTTTAGGTTTAAAAGTGAATAACAGCTGAAAGTCTTTTAAAGGGCATGTAAACCCAAAAATACATGTTTTTCTCATACTATGTAAAAAGTGGCGTAGAAAACGAATCTGAAATTCGTTTTGTCTAATTCGACTTATTGTAGGAGAAAATCGGCATTTTCAACTGAAATTCCATTTCCGGTAAAAACAATAGTGAGAGTGGTGACGTAAGCGGTGGAACTAAAATATTGCGCAACACATATTCCCTAGTAGAACTGGTGTGGTAGCTCGTGTAAGTAGCGGTAGTTCGAAGATGTTTTTCAGAAGATAGCGACTCGAATGCCCTAAGCTTAGTATATGAAGGCGATGGGGATGATTTAGAATCTTTAGGAGAGTCTGGGCCACGTCCTTAACAATATGAGCTGCGTAGGGTTCACCGAAGCGATCCGCACGAACACAGTGCAGAACATGTTGACAGCGATGCGACCTCCTCGGAAACTCAGACTGGTATCTAATTTACCGTGTGATTTATTTGTATTTGATATGAAAATCCAATAAAGCAAGGGCACAATCTAAAAGAATGCAACAGAAATTTTTTGAACCCGCTGAGCTTCCGAGGGTGTTTTATATAAAATTGTCAAAGGTGCGAGTGTGGAACTTGTCAACCAATGCCGACAACTCGTGAAAGTGTTTGTTGTACTGAAATCGGGCAATTGTGGCAAAAAGTAGAGGAGCTTAAACCCAGATAAGTTGTATCACTGAGTATCCAGGTTTTTAGTCAATTTGCCTCGATTTCTGGGTGCTGGAGACGGCCTATTACGCGTACAGGCAGCAGTAAGGCACAGAGAATCACACCGGAAACGAGTAAGCTAAATGTTTTCCGTTTCATCTGTTTTGTTACATTTTGAGATCGATTTGCTTGAGTTGTTTCTGTCATTGATTTAACAATACAGTACTATAGTTTATAGTTCCGAATAATTTGCTTCTGGTATGGCCTGAATTGTCGGTACAACACCAGGAAGGAAAATGACTGCTACAAACAACAGAATGTTCGAACGGCTCGACGAAATCGGCTATTTTCATTTGAACAAGTTTCACAAATTGTGGCTTCAAATTTGCGTCATTTGGAAATATTTTTTCCAAATGTTTTTTCCGTTTGTTTGAATCAGTACAAAACTGGACGACACAACGCTTTACCATTATGAAAAAACTGAGTATATTGAAGCAAACTGTAAGTAAAAAAATCATGACGAGACCGGCAAACAACGGCTGTGGAAAAGACTCCGTGTCTCACGCGATTATTAAACGAAACTTTGGAGGTTCCACCCGTGACGTCACAGGAAAGATGGCGCCATTCAAAATGGCGAATGTTTCGAATTTGGAAGAGCTTTTACAAAGTGAAAATGGACTTTTGAGAAAAAACGAATGGCACCTTTGGTGTACTTGATATATTTACTAAACATCTATGTGAAAAGAAAATGAACGTTCTTTGGGTTTACATGCCCTTTAAGGTTTACCTTTCGTCATGAACGCCGCTGGTCACGCACACGTCGAGGAGTCCACAAACTTCTTGAAAACTGCTATCTATCTATATAATATAGATTTAGCCAAGCCTAAAAGTGGAGCTCTAGTTAGGTTATTTTCCAGCCCTTCATTATACTGAATAAAAACTGTAATAAAACTCTTCAGCACTGATTGTAGAAGAGTTTCCTCATGGGGATTTAGAGACCAGGGCCCAGTTGTTCGGAGGCGGATTAGTGCTAACACAGGGTTAAATTTTAATCTGGATTTCTTTACACCTTCGTTCGAAAGCCTTTTTGGGATTATTTCCTCTATTCTATATCGAGCATCCAATCATCAAATTCTTAACAAAAAGAATTATATTGAATTTCTTTTAAAGCTTTCAGATCTGAAATCAGAGTTCACACCAACCCTTGGTTATCTTAACCCAGCTTTGAACAACCCAGCCCAGTCCGGAAGTTGGGGAGGGGGGAAACAATTGACGAAGTCTGGAACCTGGGGATGATGCTCTCACAACTTGCAAGGCGATAAACACCCATGTTAGTCAGTGGTATCTTTAAACAGCCTGAGATCCTCGTTGTTGTTCCGGATGTTTTGAGCAAATTTTCGAAGATAGAGAATGTTTTCTTCTTCAGATGAAGTGTATGATGTCAGGATCAGTAACAATTATATTCTATTGAGCGTGACTTATAATTGCAGTTTAGAAAATTAAGCCTTAATAACTTTCATGCGTTAAAATACAAACAATTTTCTCTTCATCTATGTGCCCTAAACATTACAGGGGAGGAGGCACGTAAAAGTAAAAACATGAAAAAAGGAGGGCCCCCATTGATTTCAGTCCTAATTAAAGGAGGATCCTTGCCTTTCCAGATTCTAGCCCTTTAAAACTCCCGTATCTTGAAACCAATTCCGTATATCAAAGTTTCGTTTAGGTAGAAGCATTGATAAGAAATACCATGCATTAATGAAAGCTTGAGAAAGAGTATTTAATGCAATCTAAATAACACTATTACATGTTATAATGCGGTAACTTACACAGCGAAATTATATAATCACACAATTCCAGACAAAGGAAGTCAGGTTATTGACTCACCTGCTTCAACTTTGAGGGCCTAAGGTACAGAGAAATAGATATGGCAAACAGTTACAATTTATACAAAGTTGAAAGTTTTAAAGCTAAAAGATATACATTACAGTCATTACAGCCTATGCATCCTAGCAAAGAGAGGGTCAATTACCACCATAACTTCTCTCTAACCTTAATGCTTACAGGAAATCATTAATTTTTGTCACAAGGTGGTACTGTACTTACAATAGTTCTACCAACACAATTACATTTTTCTAAAGTTATCTCATTGCATATGACTGAAAAGGTCATGTGGAAAGTTCCTGTGTGGAGACTGACATTACAATTACTCCAGCAAACTGTAATCGTCAGAACCTCAAGCCAAGGTTATTTACCAAGTGCTCAAGTTTCCAAATTAGTCACCTAATTGTTACAGTGGAGTTCATTCCTTTTTGAGGCTATCTTCAGTTTAATCATCCTGTTACATGTGAAAACATCAAATGTTAAAGGAAATGATCACCAACTAAAAAGCTCTCGATTGTTAAACAAATTCTCCTTGTCAGCACCTTAGGAAATGTATGAAGAACAGTAAGGAGAATACACATAATGATGTTGGGGTGTAAAGGATTAAGTGTGATTTTTTTGATGACGTGTACTTTTTCTTAGTTACGTCTAATTTTAGTATCTTTTACTAGCTGACGTATGAGAAGAATCAAGTCCACACAGGTAATTTGACACATTGCAGGCAAACCCTACAACTGATTAAATTTTATTTGATCAAAAACATCAAAGGCAATGGAGGAAATTACAACCTTTAACTTGCAGTATCCCTTAAGGCACAATCCTTGGACTTCTCCTCTTTATACTCGATATAAATGATCTACTGAACTGTCTTGTTAACTCACATCCCAGAACATATGCGGATGATACTCGTTTGACAGCACCACACAAGATCAGTCGTGTTTGCCTATTTTTATTACGGTTTGCTTCACATTTTATTTTTCTGCACTCCAAATTAGTCTTATACTCTTTGAATCACTACTGATTAAATTTTATTTGATCAAAAAGATCAAAGGCAATGGAGGAAATTAGCTAGTACAATTCAAGTTGTTTTTATTTTGTTGTTATCAGATTTAATTGGAAGTAGATTAGTATCTTAATAATGTAAGATACTAATAACAGATACTATCTTAACAATGTAATCAATGCAATTTTAGTGATTACTTTAAGTCCTGATGTTTTATCCGTGTATAAATAAAGTTAAATAAATAAATAATAATAAATAAATGCACACCTCTCGCTTGACTTCGTCCATGACGGCACCACACAAGATCAGTCGTGTTTGCCTATTTTTATTATGGTTTGCTTCACATTTTATTTTTCTGCACTCCAAATTAGTCTTACACTCTTTTGAATCATTTTTTTCAAGAATGGGTCTACATTTATTTTTTTTTATTTGGTCTTGTACCTCTGGCTGGTAGGATCTTAAGAGGCTTCAAAAATACTACTGGCTAGAGGTACAGCTTGCATATTTAGTCGACTTTGCCCAATATCTACTGTGGTTTGCTCCAAATTTTACTTTTCTGCCTTCCAAATTAGTCTAACACTCCTTGGAATCGCTTTTTTCAAGAACATATTGACCTTTTTTTTAGAGAACGCAATTCTGCCGTGCAATCATAGTTTATGAAACAGAAGTAGAAAACACGGTCATTGTTATTATTTGGAAAGCAGAAATGTGAATCTTCTATGCTCTCCATTTCATTCTTTTTGTATATACAAACACACCCTGTATAAATATTTTCCCAGATGTGGCGAGGATTACGAAATGGTAACAAGCGAAGAGCAATTTTCTCATACTTAAAAAAGTCAAAACGCTATAATCTTTTGTTTGCAAGAAACCTACTCATCACCCGAAGATGAAAAATTGTGGTCTACAGAATAGGGCGCCAGTATAATCTATTCGCACGGAACCACACACTCAAAAGGAGTTTGCATTCTTTTAAATCCCAGCTCACCTTTCAATTTAAGTAGCATTCAAGTGGATCCTGAGGGAAGCTTCTTAATTGCAAAACTTACAATAGAGGAGAATACTTTTTCATCACAAACATTTGCAGTCCAAATAACTGTCACGACCAAGACGACTTTATAAAAACTCTAAGCCAACAACTTATGTCTAAAACTGATACATCAAAAGTCATCATATCTGGTGACTAGAACATCACTCTTAATTGCATTGACCAACTTGGTGGTCTTCCGTGGAAGGCTACAAGCAGTAGAAATACACTCGTAGATCTCATGGAGGAACTAAGCCTTACTGATGTTTATGGTGAACTGCATCCAAAGTCTAAATCCTTTACTTACATTTCAAAATCGTTGAACCTAAAATCGAGGATCGACTACTTTCTTATTCCGTGCTCGCTTTTTTGCGATGTTAGACAAGCGGAAATTCGAATTTCGACAGCGCCAGACCATAACGCGATCTTCTTAAGTATCCGCTTTAAAAGTGAGTTCAATAGAGGTCCAGGTTTATGGAAATTTAACAACTATCCACAAATGTTAAGAAAATACTCCGAAGTTACAGATAACCAGCCTCTATGGGAATTAATCAAGATGGAGTTATGCACAAAAAATATAGGATATTCAAAAGAGAAAAGATGTAAATTAAGAAACAAGGAAGAGGCTCTTCAGACAGAGTTACAAGAAATAGACTTTACAAAAAAGCAGTCTCTCTTTTGCTATAAGTAAAGCCAGTGAGGACAAACAAGGAAATAAGTGAAAGTACTAGCAAAGTTAAGCTGGCGCCGGAAGAAGTGTAACGCACGCTTTCAATATTTTCATCTTCTTTGCCCCTGATGTTAGAGCAAAGAGACTGCTCGCAATCTATTTTGACCTACTTGAGAGGCTCGATTGCCTGTACAGAGCACTTTCAAAACGGCTCTCATAGAACAAAAACAATACAAATTCTAACGTTTTGGCCAATAAAGATTTACTATAGAGGGTGAGATCAGATGAGAGGGTGCTCAGATGCATGGTTGTCCATGCTGTCATTTATTTTAGTGGTGTACATTTTCCTGTAAAAATTAAGATTAGCGTCATAATCTACATACAGCAAATCTAAGTATGCTGAATAACAAGTCAAATTCACCCATGAGTACGATGATGTACAATTACATCCCGACGAGATTGCTTGTGAGATATTGAAGAAATGTAAAATGGTTTCCGTGTTTACATAGCCTGATGTAAACACTTGGGAGGTTGGGAGAACACTCGATAAGCGTAGGAAACCACTACGCTGATGTTCAACTGCTACAATGTCAATATGGTTTTCTTCTCGAGCTTGAGGCAGCTGATTTTCGTGTCTTTTGTCTATTTCAAGCGTTAGCTTAACCTCAAAATCGAGCTTTTCCTTAAAATCATGTTACTGAAATGGCAGTTATGGGAGCTTTAGCAATGATTTGACTTCTCAGTAGTGCTCTGACAAGAGTCTCACCTGGCGCGATCATTTATTCCCTTTAGAAACTTTATCGACGACTGTCTTGTTTGGAGAACTCGACAGTGCTGCCTGATGGAGACAAGAAAAGGGTACGAGAAATTCTGTCTTCCCCAGACGCGTTACACTATATGTCGTCGGAGGAAAGCTACGAAGACGAAGCAGTAGAACCAAGGAGTGGCCCAGAACCACGAAAGATCAGAAAGCTTTTATGGAAGAAGAGCAAACTGAGGAATATTGAAGAGAAACTGGATGAGGCGTATTTGGCTGGACTAACTGAGAAGCAACGGTTTACAAGTGCACGTGTGAACCGGACTGAGGATGAATCACCCAACTAACGGCCCTCGTTGGACTGTACGCAGCGACTAATTCAATAAATTTCCAGAACATTTGAAATTTTATACATACCAGCTGTAATTTTTTTTTTAATGTTCATTTGCTAAGAATGTTATGTTCAAATGACGAGGACGACAAGCGAATATATACGTACTTTTTAAATAAAAAAAAAATTATTTGTCACTGGTCGATCGATTGAAGAAAAGGAAAATAATAAAATAAATTGATTGAAGCTGTGAAAAAAATATAGCTCTTGTATTTGTGTGATTTTACAGAGTGGAGCATAGATTTCGCAAACGGACGGTAAAAGTCTGGTATGGGTTGTATAAAACCGCACGATCACAACATATTTACCTGTCCTGTAATGAAAGAGGAAAATCAAGAATAACGAGTACTGAAAGAGTCCGATATATAGAGAAAACAAAAAAAAAAGTGTTTCTGGAACAAAACCTAGTGTTTCAGTCCCCTCTAGGTCTGAATACGTCAGCAGAAACAAGGGAAAAATCTGTTTCCGAAAAGTAACCTAGTATTTCCGTCGAAAGCTATATCATGGTTCAACCAGGAAAATGACACTGACATTACACTTTCAAGTAAACTAATAACTTATTTAACGACATCCCACGTTTAACTCACCAAACCGATTACCCAAGGCGCAGACTACATCTTTTCGTCATTATTCTAAAAGAATACTTTTACAATTCTAAATGTTTAGAAAAGAAACCAAACACGCTATACTACAATGGCAAAGAGAGAAATGCGCTCTTCCCTAAGTTATAGATTTCCCCGCGAAGCCTTTTTTTTCTGATTTAACCAGCCAGTTGAAACAGACACACTAAATCAGAGCTCAAAATCTTATCTTTTTTTTCTACCAGCACTGTCTCTTAATTTACTCTGTAGTGTTCGTACAAAGTAACTAAGGTGCCGTTTTGTAAAGTACTCAAGTAATTATAAGTAGGCAAGTGAGCTTAATTAACGAATTGCGAGTTTTGTATTGTAATGTATTGTAAGTCATGTTCTGTTTAGTAATCAATGTAAGTAACAATGATCACGCTGTAAGTGACTGTTAGTAAGTGACCGTTAGTATAAGTAAGAAATACGTATTGGTGACTAATCCAATAAGTACAGTAATGTAATAAGTGGAGTGATGTCGAGTAATGTAAGTAGAGTAATGTAATGTAAGTTTAGTTCTGTACAAATGTTTCTTCAATAAATGTTTATGAAATCAATTAAAAAAATTATATCGAAAACCACATGTAAACCCCCCTTTTTTCAGGCTAACCACCAAATTTAAGCCATTGAAGTTCAATGGTGCTTTCATATTTTATTCTATTCCATTTTTTCCAATTTTTGCACAAAAAAAAAACAACAACGACAACAACAACAAATTAAGTGAACTACACACCTGCCTCTAAAAATCAGAATAAAGAGTTAGATTTCATTTCCGGTTTTTATGAAATGCTACAATTGGAAGTTTTTGGATCCCCCTCCCCTCTTGGTCTCCCCATAACCCCTACACCCCTGCATCCCTCCACTCAACATCCCCTCTCGTAAACAGAGTTCATGTAAGACGCCCCTCTGACTTTAGACTTACCTTTACCAACACCGTAGCTGTAATACAGAACAAAGCTAGTTGTTGTTTCCACTTCGTGTTCGTGCAGTGGCTTCTCGGCTGATTTTACTTCGGCACAAGACTGAAAGTCTTAGAGATGACATAGTTCGAAGATACACGAAGGAGCTAACACCAAGATAGAGGTAATCTTGGGGAAAATTACCCTCTAAAAAATTGATTCGATTTCATTTTCCCGCACTTCTTGCTATGTACTGACTGAGTTTGCGCGCCTGGATTGCGTAATTATTTCGCTCGTGATCCGCTTGATTTCAGTTTCCGGCCCAAGGAATACGGCCCTTGAAAAAGAATCCAGCTTCATAACGCGCGCGTGATCGATATCGGTGCCATTGAGTCACACTCATTCGACACATTCGTAAGTTTCACACATAGTTTACTCTGAATGGAACGTTACTCCGAAAGGAAAGTTTCTACAATTCATGCAAATGTTCCAAGTGTATAGGTTAGATCGAGTTTTCTTCCATAAATTGCACTATCCGTCATGTTGTTTAGGCAATTTTGCCGACTACGGCCGACAATTTCACGAGGGTGATCGTGACACTCGGTCCCAGTCTCAAAGCGAAGAGGGGCCTTTTCTTCTATCCTTTCAGGGGAGTTTTGTAAGATTTAGGCGCAACCTGCCTCATTGACGCATCAGCGAAGGTCTGATAAGATGGTGTCTTTCCGTGATTATGAAATTTACTTACTCTTTCTTCTGCTGGTAAAGTTTCACGGGTCAGGTAATTGTGAAATTTATTCTCCTGCAAAGGATGTTACAGTGTTTTTTACCAAGTGCTATTTTAAGCTTAGAAACCGAAAACGCCGACCCTTAATTTCTGAACGTGATGTTTGTCAAATGTATTGATGTATTTTAAATTTAAGATATGATGTTGGAATTTCAATGACGTGATAAATGAAGTCTGGATAACTATGATGCGATAGAAATCAACACGTTCACATACTTTCAGAATATAACATCAACATTCAAACTAAGAAGTGCACTATAATCTTGATTAGTGTGAGTCGTCTTCTTAGCCATGAGAAAAGTTCCTGCTTTGTCAGGTGGCTTTCCATTACAAACATGATGGCTGTGGAAAACCAGGAAAGAGTTGCCATCTGTACCTAAACTCTCTTCCTTGCCATCCATTACTCATCATAGGGAAGAGTTGTTAACAATTTTCCACTCATTATTGGTTCAAAGAATGACCTCAGCAAGAATAATTTCTGCTAGCTAAGTTGAGTGTGATTTTTCCTCCAGGTAGCAATCATGTAAAGAAACTACATAATGCACTTGGTTGGATAATTGAGCTTTTCTTTGCTCAATTACCTACATGTGTGAATTGTTTATTGAATTGACCAGTTTTAAGCTTTATGCACATAAGGTTGTGGTATCCCACACCGTCAACCATGGGCTACTTATTTTTGTTGTATATTTAGAAAAAGGTAAAGTTTTACCAAGACTAAAGTTTTTGAAATGTGTGTATATATGTGGGCTTATAATATACGTACTGAGATTTACTCCAAGCTAAATTTGGAAAAAAAATTGATTTGTAATGAGCTGCACAAATTCTGATATGTCAGATGGTCTTCCTCACAAGTGAGAAATGAGCATCTGACCAATCACAAATCATAGATGAAATTTTTGACCAGTAAAAACAATAGTATGGGTTTTTTTGCCTTTGTGGTGTGGGGGCTTGCCAAAGTGAATGAAAGTGAATGGCAGCAATGTTTGCTGGGTGCGTACAACTGTAGGATCATGACTTCAAGGTTAAAAACAAGAAGTCAGCTGTTGGTGTAAACAAGTTAAATTAATTTATGAAGATAACATCAGAGAAAGCTGGATTTCATGAAAATTGGTGAAAGTCTTTCTGATTTCACCTCATGCAAACTGATCACAATCTTTGTCAAAATCTTTGCTTGATCAATTCCTAACATTCAAAATCTGAGGAACTAAAGTAGAATCCCCTCCAAAATGGTACAAAACACTTAAATTTCTAGATTCTGACTCTGATAAGAAAGCATTATGGTCCACACATGACATGATTGATCATTGCATTGTTTTTGCTGTTGTTGTTGTTTTAACTTGTGTTATGTGAAGACTTCAATGATTAAATACCATTAGTATAATTGCTCAGGTGATTATAGAGATGCGCAATCCCTTATTGGTCAAGGATTGCATCATATCTCGCTAAAATCACCATGTGCAGGTGATTATAACAAGAGCACTAAATTTCAAAATGGCTGCTTTGCATTTTGTCAAATATCTGTGAGGAAGGGATAAAAGCAATAGTAGAAAATTAAACTGTTAAGAGCACAAAAGATATTAAATGATCACTTTATTTCGAGCTGATTGATATCAGTGAATACCAATATAGTGCATATTTACTCTTAATGTTGTTACTGTTTACTCTAAAAGTGCCTTTGTGGTGAACTCTATTTTAAGCCCTTTTTCCTAAATATTATCCTTACACATGTAATTAAAGGGCTGAGAATATAATGTTTATGGTTGTCTATTTTAGGGGGTGTGGATGTGGGTTTCACCCAGGAACCTTCAAATCCAAGCTACTTTAACAATGGTAGTAATGCCAACCTGGTGTGGGACTACACTGATCCACATAATAAGACTCAGGGCATTGTCTACAGTGTTCTAGTAAATAGTGCATTTGTCAAAATGATTTTTAAGGACAGTCGTGGTGTGCAAGAACATCCCTCTATCCCTTCATCTTATAAAGGAAGAGTTAAAATTGAAGGAAGAGCTACCCTGGTTATCAAGAACATCAACCCTGGAGATAATACCAAATTTAAATGTGAAATGTGGGGAAGGCATGTTCAAAGTATAGTTCAGCTTATTGTGGCAGGTACGTATTAGAGACATAACCATTAATAATCAAACGTAAATCAAATTCATTAAACTCAGGTCTCATATTTCTGAGATCTGGAAAAAGTAAACAATAGCATATAAATTTGCACAAACCTCCCTATGCAGGGCTTAAAGTGGCCAGCTAACCCGACTTTTTGGAACAATAGTGCTACCGTAATTTCCGGTCGATTACCCGCGGGTAATCTGTTGATTTTGCATTAAATCCGCGCCACTGCGGGTAATAGGGAGGTGCGGGTTATGTGACAATTTTAAATTCTTCTGGAAGTTGAATTGAAAAAATTTCTCACCTACCTGCGTTTCCACCTCTCAAATGAATTTTATTGTATCAAAAGTGCCACAAAGCGGCACGAAAACATGATGACAACTCGAGTTTATTTCACGCTTAATTAGTTGCGTGACAAACAAATTTTTATCGGCACGCGTGAAAACAAAACCTTGATGGTGACAAAAATAATCCAAGGATATCCGGCGCATCAGTAACAAATTTCCAGTTTTCACTAGCTTGAGCTAAAGAGAATTTTCCCGTTTTAAGGGACTTGTTAGGCCCAGTAGAACAGGAGATATCGATTTTTTTGAGAAATTGCCGACAGTAATTTTAAATCCCAAATGCATCACCAGAATGTTGAAAATAATAGGTGCGAAACTTAACTAATTTCGCGCTGAAAAAGTATTTTAACGACAAATGAACAATGGATATTGCTCATTACGCTCCTACATGCTATAAAAAGGTAACTGACTGAATAAGAATTATAAACCTCGATCATTCGCGATAAGTGTATCTACGAGTCACCAATTAAGTTAAAATGCCTGCTGTGAAACGCCCACGTCACAGTTTTACGTTTGATTATAAGCTTAGAGTAATAACTCTTGCCGATGAAATCGGTAATAGAGCAGCAGCAATAATCAATCAATAAAGTATAAGCTAATATTGACACAGAATTGTGCACATGTCTGAATCGAAAGACTGAAATGTATCGCCTTAATGTCACGTTTTCGCCACCGAAAAAGTTGAATAACAACGTGCGGGTTATCCACCGGTGCGGGTAATCCGTTGACTTTTTTTTTCGCCGTATGCAATAATCGGCCGGTGCGGGTAATCGGCCGTGCGGGTAATCGACCGGAAATTACGGTACTTTTATATGGCATGCGACGCTCAACAAAAGGAGAAAATAAATTCTACCGTTTACTTTGTTGTAAATCTCACGAGAAAGAATTCAAAGAGTTATTGCTTCATTCTTCTGGCACCAACTACTGGGTTGCTCTGTTATGCATAGATAACTATTACTAATATGAATACTAAGATTTTCTCTTAGCAAAGCTGTCAATTAAAAATGGCCAGTCAAAATTAGAAACAATCCAACTAGTTCTATGATTTTGCTAAATCAGTGAAGGAGAATATTGCATGACCAATCACAAGCAGCATGTGAAATTAATTTGGTGTGGAAAAAATGGCATTGCTTTTCAAGCCTTTTAAAGGGACTTGCCAAAGGGACTTGCTAAAGGGAATGAAAGTCGACATTAAGCCTTTCGCTGCTTTCTGAGTATTATGATCTTCAAGGTTTACAGATAAATTTAGTCAACAGAACGGTGACTTCCTCAAGTAAGTTCTGAGACTAAGGAGCAATCCGAGACTTAGATTTGATTTATGCGCTGGAGCAAAATTCTCCTAAAAGTTATGGAAGCAACAAATCAACAAAGTCTATAATCCAAGCTCTTTATGCTCTTTGAAATACTTTCGGCATGCAAACAGAAAATAATGCAATGATGATCAACTTGGCAAGGTAGGGATGCTGTTCCTAGAAGATGCTGTTACTCATGGAGGTCAGTTCAACAGCTCTAATTTTATTGCTAATTTTGGTTTCTCCACCGAGAAACTGGCTGAGTTTCGCAAAGAGCTCCAAGAGACTAAAAGTATTCCATTTCAATTTAGCGTATGAATCATTTTTTTGAGCTTATGCAACCTAAACTTTTCAAGAAATTTTCGTGTATGAAACAGAAGCGTAGTTTTCTTTGAACAGACTCTTTAATTTTCTCTCTGAGTGTTTCAACTTACATTTTCGAACACAGTATCTTAGATGTCCTAACAATGTTAAGTACATGGAAACAAGTGTGATATTAAGTATGTAACTTCTTGGTCATTTAACTGATTCAAAGTTGAAAACATTTGTGATATCTCAATCATGATACTAAAAAAAAGCCTATTTAAAAACCTTTGCACGAATTCGGTCCGACTGCACATTGAGAGCAGGTCTCAGTTCTTGAATAAAAAAACATTTCATGAGGTAGGCAGTCCAGTTTGTTCGAACTCTTCTTTAAAACACTAAAATCAAGGCCAAAGAGTGCTTGTTGCGAAAATGCCTGCCAATCGATTGAGTCGATTTTCTGTGTTCTTGAATATGTTGATGTAGATGCATGGCGGCGTGTAAAACCAACATAACCTGCATCGTACAGGTCACATTTAATGTTGTAAAAAACGGTCGTGTGGCAAAAGACGGATTTGCTTTGGGCTCCCCCTTGATCCTCTATTGGCCTTTTTTTTTTATATCAGCATTGAGGATACTCATAACATCGATAAATTAAGTGAATTTCATGTCTTTATAACGCGCGGTGTTTATGAATCATTAATTAATCCCGTTTGTATTTGAGGTGGTGTGAACTGTAACTTGAGCAAAATTTTGATTCCGTCGATACCTGTCCTATAGAAACGGAACACATCGCTGTCTTCATCTCGAAATTTGAACATCGTCTATCGGTCGTGAGAACGGTTTTAACGGTCAGCGATTCGAAGCTTTTGATGTATAAGGTTGAAACTGAATACAAATGTTACGCGCGACATTTCAGGAAATGCTGCTTTCATAAGAGCAGTTTTGCTTCGTTCGTACTTTTTATTCACGCATAGCGTTATGTGATAATGATTCGCCCCAGGTGCGGTAATCCGGATTCCGGAATCCAGCAAATTTTTGCTTGTGGAATCCGGAACACTGGGCATTGGAATCCAGAATCCCACTGAAATCCATTTGCTGAAAATCCATATCATCCGTATCAACGGTTTTCATGCGCATCCATGCAACCACGGTCATGCTGCAGACTACGCAGACCGTGCAGACCATATATAGAACGCGCTTTGTACGCTGGAGAATCTTGACTATTACAGCTCCCGAGACACTGACAAAATCATCATGACCTATCCCCCAATCGACTTCGATACTGACATAGCTAAAGTTCCTTACTAGTTATTAATGAGTCTTCTGCTCCGATTCAAAAACCTTATTTCCCAATAAAGTTCGGGCTAATCCCCATGAGCTCCAGAAACTTGAGCCTGCGATTTTGTTTTGTTAGGTAACGAGAGCTCGAAATAACCTCGTAAAATTTCGTCATTTGGTGTCCAAAAGAGTGCAGTCCACTCACGTGGTCAATAGGTATGCAAATTTGGAGTGACAAAAGTAATTATTTACATAACAAAAGCGTTAAAATCCCACAGTATTTGCTCGGAACACCAACATGGCGACGGACCACACGTTTCCAATTACGATAAACTTTGAACAAAGTTATATGTGGATACCTAAGGGAGCTGGGAGAGGTCTATTTCTAAGTTGAATTTACGCCATTTAAACGTAAACCGCTTTAAACCGCTGAAGATTTCATAAAGCATCCTATCTCAGAGCGAATGAAATAAGATATTACCTGATTTTAGGGTCGAACAACATTTTCTAGAAAAGAAAGTAGCGGCGGGCCACGTAATGTGACTTGACTTGGTTAACCTTTTAAAGAAAAAAGGAAATATAGAAAAGAGAATCTGTTATTCTTGGAAAATTACCGTGTAAATGCAGATCTTTCGTGATTTTGCAAAGGTTAAAATACAGTTGAGTTGTTTGAACACCGTTTTATGCGCTATATCATCGCCAGTTACATAGAGGAAAACAAGCTTTTTTCAGTCATAGTCTGCAATTATTTGTGACATACACGAGGTGTTATAAAAATTGTATTTCAGTTTAAATTTTTCCTTAATTTGGTCTTTATTTAAAAGGAAAGTTAAAAAAGGTAATTTGAGATGGAATCCGGAATCTGCAGGGGCAGAATCTGGAATCCAGCACCTTGCATGTAGATATGGAGTTTCTCTTCTCGTTTTCAACTTGACATCTCACTCGTTCTCTGCGCTCACTCGTGTGCGATCGAGTTAAACACTCGAAGAGAAATTCCATATCTATGCGAGCCCATGTATTATTCTCTATTTATTTTATTGTAATTGGGTAAATTTTAAAACTCAGTCCAAGTAAAATTTGCTAAGCCATATGAGCAATGATATAATCACTTTTACCTTTCAGAGGCACCACTTATAAACATCTCTTTGGGAGGAAAATATTACATTGAAGGATCCCCTGTTATCATAACCTGTGAAGCTTCTGGGAAACCACTGCCGGATGTAGCATGGATTAGAAATGGAGAACTGGAAAGTTCAGGGAAGAAAGCTGCATTTTTAAAGTTCGATAATATAAACAGAACAGATGCAGGACAATATACATGTCAAGCCAATAACTCAATGGAAGTCACTTCTGTTGACACAACAATTGTAGTTCACTGTAAGTATATTTTAACCTTAATTTTCTATCTCTGAATTTACTTTATTTACAGTGTGAATCCTGTTATTGGGGTTAGTTACACAAAACTGATGAATCTGTTCAAAAGTGTAAGGAAACAGAATTCCACCTCAAATCCTTTTCAGCTTTGTGTGCATCAGTCTCAAGTGCTGGTTGGCACAATTAAATATAGGTGGAAACATTTTTTACGTTATTTTGCTCTGGAGGGCGCGACAATTTTCTCATTAAGTCATTGCTTCAGTTGGACTGTTTTTAACTCAGAAAATGGCTTAAAGCCATTTGTAATTCATTGTCACAACCCAAAATTCACTCTGTTCGCCTAGCGCACAAGGCTATCACATATTCCTATCCCGTGTGAGGGCTCTGGTTGGGGCTTAATGGAAAGCTGAGAATTGCTCAAGATCCTCACTGTAAGCTGCGAAATTACACTTTTTTTAACTGATAGCTGAGATCAGCTGGTAAATGTGAAAATGGGCTGAAATTAAAACTGCATGCCCAAGGTTTTCGCTCATATTTTCATGTGTGGCGTTCGAAGAGATATACTATTTGAGGGCGAGAATCCATTTTATATTTCATTATTCGTAGGCCTTGCCACCATATACTGAATACTCGACTGTCAAATAACACAAAAGTGACGGACTCTACTATGGAGTGATTACAACCTTCATTCTTTGTTTTCATCGAAAGACAGGGAAAGGAAAGACAAATGCTGCGCTCTTGTAATTGATGCCCATGACTTTCTGGTTTAGGAGGTTGTGTAACCTGCAAGCACTGTGCCACCCCGCTCTGTGAGATACTTAATGAATGAGTTGCCAGTAATCGGATCCTTGTGTTTGCGCATAGATTTCTGGGATCGCCACGGGGCAAACATTGCAACTCACTGGAAGGAATTGTATGGCGAAAGGTTTTTCTGACGTCTGAAAAAAAGATTTTAGAGAGAGATTATCGTTTTTTCACTGTTCCTTTATCAGAAGTGGATTAGGGTAATGCTGATTCAAGGGAAGAGTAAGTTTTTGTTTGAAAAACTATGTCATGTGTAGTAAAATCTACCTATGAACTTGTCTCCACGCGCAAGGTTTATTGTGAATTTGACATTGTGTAATGGTTTCGAAATTTATAAAAACCATATGAATCGCCAAGGAATAACTCAACTAAGCCGTGTCAGTTTTTTGTGCGTGAGTTAAGTCTACTTCTAGCTCGGCTTAGTAATACAAAAGAGCGCTATAAAAGCTACTTGAAGCAGCAGGAGATTGAAATGGCGTGCGTGAGCATTAAATGTTACTCTGGTACATTAAAGTGATAAAATACCTACACTTCTTTGTTGTGATCAATGAGAACGAATCAGCGTTGATGATTGGCTCAAGACTGTACCCTTTCTTCTGTGGCGATGAGTGATACAAATTGGTCTCTTAAGGAGCGATGCACAGCTGATGATAAGTCCACAGTTTCTGCCGGAGTTCCCGTGATCTTGCTTTCCTGACAAGATCCTTCAGGGAGTTCGAGAAGAAAAAATTGCGGCTCAAAGACCTTTGGATTTTTCTCAAACAATCTATCACTTGAACTGGGGATTTCCTCATGTTTTTTTCATCGCTCATTTTATCTTTTCAGTGAGCATTAGCTCGGTAAAAATAATTTCCATCTCCGCTGACAACGACTTCTCTCCTTTGAGGAAGTATATTTTAAAACGTAATTTGTCTATTAAATACGTTAGAAAGTATAAAAATAGGCCGTGCATGTATAAATACAACTGAAAATACTTTTAAAAGTGTTATTTCGTAGTGATTTCTGGGTAATTTTGTAGTACTTTGAGACCATTACACGATGACGATTTCAGAATAGACCTTACGTAAGGAGAGAAGTTTTCTGTATTTTTTATAACATATTCCGTGTTAATTCCAGCAAAAACCTTAACTTCCAAGGTAACAACATTATCTTTCACCATGTATGATAAAACTGCTGCGAAAAAGCCATAATCTCTTACCAAAATCGCATTTTTTGGACGTCCAAACAAACCTTTCGCCATACGTTCCTTTATAGCGGGTTACAATATCTGCCACGTGACGATCCCAGAAATCTGTGCGCAAACGCAAGGATCCGATGACTGGCAACTCATTCATTGTTCCGCGTTTACATATGCGCAGGCATTTGACCTCTGTTGTTAGGAGCAGGTAAAAAGCAAGCATGGACGTTGTGCTAATCTTTAGATTTTGAACTCACCCATCAAAATGACACCAGACATGCACACGGTATAAGGTAGGGGCGAACTCGATAGGGGGCGAAAGCGGCGGATACCCTTGGATTATACCACATATATAAAACATTTCCTGTAAAGAAAAAAAACAAGCAAACAAAAACGACGTAAATATCCAGAAATGCCATTTCGCCCAAGCCAATTGCAACGAGAACGCAGCATAAGGGTTTGTTGCTCCCACCAATCACATTTTGGCATCAGGGTTGCACGTACAAGTCTATTGTTACTGATGCTCTGTGACAACCTTTTTAACAAGCCATATTCAATATCTGCCTCTTTACAACAGAAAGTGAGTTAAAACAGTAATTTCCACTACCGCCTCGTGATTTTTGTCGAGAGATGTCAGACCTGCTTCTATTTTTAAGTCCTGGAATGGTCTTACATCTATTGATGTAAGGAATACATGTACTTGCATACTTTGAGCCATGTCATCATACACGTAAATTTGACATTAATGATGATAACTTAATCTACGGACATAATCAAGATTATTACAGAAAATCATATTTCATTAGAAATGCTGAACTTTGGAACTTGTTACTATCTAGTATAAAAACAATCCACTGTTTTTCCTCTGTTAAGACCAGCCTAAACAACATTTATGTTTCAAAACGAGAAACTTATGACCCTCCTGTCTGCTATTGATATATATGTTTTTAATATAATTGCTTGGGTGATTATAGAGATGCACGCACTCTCATTGGTAGAGGAGTGCGTCATATCTCGCTGTAATCACCTTGGGTGAGGTAATTATAGCAGGAGCGCCAAATTTTAAAATGGCTCCCTTACATTTTGTTAATGTCACGCTGCAAGGGACAAATGGGAAAGGAGAAAATTAAATTCTTTAGAGTGGGAAAGATGCTAATAAGCTTGGCGTGACACTTCCAAAAGAAAGATATGAAGCTTTCCATATCTACGCGCGCCCATGTATTATTCTCTATATAATTTGCCGGAAACAAAACTAGAACTTAACGGTTAAATAAAACATGCTGAACTAAATAATTCGAGCCACACCTTGTTTTTTGGATTGAAAATACACTTTTCCCATTGTTTTGGTACTGGAGAGGCAGGACTCTGATTTGCACTTCGAGGCCGATGGATGTTCCCCTTCGCTAACGCACACCTCTTTTTATCAAGTCGTTCATTATTGCTCAAAGACCACGTGGACTTGCAGCCAGTTGTTCCAAAAGAGGGGGGCACTGAAGATTTCCGAGTTTTGACGAATTTGTATGTCTATGAAAACAGAGACTAAAGGTTGCCCTTCCTAGAAATGTAAGTTATGAGCTGTTTTACCATAGTATTCAAGCCTATGTTGCTTAATCTGGCAACTACTGTAAACAGGTATTTATAAATTTCCGGATTTTTTTTTAGTTCTGGAGTGAAATTTCACGATTACTTGTCTTGAAGTCCTTAAATTACGATTATTTATCGCAAATGGCATATCTTCCGATTAATAGCCTCCAGACATCTTCTATCACGATTAATAATTGTGGTAAGTACGGCTATTAATCGCAACTGAACTCATGTGTCTTAAGTCGACATCAACTGAGACGAGTCATTCATTCGACAACATTCTCAACGACCCTCAGTAGTTACTTGCGGAATATTTTCTAAGTGCCTTGCAAATCAACTTCCGGTGTGACAGGTCGACTTTAACTGAGAAGAGTCGGTCGAATCGAGGTGATTTGACAACATCTTCAACCCCCATTTAATAGCTACTTGCGATATTTTCTAAGTGTCTTACAAATTGACTTCCGGTATGCATTTCCATCTAATGAGAGATGGTTTATCAGATTTCCGGTAGAACGATTCGCCAACTGTCTTTAACGAATGGCGGCGGTTTGGGTGTACTGGACAACCCTCATTTTGGTTGTACGATCAAATTTTTCCGACTTGATGGGTTACTGTTGCAACTATTATTTTTTTAATTAGTATAGTCTACGCTGCGTGTTTTCCGCGCTCCGCTATTGAATCAGTGCAAGTCCCATTGATTAATTCAATTTAAAACAGATACCTCACGTTTTAACTTTTTGTGAAGGATTAAAATTAATTACAAACGGTTTTTAGGCCGCATGTCAACCCATTTCGTGACCCACGGCTTTGCTTAAAAAATAGTGCCCAGCTAGCTAAACGAAATTTATTTATGAAGAATGGCAACGAAGGTACGGATGACTCTGCATCTCGCGATAAGTGTTGCTATGCCCTTAGGTAGAGATAGGAAAACACGGACCGCGCTAAGAAACCATCAGATTGCGGGATTCGTTAGCGTGCCCTCTAAGAAAAAAATAAATACACCTTATTCTGGTTGCGAAGTAATTTTTCCGAGCCCTGAGAGGCGAGAGAAAATATGAGTAATGAGCAAAATTTCCGCTCGTATTATGTGTTAAACTCTCGAATAATTGATTTATTATTCCACTGTTATTTTCAGTTATCAGTGTTTTAATTTTAGTATGCGAATAACATCTTACGGCCTTATCTGTGTATCGTATCGATCGTAGAAGGTGTTCTTTCTTGCTTAAAAGTTCGCTACTTTAGCAGTCAAATTTAAAAAATTAAACAAAAAAATTAAAGTTTGGATCGTTCAGGGCGGCCAATGTGTTGCTACGTATTTTTGGCTTGTTCTAAAGTGTAATACTGTGGCATATTTTGCCGTTTTCGTTATTTTGTTTAGTAAAATGACACAGCAGTGGAATGATAAAGATCATTAATGTTCTGATTGATATGAAGTATCACCGATTATTTATTCAATTGCTTATTGTATTGGCATTTATTCTTAGACCCGCCCACGATTCGAAATGTCACCACGTCATCTAAGAAGTCTTGGATTGGCCAGACAGTGACTTTGAAGTGTCTTTCTGATGGTGTTCCTACACCAACACTCTCTTGGTACAAACTTGAAGGAAGTGAAATAAACAGAGTCACAGCCAGAGAAAACAAAGTACAAGTGCCACTCAGGGGTGATCAAGATTTTGGTCATTACAAGTGCATTGCTGCTAATGGACTTATTCCATCTGATGAGAAATTAATAAAGATAACTCAGATAAGTGAGTCAATGAGATCAGTGTATTTATAAGAAGAAGTTCTATATAAGGTCAGCATTTCCTTTTGCCATTGCTCATTATCACTGTTTCAGTTGTATTAGAGGTAAAAGCCAAATGTTCTTACAAAGTATTGAACAGAGTGACTCATTCACTTTGTACATCTCATTCGATAGTTTAACATTTAATACGTGCGGATATTTTGCAAGGCCCATGGGCGTTTGGAAAAAATATATGCTAATGTTAAACCATCGAGTAAGGGATTTATTATTCTTTCATTTACGAACAATTTGTCCGCTTAGTTTTCGACATACATCCTACATCTTTATCTGAGCGTTCCGTTCGCATTTTCCCTCTCACTAGCAGCGTTAGACCTTCACGTATTTTTCGCCTTCGTTGCCCCAATGAGGTATAACAGAATATTACTGGAATTATACCGGATATAGTTAGCCTGATCTTTTAGTTGGAAATGCACCCGTATTTGTGAAAAAGATTTAAAGTAAATTGTCGACACCTTGCCCTTTCTTTGCATTAAACACGTTACAAAAGAGCTTTGAACTTCAGGAAGATGGATGACATCTTCACATGCGAGTATCCATAGGAAACTTCCTCAACCATGGACTATCAATTGTGCCTCTTTTTATGAAGCTCTTAGCTGAACTTATCCGGTAGCTACATTTATATTCATTAATTACAGGTTAACGCACTCAGTGAGTGAACTATGGGGATTTACCTGCACGAGTTCACTGACAATGAACGAGAAATTTCAATAAGCCTCGTGCGGTATTGAACATTCCGAATTCATTGTTTTTGAACGAGTACAGGTAAATCCTGATAATTCACGAGCCATAAGTGCGTTAGCATTTTTATTATTCAAACTGAATACACTGTACAAAGAAACACTGCAGTGAAACCACTATATACAAGGTAAACCAAGCCATGGTGTAATGACAACAGTGTGTTGAATTTGCACCACGGCCATTACAGCACGAAGACGATGTCAAAGAGGTAGTTTCGTCACAATCCAGTATCACGTGGTACAAATCATCTAATCAGAAAATCGGAATTCGAACAGTGTATGAAAGTTGAATAATTAGCTGTGAGAAGACGTGGACTTGCATTCATCCTTAGTGTTGTGACAAAACTCAAAGTAATCTCTTCTCCTATGGCACTATGTAGAGAAACCAGGGAAAGCATCCATCAAATCAGAATCCGTCATTCAAGCAACTTCTATAACAATTCAATGGACTGCACCAGCTGATGATGGAGGAAGTCAGATTATAGGATTCCAAATGATCTTACAAAAGGATGAAACTGAGATAAAAAAGGTTAATATCACCGATCCTGGGACGAGTAGTTATTCGTTTCGTGGTTTGGAGAAAGATACCAACTACACAGTGAAACTGTTTTCCAGAAATTTTGTGTTCTAGGGAGATCCTACTGTATGGAACATTAAGACCAAGTTTGAAGGTGAGGAATCAAAAGTGATATCGTGATTGAGCACTTTACACCAATCATTTTTTCGCCAACTTAGATTTGTTGTGAGTAACCCAGTTTTAACAATGTTATCTGCTTGCCGCATTATAAGATTTTCGATTTTCAGCGTTTGTCCCCTCCTTAATGGCCAGTTATATTTAATTTCTGATGTTCATGTTTCAAAATCTGTAATATGAGTCAGCAACAACAACAGCCGCTGCATAGTGACCTTTAGGATAGTTGGATACATTTTTCCTAAACTCGTACTGGCCATATTCAAAAGGCCCAATAACCAACTATCCCTTTAGGAAGTGAGACAATTTCCACACATCGTTTGACTAAAGAATTGAAGTTTGAAGAAACAGGCCTTTCATGAAAATCGCTTTTAATATGCAAATATTATGGGGAAGTCTCGTCAAACAGTGTGTGCACGGCCTCAAAGAATCCTTCGTATATTTTCTTTAAAATGAAAAATAGCTTAATTTTATTTCGCAGGGATAAGCCCAAACCAAGACAATTAAGGTTGCCGTTTTCAAGAGAGTTTCTTTCGAATCACATCCGGCACATATCTCACTCAACAAAAAAACTATTGTGGAAACAGGTGTGAACTTAGTAACTGAAGTTGAACATGTGAAACATGGCAATGAAGTTCGTCGCACCTGTTATCGCTTTAGCGCTTCTTCTCATAGCCTTCTCGGTTGGAAAACCTCCTGAAGAAAAAAGCTTGTTGTCTCGGCGGAAAAACCCGCGCCAGCTTATGTTTGCAGAAGAAGAATCGTAGGCCTGGACGCTCAAATGGCTCGAGAAGCGGAGCATGCGCACTCATTTTTCCGCTGCGTCATTGCAGAGTGCCTGTACTAAGTCATGCGCGATGTCAAACTTTTCAAAAGCAGAAAGTAGCTGCACACGAACTGAGATCCTTTCTGTAACTACGTGACACAAACGAATGGTGAATTGCGACGTCGTATATGCATCGGTCCTCCATTTCAGTTAAATGCCAGTAGAAGTCATTGTATCGTTAAATTCACCTCCTAAATGCAGTATTTGCTTTAGGCAATAACCGACCATCATGTTAGGCTTCTCATTATCACTTTTCGTCCTTTCAAATTATTTTGAATTCATCTCAATATTTAACTTAATTTTGCTTGCCATACACTTTCGTCTCAAAAACATCCCAAAAAATCCTCGACCAATTTACAGATTATTTAATCACTGATAATGGTTGTGACCAGGTTATTAACAAGAAGTTGTATAATTATTAGAAATTTCACGCCGTTCGTGTCGTTGACATCATTCTAGGAGCCCCGGATGTGGTGGAAGTAGACGAACTGCCAGGTGAAACAACAAACGATACAATTACCTTAAAGTGGAAGGAGCCAGAAAGTAATGGAAAAGTTATTATCATGTATACAGTGTACCAAAGAGTAGTGACTGATGGAAAAGTGGGACGGTGGACAGAAATAAAGAAAATCAGAGATGTTTCTGTGAGAGAATTGAAAATAACATTGGAGAGAGGAAAGGTGTATCAGTTTGCTATTACTGCAACTAATGAGCTTGGTGAAAGCCTAAAACAAGAGGATGAAAATATCCAGCAAGTCAAGGCAGAAGGAAGTATGTTCAAACTATCATGCTCTATCATCACATTTCATCAAATGTCATGTAGTTTGGACATATCCAAATTCGACATGATACTTAATGATAGTTTTTGTTGTTTGAACGAGAGGAGGATAGTGAATGATAATTGTTAGGTCAGCAGTTTTGCCAAAACGGGCTCAAACCAAAATGGCATATAACATAATGACTAAAATAGGCATTGGAATTTCCCAGAATGTCTCGTAATTAATTCTCATCATTTCCTGGTAGGCTTCAGTATCTTCAGCTTCTAACTTCTTGACTAAAATTTCAATGCCACTGAAATTTCTGACCTCAGCTCGCATCATACTTGTGTACAATTACGCGATCTCATTGGGTGGTATTTTGTTAATTATCATTGACTATTATAAACCGTTTGAACACAAACTTGATAGTCAATGATGTGAATGAAAGTTGAAACTATCATTCAGTTGTCTATCATTAACGTTCATAATCGTTTGAACGGGGCTTAAGTCATTTGCATCTTGTCGCAGTCGAGTGAACATCTCTTGATGGAAGAGAGAATAGCGAGAAATGTATGACATGGGAATTCACTGTCTGTTGCCGCTCCTTCGTTCAGTAAAAAGGAAAGTTAAAAAGTGTTGAAGAACCTTTGGGCTCCCGTCATTCTTCTGCGACCAAATCGTTATTAGGAGGCAACTAAAGAGATTCAGAAAGAATCGAAACAGCAGTTAATCTTAAGAATCTTCAGGAACGGCAGCAATTACACTCCCAGCTGATGGCTGTGTGAATAATATCGAATTCAAAAATTATATTCCTAGACGGGACTTATTTATAATGACAGGGAATCGACCCTTGACATGCAAATATATTACAAAGAGATAGAGTCATCCACCTGGCGTAAATAGGGGGCTGGAATCTGAGGTCGCTACGTTGATCACTGTATCAGCGCTACTTTTACCACCAGAGAGGTACTTTCATCCAGCTCTAAAATAGATCTGGGAAATTTCTGAAAGCCCTTTGGCTTCTCTAGAAGTCAAAGTTAGCAGATAACAGTCTATGCATTAGTGGATGTGCTACAGACCCACGGAGTCTCATAGTTTTGTCATCCTCAAATCCATTACATGTCAAGAATACCATTCCTTATTCTCAGTGTCTTAGGCTTCATCGCCTAGACATTGACAGTTCTGATTTTCCAAGAAATCAGAGGCAATATGCCAGTTCTTCAAAAAACCGTGGCCATCCTACTTTTGTCATTCAAGGGAATCTTTAACAACGGATCGAAAGTCGGCATTCTACAAACGGCGCAGAAGGAAGAGAATGATCGTATTCCATTTTAGCGGCACAATCACGCAGTAAGACCTGTCCTTCTAACAAATTTAAATTACTTCAAAATGATCCAAAAACTGGTATATTATTTTTGCGTAAAACGGACAACTGTTTGGTCAGTCTAATGTTAAGACTGGCTCTACCAATGTCATCTATTTCATAACTTGCGGTTATTTCAAAAAGTTATACTTCGGCGAAAAGGAAGACGACTAGGGGAACGATTCTGAAGACACCATCGTGACGCAAAATACAAGAAAAACAATATCTCTCAAATTGGCCTCCCATTCCTAAATTTGATGCCAGTGTTCTTTTTAAGTAAAGGCTTTATACATGAGTTCAAATGATAATTCTTGTGCAAACAAAAAAACAAACAAACGTTCATTTTAAGTCGTATTTTGTTTTTCCCCAGTTCAAACAGTAAGCACAGAAGTTTACCTGACAGCGACAATACAGGAGAACTGTAGCAGACGTTCAGAAGTTGCTGCGAAATTTCCAGAAATGGTTAGATAATCTACTTGATCCATATACTGGAGTTTAAGGAATACTGCCATGAGATTTATCATAAAAATTGAATCTTAATCAATCTGTTCTTGAATTAAATCTTAATATTTCTGTTAAAAAAATAAGATATTCTGAACGATCTTCAATATGTGACAAGCATTTGAATGTACGTTTTTTTCTTGATATGTCGTTTTAGGCTTGTCAAATTGCCTTGAGGTTTGGCTGCTCATCCGCCAACACTGTGAACACCAGGTAAGGTACAGGTTGTTGTTTTACACTGAAACAACAAACGCAAATGCAAATTTGCGTTCTGGGAGGGGGGAGGAGCTTTATCTTAATGTGTTGTATTTTAGCGGTAAACTGGTTTTTCTGCTCCAGCAAATCCTATATAATGCGAGATAATTTACATTTGAAGTACATTTCCTTTAATGAACAGCAATATATCGGCACAGAATGACATGAATTAATTTTATTTACCTTGGTTTATTACATTGGTTAAATCTCAATGTATTTTAACACTTAAAAGTCACCAAAGTACAAATATGTGTGATGATACTCTTTGCTCACCTCCCCCCCCCCTCCTTATCTAGGTGTGGCAGTGTTGTTCTTGACTTCATGATGAGGTTCAATCAAAGTGTAGTCGTCAGCAATGTTTTGATTGTCCTGTCGGATGCTGCGAGGCAAGACAAATTCGAAGGTTTTAAAGTCAAACCAGACTCGATTAAACAAGTTTTAATACCCACAGATGGCTCGGAAAGCACAACAAAAGGTAAATTTTAGAAAGAAATTGTTAAATGTTTACACGTATTGTTCCGAAGATGGACTGTTTATAATTGTATTCCGTATCTGTTTAATTAAACAACTTATTCTGTGACTGATGCATTTCTAGGTTTTTGTTTTTGTCGTTGTTTTATTTCATTAAAAAAAATCTTAAAGTGAACGTTTTCCGGTCACGAACCTATGCTATGTGGTGAGAGCAGTGTATCGATCAGGATCAGTGTAAATGTTGTTTGAATGTTATTTCATCAAGCTTTGTAAAATGAATCTTTTTTAGGTCCTGAGGAATGTAACTGCCCATCTAACAACGTCTTGTTGGCCATAATTGGGGTTCTTGCCCTCACAGTCCTTCTTCTAATTATTTACATAATCTGGCTACATAAGAAAGGTAGGTAAAAAATCATAATCTGTAGAAGGTTTGGCTGCAAGATTCATTATTAAGCAAAAGCAAATTTTGACCCACATCCACATCACTGGTCTTTTAGTCCTTTCGTTCTTTTTCAGGCGCTGTAGGGAAACAGAGGTAAGAATTTGCTGCCAGCTGGATTGTGTCGATGTAATGTACCAGATATGGTTTCATCTTAATAAAAATTCCAATCAAAACTGATGAAATTCTTAGCGTTTCATAATTATTTCTATGCTTTCTCAATTTTAGAAATTATGAAGATGAAAGAGGTGTTTGCGACGTAAGTATCAGCTAAGACATTGAGGTCATGTTAGTGTGGTCAGAAATTATGTAATCTCACTTTACCTCTACTTTCTATAAGAAAATAAACGCTTGCAGCAAATAAGAAGGAAAAAATGTGTAGTTCTACAAAAAAAAAAGCACCGGCAGATACAATGAAATAGAGGAGGAAGTTTGACTCGATAAGGTCTTTGTCCTGGAATCATGTTTTAAGCCGCTCCATGGATTTTCCTTAGGTTGTTCTCGGCTCAACTGCGTGGCGTCACTTCATAGATCGTTAACTGGTCTGCTCCCGGTTGATATTTGCTTTTTAAACAATTGATTGACAATTGCCGTCATATTTTCTTGATGCCTCATTTTCTAAGAGCTGAGTACAGCAGGAGTTTTTTCGTGGGTTTATTTGTCAAAAATTGCACTATCAATCGACAATCTTCAAGTTGCAGTTTGTAGCTTCGGCGAATATGCTATGAGTCTCGATCACTCCACTGGACATAATAGTTTCAAAAGCAGAGAACAAAATGTTAGTAGTAAAAAATGTTAGCAATAATAGGGACAAGAGATTATAAACTTTTTTTCATCTCTTGTTTTGAAAGAATATAAACGTTTGTCAAATAAAAATGAGTAAGCTGATTTTTTATAACCAATGGTATGTTGGTTCAATAGAATGAAACAGGATTAGTAGATATCGCACCAAGTCAGCCAGATTCAAGAAAAACTCACTCAATCTCCTGCGGAATACATGGATCTCATAGAAGTCAACAAAGATGATAGAGAAGCACAAAGTACCGCTACAGGTGCTGATTACGCGCCTCTCCTTCCGTTAACACGCTGCTGGGAAGTTCCAAGACATCACGTGACCATAGAAAAAATCATTGGTAAAGGTGCTTTTGGTCAGGTTGCCAAGGGAACAGCAGTAGGACTTCCAGGGAGTCCTGAAACGACCACAGTGGCTATTAAGATGCTTAAAAGTGAGCTCTTGTACTGTATATTGAATGACAGTCTTGGCCTACAGACATTCAGGAAATGTTACCGGGTTTACGTAATTATTTAGCTATTTGTCTTTTCATAACTTATGTTGTTATTTCGACGTTATTCCCGTTAACCAAATTTTACTCCTTGTTTTTAACGCTCCAGCAAACGCTATTGAATCGGACAAGAGAGATCTGATGAAAGAACTTGACACAATGAAGCAGCTGAAACCACATCCTTACGTCATTAAACTTCTAGGATGTGTTACGGAGTCTGGTATGCTTCGGTTATGCGCGTCTAATTTTGCTGTACACATTTTGCTTATGATTAATTGAGCACAACAAACAACCATCGCATGAGGTAATTTTATCTTGTTTTAGCCAACACAGACGTTCCTGGATTTAGTAATAGACTAAGACCGAATATTTGCCACTGAACAGATCATTTTGTTGTATAAGCAGAAACGCTTTTTGTAAGGGAATAATTGGTCTGTACCTTCTTCACATAGTTTTTCTTGTTTTCATGCGATTTCTTCAAAAGTGTTGCAAATGACAGGGCTATTCATTTGTTTTAATTATTGTTTTTTTTAAGAGAGAATAATATATTAACTAAATTGTTTAATTTCTTCAGAGGAGCTGTTGGTTTTGATTGAATATGTGCCTTTTGGGGATCTGCTGGGTTACCTGAGAAAGAGCCGTGGATTAAAAGACACTTACTACAAAGACCCGGATATCAAACCGCAAACAAATCTGACGTCACAGCAGCTGATGAGGTTTTCTTGGCAAATTGCTGATGGAATGAGTTACTTGTCCGCAAAATCTGTAAGTTAGTTAAAAACACAAAAGACAAACAATTCTGAAACCTTCTTGTAAGGTCTATCGTCATGTTAAGCTCTGTCTTGCATGGAATATTATGTCTTCTCAAGATCACGCCCGGGAGTTGCAAACGTATCCTTACCGTCTTGTTGAGGCTATTTCTTTAGGGTCGAGAACCTTCCCAATTTTGAGGTCATCATATAAGTCTTATTTCAATGTGAAATAAAATATTAGGATTTTTCTCGTGTAGGCAAAGGGAGAGACGTGAATGAATAGGATCCTTTAAGATATTCAGCCTAAACTAAGTGTACAACAAATATATATTTTAGTGACAAGGAAGAAAAGTAATTAAAACTTCAAATTAAAAAATTCATCTTTTGTTGCCAAACTGCTACATTACAGAATCCTATTTCGATTAAAATCTTAAGATAAGCGTTCTTTAAAATAACTACGTATTGCAGACATAAAGTAGTTTGCTTCTCTTTGGAATATGGAGTAGATATTGTAGTAGTTTTAATTTTCTGCCATCTGAGAGAAAAAGAAATACGCACACCATATGTTGCTAGATATTTCTATTTTCCTATCCGAACCATTTCATTTCAGTTCTTTTTCTTCTGCAATCGCTAATTTTTGCTGTTGCATCAATTCTTTCCAAGATCATTCACCGAGACCTTGCGGCCCGTAATGTGTTAGTTGGACAAAAGGAAACGTGTAAAGTGACAGACTTCGGAATGGCCAGAGATGTGCAGCAGGAAAATATTTATGAACAAAAGACTAAGGTAATCAAGAAAAGGGTAGGTGAGGGCGGTATTACATATTGTTCAGTTTAGTGATCTTTCACAATCATTGTTGTTTTAATGCTGCTATATTCCTGATTTCGATCATGAATTCCTTGGGACCCTAATGAAAATATTATCCATGCGTATACGAGTACAACTTTAAATATCACTTTTTTTGACTTGTCGCTACCTATAATTCTCGAGCTGTTTCACAAAGTGGTATTTAAAATCGTTAGGGCCGTCTTCCCGTGAAGTGGACAGCTTATGAGGCCTTATTGTATGGTAAATATACCACCAAAAGTGACGTGTAAGTATACCTGATTATCAACCGTAGCAATTTATCAACAAGTTTTATCATTTTTAGTCAGGACTTGAATTCTATGCTTTGTCAAAGAATACATTTATTTCATTCGTCGTATATACTGTTTATGTCTATAGTCACTTAATTTATATTCGTTTGATTTGTCTTTCTGCAGATGGAGTTATGGAGTTTTGTTGTACGAGATTTTCACCATAGGTAACATCGAAAGGAAGTTTATGAGGCTCTTAATTAAACAATGTATCGTGTTCAGTTAGACAAACGTAATATGCTTCCCCATGCAACCTCAAACTCCATCAACTGACACAGGTGATGTTTTAGTGAAGGTCTTTTTTTCGTCACGTTTATATTTCGATGGTCTTGTGGTTCTTCCAGGCGGTTCACCTTACCCACGAATGGATGGAAGAAAAATTGCAAACTTACTCTAGGATGGATACAGGATGCCTAAACCACAACACGTCGATGAAAAATTGTAAGTTTTCTTTGTTACCTCGTTCTCTCTCATTGTACAAGGATATGCTCTTTAAATCTCAAAAAGATCACTTGAACAATGCCAGGTATCAAATCATGATGAAATGCTGGAAGAATGACCCAGATGCAAGACCAACTTTCACTGAATTGAAAAATCAGCTTAAGGACATGGAAACCCTACACAAGGTCAGAATTTTTATCAATATGAAAGTTTCTTTTCACGTAGGACCGACTGGCTTAGGCTCAGCTAATTAGGGTTAAACTTAACAGCATTGAGCCTAAATAGCGTAGTAATATGTACTCATCTTTGTAATTTTTACGAAGTTTGCATTGCATCTTTTTGTTATGACACTGAAGCTAGTACTCCACGAAAAACATCAAAGAAGTGAACAAGAATGTCTCAATGACAATTAATACTTTATGGTTATTTAAAAGATCATAGGATGATTGCAAAACTTCATTGAGACGCACAAAGAGTAGCAGATGACTACGCCATAAAATACTTCCTCCTTGAATTTGTTTTGGTGTGAAAACCTGACCGCTTGTGAGGATAACCACTTAAAACTTTTTCAATGATGCTGATTATTATATTATTTTCCTCTGCAGAAGCTAATCGACATGAAAATGTACGACAAGCAATTGTATGCAAACGTCGAGGATTTAATGGTGTAGTTAGATACACGTCTACGGTGTATGACCTACTAACATTTTGAACACTTCGCCCAGACAAGTGTCAGGGATTAATCATCGTTTCTTTACACGCTAACTTGGTAGAAATAGCCATGTTGCGTTTAGCAGTTAGGCTGGAACGTTGTAATTCAATTGACTTTATATTCCTAAACGCTAAAACGCTTTTATAAGTTTACCGATAAAGTTTACTCTCATTTTCTCTTTAACATATTAAGTACTTACATGTATGCCTCGACACAAGCGTTTGAGTTCAGTTTATTTTCTGGCTCAATTCTTAGGTGATGATGAGATCTCGCTCTAAAAGCCATAGTTGTGTACAATTTTAATAAATTACTTAAACATTTTGCCGCAAAACCCGCTTGTTTTCAGGAAAGCTAATCGTGCGCATAAATTGCTTTCCCCAAGACCGCCTTTACTTCCGATACCAACTCGAAATACTTTTATACGGAACTCTCATCAAAATTATACTTGACACATTGTTTCTGCAAGAAAGTTTGTTGTTTGGCCTCAGTAATAGGGCGATAGTTCTCGCGTACTAGATACTAATACACAACGAAACTGGTCGTAGATATGGGTGGAAGTCTTTTTTTCTTGGATACGTTGCTAATGTAATAACTTTAATTTTTTAACTCGTGAATTGCGCGCATGCGCAAGAGCGAGTTATAGGTACGATGTGGGGAATGGCATTCGCTCGCTCGATTGGTCGATTCCTGTAAACTTTTTTTAGATTTTAGGCTTTTGAGTGCATTTGATAGTTTTTGGCGAGCAATAAAAAGACGAAATGGCGACCTTTGTTGCTAAGAATAGTGGTGGGGTGAAAAAAGAAGCCAATTATAATCTTTAAAGTTTTTTTTTTTTTTTACGTTTTAGTTTCAACAAGCGGCGCCAGCGACTGGCAGGCATGCAAGGATTCACACTGAAATAACAGAACAACCTTCGTTTTTCATAAAATTGTAATTTACAATCCTTGAACTTGAAAACAATCCGAAGATTCATTGAAAATATCACTTACTGCGAAGCGCTCGGAGTTTACAGATGTTCAAAAGCTTTTTCTGTTATAGCGTGAGATTGAGGACAAAATTGATCATTACGTTTCGTCGCGTGTGTTTTTCCTGTGTGAAGCAACAAAAGATGCCGGCGACTGACGAAATAACAAGTTAACACGAAAATCAAATAACACCTAAACAAACAGTTTTAGCTACCGATTTTCAGTGAATTTTAAAAGAACAATTTTCTTTTAAGTTTCAAGACAATTTGAAGATTCAACATACATACAACGTACTAAAATGCGAAAGTTACACACCACAAAATTGGTAAATAGGCCTGAATGAAATTCTATCTTGTTATTGATTATACGTTGCCTAGCACGTGACTTAAATCTACCCAGGCGGAGATCCAAAATGACGGTGGCAGGCTTAGCTTAGTTATATCACTCAAAACTCGTTCCCGTTTGTCTCTTTTGATAAAGAGGGAATCGTTAATGTTTTCACTAAGACAGTATTGCCTTGATTTTCTAATATTTACAACGAAAGACAGTAAATCTCACTTTTCACCCACATTTACTTCCAACCTTTTCTCTTAAACCAGAAACAAAAATGATAGACGTTTAAAACACATGACATCATCCACCTTGTCAAATGTAATAGCATGATCATTTCAATTGTAATGCCTTCTTATCCCAAAGTTAATTTGTTTCTTTGCTACATTAGCGAACACTGAACTACTGCTCGTACTCTAGATATGACAATCAACCACAAAATTCCCTAAACCAGATAACATTAAACATAATCTAAAAAATCATGTGTCAATTCACGAGTTTGCTCACAGAGCACTTTGATTTTATATAATAAAAGTGTTGAAAAATTCTGAGTTGACTCTGTCTGCATTATGATGCCGTACATGAGTTCACATCTTTCTCTCCACGACATTGATCTAACATATCTAGACCATCCCTCTAGATCTCTCCTTTGAAGGAAGGACAAAACCAAACCAAAGTAACAGAGCTTCCGGAAGTGCAAAAATTGCTTGTACGTGTTTCAGGAGACTTACATCCAAGAGACCATGTTCTCCGGTCACTCTCAGTAGAGGTTAAGAGTCTATCAATCTTACATAATTATAAACTAGGTTACCTTTTGGTCAAAACCCTTCTTTCCTCAGCTGATATAAATAATTGCACTAGAAACAGTACCTAATATCAAAATAACGCTCTTTCAGCCTGGAGTAGAGGATACCTGAGGAATAGTCTTAACATTCAAATGAAGGAGAGTTTAGCGTCTGTTTGGAAATATTCCCTGACGTTAGTTTGTTTTTTGAGGCAAAATGATGCTTCAGCATACAGAGGAGAGGGGGTGAAATGGAGGGGGGAAGGGGGGTGGTATGTATAATTAATTAATTATTATAATTTATGTATAATTTTTTTGAAGGTTTTTACTGAGAAGAAAATGAGTTTTATCTTAACATTTCTGCAAATGTCGAACTGTGTCAAATTTGCCATTCTAAACGACATCACGAGTCCACCCCTAATGCAAAGATTGTCATTGGTGAGCTAAGTTGTAGTCTGTAGTGGGATAAGGTAAGTTTACTAAGGATAATTACTATACTGCTTTTAAGAGCCGCTTCTTGGGAAGAATATTACACGTTGTTTGATAAGGTGGTTGGGTTTGTAGGAGTATCATGTGTGTTCTTTCTGTTGGTTAAATCATACCTTAACAGCTGTGTTCAGCAGTTAACAATTGATATTCTCTTGCAAAATATCCAATCACAACGAGAACCCTAGAGAGGGTCTCTATCCTCTTCTCTTGCACTTCGATAGGGGTGTCACTTAACTTCTGAGATTTACGCTGCTAGTCTTGAGTCACTTAGATTGCGGTTCTCTCGAGATAGGACATAATCAACTAACAAAATAATTAGTAACCTTTGCAGCTATAAAATAGTTGGCATTCAGCTTTACAAAGAGACAGAAACTATCAAAAGGCCTTTTAGTCCAAACTGATTTAAGGCCTACTCTGATTTCGCTTTACCACTCATTATGCTTTCTGTCGAGAAAGAACGTCATAAAATTGTGGCCGATTATCGACAACAATTTCTGAGAAGAATATCAATATTTCATTTTTGATCATTCTACAAACCCAAAAGGTCAACACCAATGCCTTTTATGAAATGACTCTGCGGTTCACTTGTGTTACGTTGTCAAGTGTGCAGAAAGTTTACTTGGACATTATACATACAATATTCTTACATGTTCCTTTAATTTTCCTTTTCCTCCAACGCGAGATGCTTTCTCTGACCAGAGGTCCGGTCTGTTGGTCATCAATACCATACATTTGTCAAACACGGTGGTTTTTTCTTCCACCACATTCTTCGCTGAAACGACAGTTAGTTCTAAAATCGCAACATGAAAAGCGATGCGACTAAACGATGTCGCACTGAATTATTGGACCTCCCGCCAAACTCAAAGGATCAAACCCTTAATTTCATTGATACTGAGAGGTCGCGTTCATACTCTTCACTAAACTCAAACGGTGCTGTTTTTTATTTTTATTTTTTTCACTTTTCAAGTCATGAAAAATCGTTCTTGAATCCTCATTCTCAACAGTGTAGCACATGCTATATGACTGCCTGATATGTCATTTTTAAATCAGTATCAGCATGACTATGCATACTAACGTAAACAACGGAACAATATGTGATGTTCTGGAGGGATGTTACTAAAAGACGATAAACGATGAACGAGGAAGAAAGAACAGAGAACTCGGTCTTTGGAGTAATCTGCTGAGACGATAAATTAAGTTGTTACTGAAGCGTTTTGACTTAAAATTTGACTTCAAAAGTTTAGTTTCAAGACGATAGAAATTGCAGGTGCGCTAGAAATCGGGTATTTGCATTAATTGGAGAATCAATCGTTCCGCCATTTATCCTTTCTAAAAGCGCCTAAATGAAGTGATTTTTTAATCTGGAGAACTCAAACAAAGACAAGAACAAAAATTAAATCACTTTTGGTTCGCTTTTACATCAGGCGATGAAGTGGGAAGCCTTTGTTTTACCATAGTCTTGAACTACTGGTAATCATTGATGCATAGGCTGTGCACAAAACTATAATTTGACTATACATTTATAGCCAATACCAATCCTTACACATAATAAAATGTTAGAAGCTAGGATCAGAGAAAAAAAAATATTATGATTGTTACGTTTACCACAAGAAAACTTTCTCTGGGTTACTAATTAATTATTTCAGCTTCACCTCGTACTCTTACAAAGTGGGTCTCATTAAGACACTCGTTGATAGGGCCTACAAAATTAATAACACCTGGTTAAGATTTCACGAGGACATTAACAACCTTATTGATATTTTAAAAAAGAATCTTTTCCCAGCTCATTTAATAGAGAAGATTATAAACCGTTATATCACTGGGACCCAAAACAATCATCATCCCTGGATTCCCTTACTACCACTTCACCTACGTTCTACTTTAAGCTACCCTACATAGGCCACTTCTCTGCTATCACTGAAAAAAAAAAAATCCGCCATTTTATTAAGTGCTATTGCAATGACTTGGATATCAAACTGGTTTCTCTTCCTTTAAAATCGGTTATTTGTTTGGTGTGAAAGACCCTGTCCCTGACGGGCTCCGTTCACGTGTGGTTTATAAGTTTGTATGTGCTGGCTGTAATGCCTGTTAGGTCGGTCAAACCTGCCGGCATTTTTTCCACACGTGTTAGAGAACACTTAGTCAGTGACAGGGCCTCTCACATTTTCAAACATCTGAAAGATTCTCCTGTAGTGTTCAACAGATAATTTCCATGTTTTAGATCACGCCTCCACTAGCTTTCAGCTTGAGATAAAAGAGGCTATTCATATTCAAAGAGAACAACCATCTTTGAATCAGCAATCACACCATGTAAATCTAAAACTTTCTTTTTAATTCTTACACTTTCGTGCTTTACCTCTTTTCTTGTTGTCACTATTCGTCTTAATTAGCATTGTTGTACTTACTATATAATTCAACTTTCAACGCTTTGTACAGTAATTAACTGAAGATGACAGAAGTTTCTGTCGAAACATGTCTTTCAAACTCAAAAGTGTTGTCGCTTTCTTTAAATTAGAATTTGGTTGAAAAATTAGAAATCAGCATAGGCCAAATAATTATGATTCCTAGAAAAAGAAATGCGTACTAATGAAAATGCAAAGCAAACTTTTTTACAACACCTGCCTGTACATGTGCAGCAGGTAAACCTGTAGTTCAAGTCTTCGATGACTTCGAAATTTTGATGCACACCTCAAAAGGATACCAAATAAATTTCAAGTTTTTATTTATTCAGTTTGGGTTAAAGAGGTAGAATTAAGTCAAACATTCATACAATGACAGGTTCAGGGAATCTTCACAACTAATTCATAAGTTAGTCTACCCGGACCAATCACCTTCGTGTACAAATTAGACCAGGACCCAGTTACATGAAGAGCGGATAACGCTATCCAACAGATGAATTGCTATCCAGCGGATAAGTGATAGCAAAAGGTATAGCATTATTCATGGGATAGAGTTTTATCCAGTAGAGAGCGCTATCTAACCTTCGAACAACTGGGGCCAGGTTTGAACTGATAATGCACAAAAGAACCATCTGTGGTGAGAGGGCATGCTTTCCTTTCTTCATTTAAAGAAGTACTGAGGTTATCTTCTTTCCACAAGCTCAGTGGAAAGTGAGAGTGATTGAGACTGATATTGACTATGTTATTTGAATATATATCCAGAGGAGGCCAAAAAATAAGATATGGTCTGCACAACTCTCTTATTTTTATTTTTTAACCTTCCTGCTTTGTGCATTATGTGGATGCCAATTAAATTTACTTTCATGCATTAAAATACAAACAATGTTCTCTTCATCTATGTGCCCTAAACATTACAGGGGAGAAGGCAGGTCAAAGTAAAAACATGAATTAAAAAAGGAGGGCCCCCGTTAATTTCAGTCCGAATTAAAGGAGGATCCTTGCCTTTCCAGATTCCAACCCTTTAAAACTCCCATTTCTTGAGACCAATTCCATATATCAACGGTTAGTTTGGGTATAAGCATTGATAAGAAGCACCATGCATTAATGAAAGCTTGAGAAATAGTATTTAATGCAATCTAAATAATACTATTACATGTTACAATGTGGTAACACAGCAAAATTGTATAATCACACAATTCCAAACAAAGGAAGCCAGGTTATTGACTCACCTCCTTCAACTTTGAGTGCTTAAAGGTCCGAGGAATAGATATGACAAACAGGTACAATTTATACAAAGTTGAAAGTTTGAAAGTGAAAAGATATACATACAAACATAAGATATACATTACAATCATTCATTCAGTCATTCATTTATTAATTTTGTCTGGTAGTCAGTCAGTCAGTCAGTTGGTCAATAAGTGGTCATGCGGGAGGCACGTGCTCTAGGTATTTTCTTTTGGATCAGATCTGAAATAGGATATCAAAAACCACATATAACCCCCCTTTTTTCAGACATTCAAGCTATTGCAGTTTTCAGGCATTCAAGCTATCACATTAAAGCTATTGGAGTTCAACAGTGCTTTTATGTTTCCAATTTTTGCAAAAAAAAAAACAGCAACAACAACAAAGTGAATTACACACCTGTCTCTAAAAATCAAAATAAAGAGTAGATTTCATTTGTAGTTTTTATGAAATGCCATAATAGGAAATTTTTGGATCCCCCTTCCCCTATTGGTCTCCCCTACACGCCTGCATCCCTCCACTTAACATTCCCTCCCGTAAGCAGAGTTCATGTAAGGCGGCCCTCTGGCGTTAGACTTACCTTTATCAACACCGTAGCTGTTACACATAACAAAGCTAGTTGTTGTTTCCATTTCGTGTTCGTACAGTAGCTTCTCGGCTGATTTTACATCAGGCACAAGATAGAAATTCTTAGAGATGACATGGTTCGAAGATACACGAAGGAGCTGATACCAAAATAGAGGGAATCTTGAGGAAAATTTCTCCCTATAAAATTAATTCTTGCTATGTACTGACTGAGTTTGTGCGTCTGGATTGCGTAATTATTTCGCTTTTGATCCGCTTGACTTCCGTTTCCGGCCTTAGGAATACGGCCCCACAGAGATAGATCAGCGGAACCCGACCTTGATTATATTTATTGGCCCTTGGAAAAGAATCCACGATTGATAAACAGGAAAGAGGAGTTGAAAACTGTCTGTTACAAGTTATTTTTTATTTGCGTGACTTTAAGTTAGCTTCATACGCGCGCGTGATTGATCTCGGTGCCATCGAGTCACGCTTATTCGACACATTCGCAAGTTTCACGTATGGTTTACAATGAATTGAACATTTTGCCGAAAGGAAAGTTTCCACAATTCATGCAAATGTCCCAAGTGTATAGGTTAGATCGAGTTTTCTTCCATAAATTGCATCATCCGCCATGTTGTATAGGCAATATTACCGACTACGGCCGACAATTTCACGAGGGTGATCGTGAGACTCGGTCCCAGTCTCAATACGAAGAGGGGCCTTCTTTTTTTACTCCTTCAAGGGACTTCTGTAAGATTTAGACACAACCTTCCCCATTGAAGCATCAGCGAGGGTCTGATAAGATGGTGTTTTTCCGTGATTATGAGATTTACTTGCTCTTTCTTCTGCTGGTGAAGTTTCACGGGTCAGGTAAGTGTGAAATTTATTCTCCCGTACAAAGGATTTTACAGTGTTTTTTATCATGTGCCAGTTTAAGCTTAGAAACCGTAAACGCCGACCCTTTATTTCTGAACGTGACGTTCGTCAAAATTATTTCCGTACTCCAAAGTAGCTTTCAACAGTTTTTTTTTATTTCAAATTTAACATATGATGTTGGAATTTCAATCACATACGTGATAAATGAAGTCTGAATAACAATGATGCGATACAAATCAAGAGCAAAGGATTTAACTTAAATGATTTTCAAGTGTAACAATACCATACGATCAGAATTTGACATCAACTATGAAACTGAAAGATGCACTATTTTCTTGATTAGTTTGAGTTTAAGTTCCTGCTTTGCCAGGTGGCTCTCCATTACAAACATGATGGCCATGCAAACCCAGGAAAGAGTTGCCATCTGTACCTAAACTCTCTTCCTTGCCATCCATCATTCATTATTGGGAAGAGTTGTTTACAATTTTTCCACTCATTATTGGTTCAAAGGATGACCTCAGCGAGGATAATTGCTGCCAGCTAAGTTGAGCGTGATTTTTTCTCTAGGCAGCAATCCTGTAAAGAAACTACATAATACACTTGGATGGATAATTGAGTATTATTTGTTCAACTACCAACATGTATGATTTGTGTACTGACTTGACCAGTTTTTAGCTTTATGCTCATATGATTGTGGTATCCCACACCAGTAGTCATGCACTACTTATTTTTGTTGCATATTTAGAAAAAGGTAAAGTTTTACTAGGGCTTATAATTAATATTTGCACTGAGATTTCTCCAAACTAAATTTGAAAATAAAATTGATATGTAATAAACTGCACAAATTCTGATAAGTCAGATGGTTTTCTCACAAGGGAGAAATTAGCTGAAATTTTTGACCAGTGAAAACAGTAGTATGGGTTTTCTTTGCCTTTGTGGTGTGGCTTTTGCTAAAGTGATAGCAATGTTTGCTGGTTGCATACAACTGTAGAATCATGACTTCAGGGTTAAAAACAAGAAGTCAGCTATTGATGTAAACAAGTTAATTAATTTATGAAGATAATGTCATAGAAAGCTGGATTTTATGAAAATTTGTGAAAATCACTCTGATTTCACTTCATGCAAACTGATCACAATCTTTGTCGAAATCTTTGCTTAGATCAATTCCTGACATTCACAATCTGAGGAACTAAAGTAAAATCTCCTCCAAAATGGTACAAAAGACTTAAATTTCTAGATTCTGACTCTGATAAGAAAGCATGACAGTCCACCTTTGCCATTTCATTAGTGCTTATGTGAATGAGCAAAAATTTATGTTGAATTTATTTGAATTATTTTATAATATTGCATGACCAATCACAGGCATTGTGTGAAATTAATTTGGTGTGAAAAAAATGGCATTGCTTTTCAAGTCTTTTAAAGGGACTTGCCAAAGGGAATGAAAGTTGGCATTATGCTTTATGCTGCTTTCTGTGGATTATGAACTTCAAGGTTTACAGATGTAAATTTAGTCAACAGAATGGTGACTTCCTCAAGTAAGTTCTTAGACTAAGACTTGGATTTAATTTACAAGTTGGAGCAAAATTTTCTTAAAGTTATGGAAGCAATAAACCAATAAAGTCTATCATCCAAGTTCTTTATGCTCTTTGAAAGATGTTGAGCATGCAAACAGAAAATAATTCCATGATGATCAACTTGGCCAGGTAGGAATGCTGTTCCTAGCAGATTCTGTTATTCATGGAGATCAGTTCAACAGCTCTAATTTTATTGCTGACTTTGGTTGCTCCACTGAGAAACTGCCTGAGTTCTACAAAGAGCTCCAAGGGACTAAAAGTACTCAATTTCAATTTAGAGTATGAAACATTTTTTGAGCTTATGCAACCTAAACTTTTCCAAAAATTTTCATGTATAAAACGGAAGCATAGTGTTCTTTGAGCAGACTTTTTAATCTTCTCTCTGAGTGTTTTAACTTTCATTTTTGAAAACAGTATCTTGGATATCCTAACAACCTTAAGAACATAGAAACATGTGTGATATTAAGTAGGTATCTTCTTGGTCATTTAACTGTGATTCAAAGTTGAAAACATTTGTGATATCTCAATACTCATGTACAATTTAATACTTCATTGTTTTCTTGAACGATTTTATTCACTTGTTGCAAAGAATCCAAACTCACTGTTTACTGTTTTTGATCGTCTATGACAAGTGAATAAAAATTGTCACCTCTTTCATCTCTACCAAAATGCTGGTTGTCGTTTTCATGTAGATTGCGTTTGGATAGAAGTTGTGACATGAAGAATGGAATCTATTATGCAACAAGATATTGTTGTAGAGAAGTGTGTTAGGGACTAAGATTCTCGTTCGACCGGTTTGACAGCTATTCATACCCTAGTTTTCTCCTGATTGCTCACCGCATATCCAAGATGTCCCGTGCGCTGTCAATAGTTTTGCAGGTTTTGATCTAGCGTGTTCACCATGATCCTTTTGGCATTGAGTTTTGAAAAAATTTAATCTTTATCCTGACTATATTCATCTTCAAGTGATTAAATGCCTTTTTCCAGTTAGCATAGGGTCTTCCACCTAACACCTAAATTTGGCTTACATCCTAAGGTTTCTTCTATTTTACTGCTGATGTCATCAATGATATTGATGAGGCTAATGCTCCCACGGTTTCTGCGATTTGAAGACAGCTAAGAATCATTTTGTTCCTTTTGATAGGCGGCACATTTTAGCACAATTTAAATGCCATCTGCCTTCTTCTGGTCTCTTAGTTTCCTAGTTGATAATAGTTGATAATTTTTCTTGTTAGGGTGTAGACTTCTACTTTAGGTGGCATTTTGAACTAATTGTACTATCTTTCTTTCAAAGTGTCGGGTCAGCAATAATTGTAAATGGGTAGGTATAATTCTATAGATATTCTATAAATATTAGACTGATCAATAGCGATTTCGTAAAATTTTTGACAAAAATGAACGGTAGAATGATTCGATTAAACTTCGGTCATTTTCAAGTGAATAGTAAGAATGTCGTGATGAAAATATATGTGCGTGTAAAAAGTAGAAAATTTTTTGGAAGTGTAAACGGACAATAAGAACATACAAAGAGGAGAAATAATTAGATGCTAATTGGAAACCAAAATGAAAATAAAAAAAAATTAAAAACCTAATTAAAATCCCTTGTACGAATTGAGTCCGACTGTACATTGAGAGCAGGTCTCGGTTCTTGAATAGAAACATTTCATAGAGTAGGTAGTCAAATTTGTTCGTACACTTCTTTGGAACACTAAAATTCTTCGTAAGATCCCTTGAGGCCAAAGAATGCTTGTCACGAAATCCAACAAGCCAATCGATGAAGTCGATTTTCTGTGTTCTTGAACATGTTGATGCAGATGGCGGCGTGTAAAACCAACATAACCTGCATCGTACAGGTCACATTTAATGTTGTAAACAACAGTCGTGTGGCAACAGACGGATTTGATATGGGCTCCTCCTTGGTTCTCTTTTTAATGTGCAGCATTGAGGATACTCATAACATCGATAAATTAAGTGAATTTCATTTCTTTATAACGCGCGGTATTTAAGCATCATTAATTAATCCCGTTTGTCTTTGAGGTCGTGTGACCTGTAACTTGAGCAAAATTATGAGGTAAAATTTCCGCACAGCCCCATCCTACATTATGCATTCAGTTCTTGAACAGAGAAAACAATGACAAAAACAATACATTTACATTGGGAAAAGAGATTTGTTTTACAATAGTATGGAGCTGTACGGAAACTTTACCTCTATCGGTCGTGAGCACGGTTTTAACGGTCAGCGATTTGAAGCTTTTGGTGTATAAGGCTGAAATTGAATACAAAATGTTACGCGCGACATTTCGGGAAATGCTGCTTTCATAAGAGCAGTTTTGCTTCGTTCGTACTTTTTATTCACGCATAGCGTTATGTGATAATCATAATGATCGTCATGAAAAATGGCTAAACTGCAGAATACCCGGCCACTTTGGTCCGCCTCACTTACATCTGTCGGGAGGCTTTGAAGATCGAGGCATAACACAATAGACTCTATTCTTATCAGACGCTCGTTCTTGTTTACTTTTGTTCATTGATATGAGTCGAGAACAGCGCCGTGTTGACAATGAGCGGAGTTATGAGCAATTTTGTTGGCAATTCAGATTCACACTTAAGATTCAAGAAAATGGAGCGAATCAAATCGTTCAAACAGTAGCGGCAGTCTTGCCTACTTGTGAACAAATATGTTTTTTAGCTTGACGTTAACCGTAAACAGCAGAATGGAATCTTATTTTCTTCACTTATCCTATGAACCTAAAATCATCCTGGTAAAACATTAAGAAAATTTCTTCTGCTCCAGCCAGCTGCAGATAATTTCATGTACCTTTACAGACGAATGAATGCAAACGATTCAACTTTTGCTGTTAGTTGCCAGCCGTAAACTTTTACGGAAACGACTCTTTTGAACTTGATATTTTCTGATCTTTCTCGCTTTCTAAGGAAGTAACCAGCAGGTCAAAAACTTTTTCCTTTTTCTTCCCAATGCAGGCAAGCCATTTCGAAAACAAACTGACGCCAAACGCTTCGGGACAAAACCACGTAATGTCACCTCTATGGAGTCCCTCCTTTGTTCTAAATACAACACACCATTCAAAGTTAAACAAAAGAATGCTTCATAAATATAAATGAGCTTCTTCCGCGCACATTTTTTGCGTGCGTTTGAAAAAATTGCACGCGTGTGCATGGGTTTTTTAACGCACTTTTCCGTGAATTTAGGGCCCAAGTACCTCTGAGCTGTACTGTAATTCCCGCAACAGATTGAGTATTTGTTTAATTTGCTGAGTGATAACCTCTGCTGGGAACTTGCAAAACTTTTAATAAATAGAGAATAATACATGGGCGCGCGTAGATATGGAATTTCTCTTCGAGTGTTTAACTCGATAGCTCACGTGGTACTGGTCGGTGTGTGTGGGTTTTCTGTATACACTTGTGAGTAGTTTACCGTACGCGTCCAGTTCCCTTGTTACAAGGGTGTCGAGGAAGGCGATCTCGTTGTTATTCTCAGTTTCCATGGTGAAGCGGATGGACGGGTGTTGTTGGTTGAGGTAGCTCAAAAAAAATTATCCGCGTTGTGCTGTTTCATGACGGTGAACGTGTCATCTACATAGCACTTCCATATTCTCTGTGGTTCTGGGGCGGTAGCTAAGGTTTGTTCTTCGAAGGCTTCCATGTATAGATCGGCAATTACAGCGGAAATCGGGCTGCCCATCGGTGCTCCTTCTTATTGCTCGTAGAGTGCTCCGTTGTACTTAAGAGAGGTTGTCAGTAATTTTCAAGAATCCGTCGACAGAAGCAAAAATTCAACCCTTTTTTTATTTGCTCCAAAAGACCCTTTTGGCGAATAATATGTTTATGGTTGTCTATTTTAGGGGGTGTGAATATGCCTTTCACCCAGGAACCTTCTGATCCAAGCTACTTTAACAATGGTAGTGATGCCAAACTGGTGTGGGACTACACTGATGCACATGATACGATTCAGAGCATTACCTTTAGCGTTGTGATAAACGGTGCATTTCTCAAAATGATAGTCAATGACAGCAATGGTGTCCAAGAACATCCTTCTATTCCTCTTTCTTACAAAGGAAGAGTTAAAATTGAAGGAAGAGCTACCCTGGTTATCAAGAACATCAACCCTGGAGACAATACTAAATTTAGATGTGAATTGGGCGGATCTATCGACGCGTTTGCCAGTACGGTTCAGCTTATTGTGGCAGGTATGTATTACTAACATAGTCATCAATAATCTAACATAAAGCAAATGCATTCAAGTCAAGTCTATTACATTTCTTAGATTTGGAGAAAGTAAACAATAGCATAAATTTGTGAAAACCTTGATATGCAGAGCTGAAAGTAGCTAGCTAACCTGACTTTTTAGAGCAATAGTGGTACTTATATTTGGCATGCAACACTGCACTCCTAAAAGGAGAGAAGAAATTCAACCATTTACTTTACTGTTTCTCATGAGTAAGAAATCAAAGAGTTATTTCTTTATTCTTCTGGCAAGGATTACTTTGTTATGCATAGATAACTATAATGTTACTATGAACACTGAGATTTTCTCTTAGCAAAGCTGTCAATTAAAAATGGTCAGTCGAAACTAGAAACAATCCGACTGGTTGCACAATAAATCAATGAAGGAAAAAATTGCATGACCAATCACAGGCAGTATGTGAAATTAATTTGGTTTTGAAAAAATCATATTGCTTTTCAAGCCTTTTAAGGAGACCTGCCAAAGGGAATGAAAGTCAGCTTTGTGTCATTCACTGCTTTCTGAAGATTATGATCTTCAAGATTTGCAGATGTAAATTTTGTCAACAGATTGGTGACTTCCTCAAGTAATTTCTGACACTAAGCAGCAAGTTGAGACAAAATTTTCTTAAAGTTATGAAAACAATAAACCAACAAAGTCTATAATCCGAGTTCTTTATGCTCTTTGAAAGACCGGTCAGCGATTTGAAGCTTTTGATTTATGAGGCTGAAATTGAATACAAAATGTTACGCGCGACATTTCGGGAAATGCTGCTTTCATAAGAGCAGTTTTGCTTCGTTCGTACTTTTTATTCACGCATAGCGTTATGTGATAATCATAATGATCGTCATGAAAAATGGCTAAACTGCAGAATACCCGGCCACTTTGGTCCGCCTCACTTACATCTGTCGGGAGGCTTTGAAGATCGAGGCATAACACAATAGACTCTATTCTTATCAGACGCTCGTTCTTGTTTACTTTTGTTCATTGATATGAGTCGAGAACAGCGCCGTGTTGACAATGAGCGGAGTTATGAGCAATTTTGTTGGCAATTCAGATTCACACTTAAGATTCAAGAAAATGGAGCGAATCAAATCGTTCAAACAGTAGCGGCAGTCTTGCCTACTTGTGAACAAATATGTTTTTTAGCTTGACGTTAACCGTAAACAGCAGAATGGAATCTTATTTTCTTCACTTATCCTATGAACCTAAAATCATCCTGGTAAAACATTAAGAAAATTTCTCCTGCTCCAGCCAGCTGCAGATAATTTCATGTACCTTTACAGACGAATGAATGCAAACGATTCAACTTTTGCTGTTAGTTGCCAGCCGTAAACTTTTACGGAAACGACTCTTTTGAACTTGATATTTTCTGATCTTTCTCGCTTTCTAAGGAAGTAACCAGCAGGTCAAAAACTTTTTCCTTTTTCTTCCCAATGCAGGCAAGCCATTTCGAAAACAAACTGACGCCAAACGCTTCGGGACAAAACCACGTAATGTCACCTCTATGGAGTCCCTCCTTTGTTCTAAATACAACACACCATTCAAAGTTAAACAAAAGAATGCTTCATAAATATAAATGAGCTTCTTCCGCGCACGTTTATTGCGTGCGTTTGAAAAAATTGCACGCGTGTGCATGGGTTTTTTAACGCACTTTTCCGTGAATTTAGGGCCCAAGTACCTCTGAGCTGTACTGTAATTCCCGCAACAGATTGAGTATTTGTTTAATTTGCTGAGTGATAACCTCTGCTGGGAACTTGCAAAACTTTTAATAAATAGAGAATAATACATGGGCGCGCGTAGATATGGAATTTCTCTTCGAGTGTTTAACTCGATAGCTCACGTGGTACTGGTCGGTGTGTGTGGGTTTTCTGTATACACTTGTGAGTAGTTTACCGTACGCGTCCGGTTCCCTTGTTACAAGGGTGTCGAGGAAGGCGATCTCGTTGTTATTCTCAGTTTAACTCGATAGCTCACGTGGTACTGGTCGGTGTGTGTGGGTTTTCTGTATACACTTGTGAGTAGTTTACCGTACGCGTCCGGTTCCCTTGTTACGAGAGTGTCGAGGAAGGCGATCTCGTTGTTATTCTCAGTTTCCATGGTGAAGCGGATGGACGGGTGTTGTTGGTTGAGGTAGCTCAAAAAAATTATCCGCGTTGTGCTGTTTCATGACGGTGAACGTGTCATCTACATAGCACTTCCATATTCTCTGTGGTTCTGGGGCGGTAGCTAAGGTTTGTTCTTCGAAGGCTTCCATGTATAGATCGGCAATTACAGCGGAAATCGGGCTGCCCATCGGTGCTCCTTCTTATTGCTCGTAGAGTGCTCCGTTGTACTTAAGAGAGGTTGTCAGTAATTTTCAAGAATCCGTCGACAGAAGCAAAAATTCAACCCTTTTTTTATTTGCTCCAAAAGACCCTTTAGGTGAATAATATGTTTATGGTTGTCTATTTTAGGGGGTGTGAATATGCCTTTCACCCAGGAACCTTCTGATCCAAGCTACTTTAACAATGGTAGTGATGCCAACCTGGTGTGGGACTACACTGATGCACATGATACGATTCAGAGCATTACCTTTAGCGTTGTGATAAACGGTGCATTTCTCAAAATGATAGTCAATGACAGCAATGGTGTCCAAGAACATCCTTCTATTCCTCTTTCTTACAAAGGAAGAGTTAAAATTGAAGGAAGAGCTACCCTGGTTATCAAGACCATCAACCTAGGAGACAATACCAAATTTAGATGTGAACTGGACGGATCTATACACACGTTTGCCAGTACGGTTCAGCTTATTGTGGCAGGTATGTATCACTAACATAGTCATCAATAATCTTACATAAAGCAAATGCATTCAAGTCATGTCTATTACATTTCTTAGATTTGGAGAAAGTAAACAATAGCATAAATTTGTGAAAACCTTGATATGCAGAGCTGAAAGTAGCTGGCTAACCTGACTTTTGGGAACAATAGTGGTACTTATACTTGGCATGCAACACTGCACTCCTAAAAGGAGAAAAGAAATTCTATCATTTACTTTGCTGTTTCTCATGAGTAAGAAATCAAAGAGTTATTGCTTTATTCTTCTGGCAAGGATTACTTTGTTATGCATAGATAACTATAATGTTACTATGAGCACTGAGATTTTCTCTTAGCAAAGCTGTCAATTAAAAATGGTCAGTCGAAACTAGAAACAATCCGACTGGTTGCACAATAAATCCACGAAGGAAAATATTGCATGACCAATCACAGGCAGTATGTGAAATTAATTTGGTTTTGAAAAAAATCATATTGCTTTTCAAGCCTTTTAAGGAGACCTGCCAAAATGAATGAAAGTCAGCTTTGTGTCATTCACTGCTTTCTGAGGATTATGATCTTCAAGATTTGCAGATGTAAATTTTGTCAACAGATTGGTGACTTCCTCAAGTAATTTCTGACACTAAGGCCTAGTTCAAACGTCGATCTTTACATGTACCGAACCTAGCGTTTCTATTAAGTACATGTAAAGATCGACGTTTGAAACAATTAGGATCGGCAGATTTGTATTCGGATCGACAGTGCCGTTCTATCCGACTCGGCTAGTCGGATAGAACGGTAAAAGATCGACATTGATTCATACGTCGTACTTTACATGTACCGAACTTAATGCATACATTATACATACGTTAAAATAATTATGATTTACCCACATTTCAAGATAGTTCGCTTACGTGCCATGCGCGAAAGCCTTCGAACCATTCAAACAATATGGCGGGAAAGGAGGAAGGCTCGTGCTCCTCTTGTTTTAAATCCACAAAATATACCTGTATACCCATTGGTAGGCATTAACCGCTGACTACAATGGAGTTATGTTCAGTTTTGCAATTAGGATCGACTAAATTCGGATCGACGTTTGAATCAACTGCCGCTCTTAATTATTCGAGTCGACCCAAATTGCAATTAGGTTCGGTACATGTAAAGATTGACGTTTGAACTAGGCCTAAGGAGCAAGTTGAGACAAAATTTTCTTAAAGTTATGAAAACAATAAACCAACAAAGTCTATAATCCGAGTTCTTTATGCTCTTTGAAAGACCGGTCAGCGATTTGAAGCTTTTGATTTATGAGGCTGAAATTGGATACAAAATGTTACGCGCGACATTTCGGGAAATGCTGCTTTCATAAGAGCAGTTTTGCTACGTTCGTACTTTTTATTCACGCATAGCGTTATGTGATAATCATAATGATCATCATGACAAATGGCTAAACTGCAGAATACCCGGCCACTTTGGTCCGCCTCACTTACATCTGTCGGGAGGCTTTGAAGATTGAGGCATAACACAATAGACGCTATTCTTATCAGACGCTCGTTCTTGTTTACTTTTGTTCATTGATATGAGTCGAGAACAGCGCCGTGTTGACAATGAGCGGAGTTATGAGCAATTTTGTTGGCAATTCAGATTCACACTTAAGATTCAAGAAAATGGAGCGAATTAAATCGTTCAAACAGTAGCGGCAGTCTTGCCTACTTGTGAACAAATATGTTTTTTAGCTTGACGTTAACCGTAAACAGCAGAATGGAATCTTATTTTCTTCACTTATCCTATGAACCTAAAATCATCCTGGTAAAACATTAAGAAAATTTCTTCTGCTTCAGCCAGCTGCAGATAATTTCATGTAACTTTACAGACGAATGAATGCAAACGATTCAACTTTTGCTGTTAGTTGCTAGCCGTAAACTTTTACGGAAGCGACTCTTTTGAACTTGATATTTTCTGATCTTTCTCGCTTTCTAAGGAAGTACCCAACAGGTCAAAAACTTTTTCCTTTTTCTTCCCAATGCAGGCAAGCCATTTCGAAAACAAACTGACGCCAAACGCTTCGGGACAAAACCACGTAATGTCACCTCTATGGAGTCCCTCCTTTGTTTTAAATACAACACACCATTCAAAGTTAAACAAAAGAATGCTTCATAAATATAAATGAGCTTCTTCCGCGCACGTTTTTTGCGTGCGTTTGAAAAAATTGCACGCGTGTGCATGGGTTTTTTAACGCACTTTTCCGTGAATTTATGGCCCAAGTACCTCTGAGCTGTACTGTAATTCCCGCAACAGATTGAGTATTTGTTTAATTTGCTGAGTGATAACCTCTGTTGGGAACTTGCAAAACGTTTAATAAATAGAGAATAATACATGGGCGCGCGTAGATATGGAATTTCTCTACGAGTGTTTAACTCGATAGCTCACGTGGTACTGGTCGGTGTGTGTGGGTTTTCTGTATACACTTGTGAGTAGTTTACCGTACGCGTCCGGTTCCCTTGTTACGAGGGTGTCGAGGAAGGCGGTCTCGTTGTTATTCTCAGTTTCCATGGTGAAGCGGATGGACAGGTGTTGTTGGTTGAGGTAGCTCAAAAAAATTATCCGCGTTGTGCTGTTTCATGACGGTGAACGTGTCACCTACATAGCACTTCCATATTCTCTGTGGTTCTGGGGCGGTAGCTAAGGTTTGTTCTTCGAAGGCTTCCATGTATAGATCGGCAATTACAGCGGAAATCGGGCTGCCCATCGGTGCTCCTTCTTATTGCTCGTAGAGTGCTCCGTTGTACTTAAGAGAGGTTGTCAGTAATTTCCAAGAATCCGTCGACAGAAGCAAAAATTCAACCCTTTTTTTATTTGCTCCAAAAGACCCTTTTGGTGAACTGTTTTCAAAAAATATTCAAAAGTTTGTTCACTTAGCAATAAAGGTAGGGTAATTTTAAAGTTAAAATTGATATATTTAAATGAATTAAAACAGAAGTAGAGACCAAACACGTCGAGTTTTGTCCCAATAGCGTGTGATTTGCAGAGGGAGTACAGCAAGAAAATGGCCGAACTCCGTGAAAATGCACGCTATATATTTTGATCTGGCCCGCTCGCTTTTCACGGGCCAAACATAATATTTTTACATGATAAACACGAAGAATTGCTCGTTGTAAAAAGCTCTTTTATTCTATGTACATTCGTATACCCCCGATGTTATGGTTGTCTGAAATATGGAAAAATTCAGCGTACAAACGGAGTAGAAAATATAGTGTACTTTACGCGGGTGGTTTCAAACGAAAGAAAATTCAGTTGGAGATGAAATATAGTTTCAAAGCTATTCCAAGGGATGAAACACAACTTATAAAAAATTGAATCCAAGATAATTTTTCGTTGTCTTGTACGAGCGTTGTGAAAATGCACTGAAAGCCCGATAATAATTAACGCAAATTAGGTACGTTTTGGCCGATTTCGAACTTTCGTATTTTTCTGTCAAAATAAAAACTCGCTGGAACTTTTGAATATTATTTTTGAAAACAATTCACCAAAAGGGTCTTTTGGAGCAAATAAAAAAAAAGTTGAATTTTTTCTTCTGTCGCCGGATTCTTGAAAATTACTGACAACCTCTCTTAAAGTATGTGGATCTCAGGACGAAATTTAGAAGGTCTGCAATCTGGGTAGGTGTGAGCGCTGTGCTGACTGGTAGGCTCGGATCGTTGTTTAGTCTATGTAAAGCGGCCTGTACTATAGGGACGTTGGTGAATAGCGACTCGACGTTAGAGGATATCATCATTCGTCTGTTTGGATGGTCTCTTTGCTGATGATGTTCGCAAATTCTCCTGAGTTCTTCAGTGTATAGCTGGAGCTACCTGTGAGAGGAGACAAAATTCTAGCTAGACGACCCGATAGGTCGAAAGCAAGGGTGTTGACACAGGACACTATGGGTCTGAGCGGTGCGTTGGCTTTGTGTATTTTTGGTACACCGTAGATTCTGGGTGGTTGCTTCTGCTTCGGCCTGATCTTGTTGTATTCGGTCTCCGATAGGTTCCCGCTTCGTTTGAGTTGTGGCAGCTTTTCCGTGGCTTTTTGGCTCAAGCGCTCAGTTGGGTCTTTGTTCAGGAGTTTGTACGGTCCGGTCTCGATCAGTGTTGACATCTTGGAGTGGTAGGTTTCCGTGTCGAGGACTACAATCGCACAGCCTTTGTCTGCTGGTGGGATCATGATGGAATTGTTCTGTTTGAGACTTTTTAGCGCATTTCGCATTTCCGTTGTGATGTTAGGCTTGGGTGGTGCGGCCTTTTGGAGTAGGTTGTTCACGGTTCTTCGGACTGTGTCGGCTTGTTCCGCGTCGAGTGGTCTGATGGCTGTTTCTACCTTCGCGATTATTTCTGTGGAGTCAGAGTCAGTGCCAACGCAGTCTACGATTGTCATGATATTGTTATGATAAACAAAATAATACATGGTTGCTTGTAGATATGGAATTTCTCTTCTCGTGTTCAACTCGAAGAGAAATTCCATATCTACGTGCGCCCATGTATTATTCTCTATTTATATAATAAGCTCAGTTATGCACGCATTCTGATTGGTTCTCACTTATGATTTATTGGAGGATAGACGAATAGATGACGTCATCATTAAAACCTTTTTTTAATTCTTTATTATATGAAACAAATAGATTCCAAGTTGCCGTGCGTCTGTTCAGTAATAGATCACAGTGGACGTTAAAATGTGGTAAGAACATCAGTGATACATAAAAGTTAAAAATTTCCAAACTCGGAGCTAAAAGTTAAAACTTATGAAATATTTCGTCCGTATTTCGACCGGACTTCATCAGTCAATGATATGAATGTTAAAAAGATGAATTTTAAAAAAGGTTTTTTTTAACGCCTCTTGGGGGTTAGAATTGTGTCATAGATAGCTGCTAATTCGTAACCATTGTCTCTGTTTAACGCCGGTTTCGTAAGTTTAATTTGAATAGCTTCTTTTATCCTGCGTTTGAAGGTGTTAACTTCGGTTGATAGTACTTTTATCTTATTTGGGTCCACCGAGTGGCCCTCTAGGCGACAATGCTCGTGAACAGCTGATGAACTTCTTGATTGGTGTTCTTTCACTCTGATTTCCAAAGTGCGGGCCGTTTCGCCAACGTACTCCTTGTTACACTTCTCACAATGGATCTGGTACACAGTACCGCATTTCTTGAGATTGACAGTTGTGTCCTTGACACGTACCAATTGTGATCTTAAAGAATTGACGGGTTTATGAATAAGTGTAACATCGTGTGACTTGAACGCTCTTTGCAGGCGTTCCGAGATACCTTTGATGTAAGGCGTTGATACATAGATTTTCTTCTCGTTTTGAGGCTCTTCGGTATCTTCTGTTGTAGATTTTGGATGTGGTATTGTTAGCATCCATTCTGGATAGTTATTCATTTTTAGAGCTTGCTTGACATGCTGTGTTTCTCTAGTTCTGTTCTCGTTTTCCGTAACCAAGGTGTGAGCTCTCAACATCAGGGTGTTAACCACAGCTCTTTTGTGTTGTAGATGATGGTTTGACTGGAAGTTTAGGTACTGGTCCGTGTGCGTAGGTTTGCGGTACACGGAGATCTTGGTAGAACCATCTTGGTTAATACTCACACAGGTATCAAGGAAAGGAATCCTGCCATCCTTTTCTTGTTCCGAAGTGAACTGGATGTGTTGGTCAATGGAGTTTAGATGTTCTGAGAAGGAATCGACGGCGTTTTCGTGAATCTTGGCCATCGTGTCATCAACATATCGATACCACATAGTTGGAGGGGTGGGGGCGGTGTCCAGAGCTCTGCTCTCGAGCTGTTCCATGTAGAGATTGGCCACTATAGGGGAAATTGGAGACCCCATTGCGGCTCCTTTCTTTTGTTTATAGAATTCACCCTGGAATGTGAAGTATGTGCTCGAGAGGCACATCTCTAGTAGAACAGATAATTGGGCGATATCTAACGGGCATCTGTCCGGTAAGCTCTGGTCACTTCCCAGTTTGGCTCTGACAACTGGAATGGCTTCATTGATCGGAATGCTGGTAAACAGTGAGGAAACATCGTATGAAACGAGTTTCTGTCCAGGGGGTACTTCAAGTTCTGCAATCTTGTTGACAAAGTCTTCACTGTTAACGATGTGATGACTGTTGAGGCCAACAAGAGGTTTCATAATCTTAGCAAGGAACTTGGCAGTGTCGTACATCACGCTACCAATGCTCGAAACTATTGGCCGTAGCGGTACGTCTTTCTTGTGAATCTTGGGTAGCCCGTAGAACTTTGGGACATTCTCTGCTCTGGGGTACAGTTGATTGTAAAGATAATTAGGGATTCTCTCTTCTTTGCGCCACTCCTTCAAGGTTTGAATGAGTTTGTTTTTGATGGCTCTGGTTGGGTCAGATGTTAATTTTTCATACGTATTGGTATCGTCTAGGAGAGCCTTCACCTTGTTGTGATAATCTTGTTTGTTTAGGATTACCGTAGTGCGCCCTTTGTCCGCTCGGCTGTTCCTCGTGTGCCACTTTTTTGTTCTTACCACATTTTGACGTCATCTGTGATCTATTACTGAACAGACGCACGGCAACTTGGAATCTATTTGTTAAATAGAACGTATTTTAATACAGTGAGGCAGGGAGACCCTCTTTCTCCTTACCTCTTTGTTATTTCTGTAGAAATACTTGCGATCGCTGTGAGAAATTACAAAAATATTAAAGGTATCAAAATAAATGGTTCGGAAGTCAAGCTGTTACAGTTTGGTGATGACACGACTGCTCTCTTATCAGATTTGAATTCTGTTTGTGCTCTATTAAAACATTAGAACCTTTCGAGGAAGTCTCAGAATTAAAACTGAATGTAAGAAAAACAGAGGCGATGTGGATCGGGTCCCTTCAAAACTGTGAAGATGAACCACTGGGTGTCAGATGACAAAAATTTGTTACATTCATAGGGATATTTATTACATATGAAGTTTAGCAACTTGTTAAGAAAAACTTCAAGCAAAGATTGAAGAAAATTAAAATGCTCACAAATCTTTGGAAATCGAGAGAGTTCTCTATTCATGGTAAATTATATATTATAAAGGCGATCCTGCTTCCAAAAATGATTTATCCCAGCTCTGTTCTGTGTACTCCCCCTTACCGTCATAAAAGAATTTAACGCCCTGGTATTTCATTTCCTGTGGAACGGAAAAGACAAAATCATACGACGCTCAACGTATGCACCGTACGAATCTGGTGGTCTCAAAATGATCAGCTACGAAAAGATGGTAAAGGCATTAAGGCTGAGATGTTTAAAACGCGTAATTGATGTTGACTACACTGGTTTTTGGAAGCCTTACCTTAACGATCTTTTAAGAGACCTATGAGGGCTTTTCTTACTTCAGTGAAACTATAATATAAACTAAATAAATATTCCATCAACTTTTTATTATGAGCTCGTACAATCGTGGTCGGATTTAAGAGAAACCGCTGATTCGGATAGTGGTTACAAGTAGATCATCTCGAATAACAAGAAAATTTTGATTGAGGGTAGGAGTGTTTTTTATAGACATTATTGCGACAATAATATTATCAACACAAAAAACCTCCTTTTCGAAAAGACAAATATCAAGTCTTTAAACACTGTGAAATGAAAAGGTTTAGCATAGACAAATTTTTTAGTATGGACAGGTTTTAGAAAATCCGTGCCGTTGGACATACGATCTATAAAAACAATTTTCGAAGTGGTTATTGATTTGGAAAACTTAAAATGCCATGATTATTACTGTCATCTAATGAAAAATAAATATGAAAAGCCAAGGAAATGGACTAAGCTAACTGAGGAGTTTGAATTAAGGGAAAATCAACACTCAGAAGTATATCTCCTACTGTTTAGAGTTGCTAGCGAACCGTATGTACGCTCGTTCTAATACAAAGTGTTAAACTCTATCCTATTTTCAAATGAACTTTTATATAAAATAGGTTGTTTCAAATCCAAATTGTTCCCTCCGTCAAGAGACTCGCGAAACAATAAACCATATCCTGTCTGAGTGTTGTTATTCAAAGTCTTTCTGGAATGAGGTTCTTACTAACATATTGAATAAACTTAGTAGTTGCCGGTGTCTCTCGTTACGTGATGTGATTATTGGAATCTTGAAGGAGGGAATGGATCTTGACAACTATACAAAAGTTTAAGGAAAAAGCTACCTTTGGACCAGTAAACAAAAAATCATTAAGCTAAACCTAAGACACTTTAAAAAAATTTTGAAAAAGAAATACGAAACAGAAAAATACATCGCTTTCAGTTCTAATAAGATTAATTTGTTTAACAAAAAATGGAAAATGTTTGGGGAAGTGATTTTTTAAATAGCTTAATATCTAAAATTTTTCTTTGTTGTGTGTACTTCAAAAAATTCCTTGTCTGAAAAACTTGCAAAGAATTAAAATAATTTTAATCTATATTATTACTCTACATGGTTGATAAAATAATTTTTTTCCTTATCTTTTTTGTAATCTATACGACTGTCCTCCAATAGATCATGAATGAGAACCAATCAGAATGCATGCATAACTGAGCTTATTATATAAATTAAAATAGTGGGAGCACAAACCATTGTTGACTACACAGCTTTGAACATTCATATAGAAAGTATTGACTCATCGTATCAGTTCGTGCCCGAAATTACTGCTTGTCTTTGTGATGAACTCATTTCACCCTTGGCAAATGATTCATTAAAGCATTCCACTAAAATGTTTCCAATGGAATCTCAAAACATTTTGTAAAACTCAACTGGTACCTATCGTTTCCTGGAACTTTATTTAAAGGTTGAAACCTTAGTACACTCCTCCAAACTAATTTTCCCTTCAGCGCTTTGTCTTTGTTCATCAGTAAGAGTAGGTTTCGGTAATTCCTCGTATTTAAAGGATGGTTCATTTTGTTGTAAACAGGTCCGTTAAATTTCCAAATACCATGACCCTTGGCCTTATCACCGAGGTCTTGAAATTCTATTATGGAATGATCTGTTTTTATAGAGGGTATTATATAGACAGAAGAAACATTATCCGATAAAGAATTTGAAGTAAGCCAGTAATCTAACCTAGAAAAAATTAAAGGTTCAGACTGGCTCCGAGTATAGCTACGCGTTGTTGGATTTTTAATGCGCCAGATGTCTTGAACATCCAGTTCTGATTGTTCGATGATGTTCAATAGCGGCAATTACAGATCTTCTCGGAAAAATATTTCCACCTCTTTTGACAACAGCGGGGTTCAAAGGACAAGTAAAATCACCTCCGAAAATGATGTTTTCAATCGAGTTAAAATCTTTTTCAATAATAGTTTGCAAAACCGCATGATAAAAAGAAACTGAATCGTTATCACGATTTGGGCCTTAGATGTTAAGAGTTTGTTCTCCGCAGAGTTTGTTCTCTGCAAAGCACAACTTTTAAGATGAGAAATCTGCCTTGCGTATCGGCCACTATTTCTTCAACTAAACAATCAAAATTATTTCTTATTACCGGGGCCAGCCAAAGGCTGGAACCGGTTATAAAATGCTGTCTGTTCCTTTCGTTTTTTCAATGTCTCGTTTCCAGGGCCCCGTAAATCTCCTTTTCTTTTGTTTCGTTTAACACCACGAAATTTACTAAAACAAGGTTGTGTATGTATCCTTAAAGTGTCTCCTGTATTCCGAAAACTAGTCACCAGTCTTCTAAAACAGAAAATGAAGTGTAAACAATACAGTTTCCATGGCAACCGATTAAATCGCTTTCAAAAACTTTGAAAACCTACCAAAATTGCCCGTAAATACGGAAAAAACAGTGATATTGATTATACTACGTCTAAAGTTTTTAAAAATGCGGGCACCGTGTGCTATTGGAACAAGTCTTCCGGAATTACAATTTTTTTCTCAAAAGAATATTTGTGATAAAATAGACTTTCATATCGCGCGACAAACTTGGTGATGTAAACAACCCTTATGCATGCTAGTCTAAACGTGGGTTACCAAGGCAAAAGTGGCCCCGGTAAAATTCACGAAGTGATTCTCGTTAAAATTGCAACCCCACGAGCATTGCTTGCCCCATGAGAGTAAAACAAATGAGCACCCCATTCCTTTTTCCACTGCACTTCAATTCCTTCTGTAGAATGAGTTTCCTGCAGGAAAATAATGTCTGCTTTTTGCACCAAGTAAAGATTGTCCGTCGTTTTCGATAGTTGCCGATGCCTCTGATGTTAAGAAAAATTAATTTACCTGACGCCATTTATAAAATAAAATAAATCTATCTATGTAATGAAAGAAGGCGGGCTGGACCGTGATATAATAATTTCGTAACACACAAAGACATAAATTACTTGGAATTATTTGGGATTTAACCATAATAAAGGTCTTTTAAGAAGCTGAGAAACTCTTCAGGGATGATGGCTTCGACCAAAGATTGAATATTAAAGTGAATTAAGCAGTACTGCGCAAATTAAATTTCTACTCTACAGGAACGGCCTTACCGTCTACCAGTTGTTTTCCCTTCGTAAATCTGACTCTTTTTCCTTCTTCAAATAATTTCTTCATTAGCGGTAGAGCTTTCTTACGAAGTTCAAAGTCTCCAGGAGTGAAGTCTTTGACCAAACGTGTTCCAGAAAGTACATCTTTTTTTATCTGGGTCCTTCGCAACTCGAAGTAGACTTCTCTTGAAAGGTCTGCTGTACAGCTTTGCTATAAAATGTCTGGGTTTTTGACGTCGCGTTTTTTTCCAGTGCGATGGGAGTTTTCTATCTCTCCCTAGGCGTCCTCGAAACCAAGAAGCGTTAAAATATTTAACACAAGGGCCATGCATTCTTCACCTTCATCTTCATCGACACCTATCATGCGGTTATTAAAATCTCGTGAGTACCTTTCCAAGTGTTCGATCCTTTTCCTAAGATCCATGTTTCTTTTTTTAAACTCGACCATTTTGTCATCTAATTCTCAAAAAAAAACTTTTCGTTGAGGTTAGCGAATCTTTCATGCGGTTTACTTCTTCATCAAGTTATTTCGCTTTATCATTCAAGTTGTCGATGTCGTCTATTTTCGACATAACGCTTTCTATTTTAGACAACCTAGCATTCGTTTCTTGCTGGAAGTTAGTCAAATCATCTCCAAGTTTCTTCATTTGTACTGTGAGCTCACTCCTCCTAGATTTCAACTCTTTTAACACTTCGGCTGTCATGGCGGGTTCCACGTGTTTGAACAACTCGTTTTGTGAAGAATCCAAACTCACTGTTTCCTACATTTACATCTGGTGTATGTAGCTCAAAGCCCGGCAATGCATGTCTCATATTTCACTTGTAGAAAAAATCAAGGGCCACACATCTTATTTTGTTTTGTTGTTACTATAAGAAGGCCATTCTTATTCATGCACCACAGCCATCTTTATAACGGATTTTCCAAATTTTTTAGATGGTTCTTCTCTACCCTCTCGATCAAGATAGACATATATGTAATGGAACCCCAAAATGAAAAGCGCTGTAAATATGCTAAAGAATTCTTGAATCTCAATAAATTGGTTATTTAAATCGTAAAGGCGACTTCTTGATCCTCAAAAGCTATGTGAATTACAGGTGTAACTCTCTGAATGAAGTGAAGCTTTGTGACATCTGATTAATTGTGCTCCATGACATATATCATTTGCAAGTATTGATATATCTGCCAAGTATTGTTTAACATTTATTTCAAAATTTAAAAGCAAATGGAAAAAGGAAAATTTGTAAATATTGGATTTGCGATTTTGGAAAGCCATTTGCACATTTAAGAGAACCCAAAGGCCTCTGGAAGATGTGATAGGCAGTTTCTCTCCTTTCATCTCTTCCAAAACGCCGGTTTTCACTTACAAGTAGATTGTGTTTGCAGGACAAAAGTTGTGACAGAAAGAATGGAGTCTATTATGTAACAACATATTGTTGTGGAGAAGCGTGTTTGTGACTTAGATTCTCGTTTGATCAGTTTGACAGCCATTCATTCAATAGTTTTCTCCTGTCTGCTAACCTCATATCCAAGATGTCCCATGTGCTGACAAATTAGTTTGGCAGGTTTTGACTTGGTGTGTTCATCATGATCTTTTCGGTATTGGGTTTCAAAATAATTTCATCTTTATCATCGACGTAGGTCGAGATGCATTGGCTACAAACTCATATGCGGGTGTGCTTTTGGCATCAAATTGACAGACGTCAAGACAATGAGAACGCAGACCAATACCTCTCTTTACACCATTGGCTCAGACTCTTTAGTGCAACAGATTTTGACAATATACTTGTGTGATCAGTGCCGGAGTTATATATATATAACACTATATGAACCAAATTACAAGGAAAAAGAAGTAAATCTTTCTGTTCTGTCTTCCCTTACTAGATTTGTATGGGTCTGCATGAAATATATTCATATGCGGTATTGACCAAAAGTCAAAGTTCGGCTAATATCCGGCCAATATCCAGATGGCTGGATATTGGCCGAATTTTGTTGTTGTGTTTTTATGGACCGTGACGAAGTCGAGGTCCATAAAAACGCAGAAAAACAAAAAGGTAAATATCCAGCTATCTTGACCGAATAAGCTTGGTCAATAGAGAACATATGTTCCACAGTTGATCTCAAGTTTTTATTTTATTTTTTGTCTTCATCTCTTCAATCTCATTTGCGAATTGAAAACGTAAATTGGCCACCGTAAATAATTTAAAAGCTGACGTTTTGAGCTTTAGCCCTTCGTCAGGGCGATTGGAAGAATTGGGGGTTGTGTATGGGGTTATATGCAGAAAAATGAAGCTACGCTATCAGTGGGAATATGGTGACGAGAAAACGAGAATAAATTGGTTGAATGAAAAGCGTTCGTTGATACCGTGGGGGATAAGAGAGCCCATTTGGAAGATAAATTTTTGTTTTAGAGTTTTGCAGCTTTCCAAACTGCCTAGATGTAAGGAGAGACCGAAACTGCCATATGCTGTTGAGAATTATTAGGAAGATTTAATTGTCTAAGGACTGGTTTGGATGCGTCCTTGTCATTTCTTTCTACGTTGCAAAGGTGTTTTCGGAATCAGTCATCTGACTGTGATATATGGAGAGGTATTGGTCGGCGCACTCATTGTTTTGCCAGCTGTCATTTGATGGCAATAGTTCATCAGCACGACGGTTTGCAGCCAATGCTTTTCGACTTAAGAGTAGCAAATAAGAAGACGTTGACTGATATCAGCGAGCCCGCAATGTGACATGAATACTGGTCAGAGTATTTTGTGGTGCAACAGCTGTCACTTTAACATCTCAATGGCTGTGGTCGCACTACAGAGTTTAATCACGATTAAGGCACCTCTAATCACGATTTAGCTAATTCTCAAGTGCAACCCCAAAATGTGTCCATTCGAGATTACGGCTGACAAGGATGTAATTGACACCACGAAGAGGCAGACTTCAAACACCTAAAGCGCATTTTAAAACGTCTAAAAAAGTAGGATTGATCCCGAGATGTATCTAAAGCTTGTAAGTTAGGCCAATCATGTGCTGGCACAAAAATTAATGTTACACAGGTATTTTAATGCACGTGCTTTTTCCTCTGAGAAATACTTATTATCCTGTCGAGCAGAACTCTGAAATTTATTGTACGATAGTAGAAAATGTCGGAACAGCCAGGTAGTTGAGGATACGCATCCAAAGAGGAGGTAGGCACACAAATTCGTAGACATTTCCATTAAAAAATAAAACAAGGATTGATTTTGCTAATCTCCCGCTCATCAGTACTTGGCAGCCAGGAGCGTTGTTCACCATGAGAAATCGTATGGGGGAACCCGAAACAGGAGTGCCAACACGTTCCTGTCTGACCTCTACTCAAGACCCAAAGCCTCAATTTTACGCCGCCGCAAACTATGGCTGGTTCAGTTCAGCAGATCAACCTTTAACCTGGACTGCTAATTCGCCTTTGGCTGGCCAATTGCGACCTTTTTCGCCCCCGAGTTCCAGCGGGTTGGCAGTGGAGTCCGGTACAGCGATTTCATCCAGCCCAAAAGTCCCAGAAATATCCGGCTGCAGAGTAAAATGGGGCGACGAGGAGAGGAAAATTCTTCTACAGATTGGGCTGAGCATTTTCTAGACTTAAAGAAGAAGAGGACAAAGGCTGTCCGGGAGAAAATTACGCAAGATCTAAAAGAGCTATGTAAAGATCTTTCGGAATTTTCTCCTAAGAGCACCAGTCAAGTTAAAACTAAAATAAAAAACTTACCGATGCATATGAGGACGCGAAAACGAAAAATTCACAAACGGGAAATGCGAGGGAAATCAGTCCCTATTTTGAGGTAATCGATGAGGTTCCGGGCACAAGAGAGGCGACGCGTCCCACCCATGTCCTTGAAGTCAGCGATATGGCTCATTTACACCACCAAAGCGGTAGCCCAGCCTCATCCACATCGAGAAGTGAAGGTGAGGATGACTCAACGGGCATGATAGACAACTGATATGAAAGCAATGTGGATGAAGAGGAATTTCAGCAGTCCCTTGAGCTACCCATTAAAAACCCAAAGAAGCGAAAGGCCACTGAAAAGAAAGCTGGAAAGGAAGATGCCGGGCATGACGTTGATGCGAGCGGCAAGAAAAAGATGAAAAAAATGACAGCACCAAGAAGCCCAAAATAAGTAGGGCTCAAGATATGTTCAAAGCGTTTTTACAAGAGAGTAAGGAGCACGACAGAGAAATGGTGGAACAGATGGTGGGACGCGAAAGGGAGATGCAAGCTTCCGAGCATTCCCTCATGCGTGAGTTTATGGGTTCACTTACTCAACTACTTAAAAAGGACTAAAGAACTTCTGCGTTTTGACTTTTTTAAGTTCCTGTTTCGAGAAAAGAAATGTTTATCTTGAATCATTGGCGGGTTTTCAAATAACATAGTACAATAGCACAATCACATCAATGGTAGAAATGAAATGGTAATTATTTTCTGAAAAAATATTGGAAAAAATTGTCATCCAATATTAATATTTTTTCTTATTACCATATTTTTAATTATTTCAGTTTGAAAGATTTTGTTTTCGATTGTTGCAGGTTGTTCGTATACCGTTTTACAGAATAGTTTACAAGGGTTGCTCAAGACTTATCTCAATTAGGCATAAACTTACTCATAGTTTTGATCCATCTGAAAGTACATTTGCGTCAAGAGGGCGACGCATCAAAATGTTATTGTGAATAATGTTTGTCAACTGCCTGGTTTACAGAAAATCCCTTATTATGTCACGCACTCTCTTTCCCTCGTGACGTTGAGGATTTAGGGGAGGAGGTAGTGTGAAGGGAATACCAATTATATTTGGTTGATCATCTAGTCGATCCCCTATATACGGGGATTTTCACCCAAGCGTTTACTCAGACAACGCCAGCGCCCTTGGAGTTCTCCAAACCCCTGTTCAACTTTCACTCTTGTTCTGCAGCGGGATAGATTCAACCTTCGTTCAGGATTCAGCATTCTCTGGATATGGCTTTAATAATTTCTTGGAAAGAGGATAGGCTGAAGCACCAAGCAAAAGAGGTGGAGTATTGTACTCACCAATTCGGCGTGAAGGCTGAGTTAGAATTTCACCCCTCTCAATTCTCTCAAAGAGCTTGTTGTATCTATAAACGCGAGCATCATGTATACTGCCGGGACATCCTACGCTAACGTTCAAACATTTTCCATTTGCATCCACTACAGCTTGGGTAACAACACTGTAAAAACGTTTACGGTTGTAATAGTCCTCCCGATCCTTACTGGGCCCTTTGATTGGTATGTGAGTCCCATCTATTAAACCGACAACTTGAAGAAAATTGGCAATTTCTTTAAAAGCATCGATATGTTCACGTACATCATTATTGACATAGGGAAGAAAAAATATACCAAAAGATAAGCCATTCAGGGCTCCTGTGACCTCATCCACGATTTCTATTGCTGTTGATTTACCACAGCCAAACTGCAATCCACAGCTATGGTAGGAATCCCCAGTTGCAAGACGCCAAAGTGAATGGCCACGCGCTTGGGTACAGGTACAGCATCACGCATTCTGGTGTTTTCTTTCGATATTTCAGGGCCAATTTTGTCCACTATGGCTTGAAAATTCCTTTTGGAAATTCTAAGATGACATTTCCATTCATCATCAAAGTCCTGATCTATCGTTGAGTTACGTCTTAAACCACTGTTGGGGAAGAGGAAAAACCCACACGACTCGTTCCGCTGGTGTTGAAATAAACAAAGCTAACAGAGAACGAAGTCTACGTTGTTGGCTCAAGAAAACATGCCAAGCTTTTTGAGACGACGCGAACGTGCTTTTGCAATGGCCCTCCAAAAAAGATAAAAGGCAACGAGGACAAGAACAATTTGAATTTGATTAGCCATGCCAATATCTAAATTTATGGAACGGCTAAGTCAAAAATAATGTGCGTTGTGAAAGAAAAGCAATCATGCGTGTTGTGATGCTGCTCTGATATGACAGGTTTTCCTATCTCTTTTTACACCTTGCTAAATCGCGATTCACAATAGCCCTATCTTAAATCATGATTAATCGGACTTAATCATGATTGCGATCTCTTGTGCGACTACAGCCAATGTGGAAGTCCGCTATAACAATGCACTGGCGGAGTTAAACGATTGCATTGGAGGCTTATTACACTTAGGACCAAATGTTATTCCGTTTAGAACTTTATTACATTTAGGACCAAATGTTATTTTATTTAGCACTTTGTTACATTCAGGACTGTTATCACATCTAGGCCTTCAACTTCTCTTCAACTTGACTTGTACTGAATGAAGTTTGAGCCTCCTTATACAATCAGTAATTGGTTGCTGGGGACTAATTGCTGGATGCTTTTGTTTATTGTATTGTAATTGGGTAAATTTCTAAGACTCGCTGTAAGTAAGATTTGCTACACCACATGAGGAATGATAAAATATCTTTAACCTTTCAGAGGCACCACTTATAAAGCTCTCGTTAGGAGGAAAACATTACATTGAGGGATCCCCTGTCACCATAGCCTGTGAAGCTTCTGGGAAACCACTGCCGGATGTAGCATGGATTAGAAATGGAGAACTGGAAAGTTCAGGGAATAAAGCTGCGATTTTAAAGTTCGATAATATCAACAGAACAGATGCAGGAAAATACAGATGTCAAGCCAATAACTCAGTGGAAGTCACTTCCATTGACACAACAATTGTAGTTCACTGTAAGTATATTTTTACCTTAGTTTTTGACTGTGTTTAACTCATTGTGACAACTCAAAATTCACTCCGTTTGACTTATGCAGAAGGGTAGCGCATATTCCGATTCTGTGTAAGGATGAGGCTAATGGAAAGCTAAGAATTGGTCAAAATTCTAACCGTTTGCTGAGAAATTACATGGCTTTTTTTTTTTACTGATAGCTAAGATCAACCGATAGATGCAAAACTGGGCTGAAACAGCATGCGTAAAATTGTGCACATATTTGCATGTGTGGTGTTGAAAAGAGATATACTATTTGAGGGCGAGAATCCATTTTACGAATACAGAAACGATCATCGCAGTTATATACACTACTAAACTAGTAGTTGAAATAAGGCCTGGAAAAATTCATTTGAACCCATGACCTCTGCGATACTGGTGCAGTGCTCTACCAACTGAGCTAACAAGCCAACTGGGAGCTGGTCATCATTTTGTTTCAAACAAACCTTCTATGTGGTGAATAATGACTGTAAATATATGAAAATCATATAATTATGTACACTGCGGTTGAAGAAATGAACATAGAAACAATTCTGGCTGTTATGAACACTAATGGAGTAGTTGTTGAAATAAGGCCTAAACAAATTTAGGCCCATACGGGATTTTAACCCATGACCTCTGCGATACTGGTGTAGTGCTCTACCAAATGAGCTAACAAGCCAACTGGGAGCTGGTCATCGTGTTGGTTTAAATGAACTCTCCATGTGGTGAATAATGACTGTAAATATATGAAAATCATACATGTGCACTGCAATTGAAGAAACAAATATAGAAACCATCCTCGCAGTTATGAACACTACTGATCTAGACATGGTTTGATGCTACTCTGGTTTACAGATTTAATGAATGTAACCGAAGAAGTTACAATTCATAGACCCAACGTTTCGACACTCTTGTCTAGTGCCTTCATCAGGGGTGATCTAAATGCTACAACGAGGTCCTTTTGATATGATGGCTAATTAGCTGCCTTTTTTCCGACGAGGTGTAAATAGGCGTCAGGAAGTAAGCCGCCATCGTCACGATTTAAAGGAGCGTGGGCGGAGTTAATATGCCAAGCTTCCAAACAAAGGCGCTGGTGGTAACGCCGATTAGTGGTGATAATTTTAGAATTATCCCACCCAATTGTATGGTTAGTGGGGCTTGTGTGCTCCGATAAAGCTGAATTTTCCTTTTTGCAAAAGGAAACCGCTTTTTGATGCTCTTTCAAACGTGCACCAAACTGACGTTTGGTCTGTCCGATGTATTCGTTGTCACAGTCATTGCAAGGAATAGAATAAATGGCGTCGGTTCGTTGTTCTTTCGTTACAGGATCCTTGGGTTTGGCGAAAAATATGCCCCAAAGTCTGAAAAGGTTTTAGAGCACCTTTAACGTTGTGGCTATTCAAAATTCTCTTGATGGGTTCCGTAACACCCTGAATGTAAGGAATAACAGCAAAACCAGTCGCTACTAGTTGTAACTGATTTTTGGCAGTTGCGGAGAAAGGTTTTTTTTTTCTACTGATCTAGTAGTTGAAATATGACCTGAAAAAAAATCAGGCCCGTACGGGATTTGAACCCATGACATCTGCGATACCGGCGCAGCGCTCTATCATCTGAGCTAACAAGCCAACTGGGAGTTGGTCATTATGTTGTTTCAAATAAACCCTCCATGTGGTGAGCAATGACTGTAAATTTATGACGATTATATATGTGCAGTGCGGTTGGAGAAACGAATATAGAAACAATCCTCGCAGTTATAAACACTACTGCACTACTGAACTACTGAGAACAAATCCAGCGCGTAGCATGATGGAGGGCTTGAACTTGGGACCATCTATTTATACGAACTCAGCGGCCCTGATCACTTGGCCACACTGCCTCCACCAGGTGCTTTAACAACCTACTGTACAAGAAAAGTTTTAAGCTTAATTAAGCTGTCTTTACAAGCTCAAACCACATGTTCAATGCCAAAATAAATAGTCCCAGCAAGGGAAAGTAAATGTCCAGTATAGACACGCCATCCTGGTGGAGGACTTAAAGAAGTTGACAGCCAATTCAGGGTTAACTTTAAGCAATCCGTAGTCTCTGGTGAGAACGTGTGGCTCCATTCAGTGTTATGTGGGTTGTAGAGGAGGCCGCGGTGGGAAGCTTGGTAGCTAACAGTTTTGCCTTTCCCTAGGATGAACAAGGCAAGCGGTATATAACAATGATACACGACAGTATAATGAAAAACCACCCAGGCAGACTTCAAGGCAAGTTTAGCTACAAGAAAGTAATCCGAATGCTAGAAGTACAACATGATACAGATGGCCACGGAGCTTTGAGGCTGTACATTTCAAAGATATTCCGAAGAATGTTGCTTTATTTTTCATGTTCCAAGCATGGCTGGAGTGAATTACGTACTGTTAACAACATCTGGCACCCATTTCGTGAAAGTCCCGATAACTTAACGGGCCCAAAGCCATATTCTGAAAGGAAAATCTAAAGAGCAGAAGAGCAGGTTCTGGCGCCCTAACCAGTCAATTGAAAGTTTTACTGTATAATTCTCAAAACTTTTGAAACCTGCACCTGAAACAACAAAAGATCATATTCACGGGCCCTTAAACTACCAGGACTTTCTAGAAACGGGCCCCTGGTGAGAAAACTGTCCTCTTGGCGTCAGTACGCTGGGGAATATGATGAGAGTTCTAAGGTAGTGCTTTCCAAGGTCTACACCGAAAGGGCCACAGGCAATATACTTAGTTATTTGAAGCTGGTTTGAGGGGTCGTCATATTTGACTTATTTCGGGCCGCAGAAACCCGATCAGTCTTCAAAGGGGCGGATGCATCAGGCAAATTTTTGTTTTTAAGTATGCACTTTTTACTCCAAAAATTTCCAGCTGAGCAAACTTCAGAAGTGCCTTCCTGTTGATCAAGTAATTTTTTATCTCACTTTAAGAGAGTCTATTCCAACAGAAGCCAACCAAACTATTTAATTTTTGCGTAGCAATCAAGCTGTGAAGACAAGGAATGACAAACACAACAACGATAAAAAAAAAATAGAATAAAATATGAGCGATAATTATCATGGCGAGGCAACACTTTCCTAAGGAATTACAATTGACATGTAAACATAAACTTTCCCGCCAACAGAAAGGTGTTCAATTTCAATGTGATTGACACTGTGGTTATCAAATATTTAGTTGTTTGCCAGTACATACGCGATAATAATATTTCAAAATTTGTTGCAGACAAAATTTGTTGAGATTTTTGGCAGAGCAGAACAAGTTTTGTCAACCTAGAGTGAAGGATACCTAACCCTTTGGGCAAACAAACATTAGAATAATTGTTTTTTTATATCTTAAAAATTGGAAACAAACAGTTTTAAGTACTGTGACTAAAATTCCAGTTTCTTACAAACTTCTTTTTCTTTCATTAGTCTAGCTTAGTGTTTAGCTTTAGAACATTGTGTAATAAAAAAGAGAGCGATAATTCTGCTGTCGATGTACTATAACTATATATACATGTAAAACCATACTATTCTATCACAGGTACAGTCATTTATTGGAAGTTACTGGTTTAAAAATAATTTCTAATTTTTAACAGTTTTAGATTAGATGGAGGAGTTAGGTTGACAGAAGAAAAGAAGGATTTGGAGAGCTAAATGATATTTTAAATATCTCATTCAAAAATATGTTTTAAGAACTTGAAAACACTTCTTGTTCTTCTCGTTCTGGTTTATATTTATTTACTTTTAAGATCTGATAACGATGCCAGTCAGCAGAAATTGTAGAAATGATATCAATACAGTATGGTAAATATCTTGAATTGTGTCATGGAAATTTTCTTCTTTTCAATGAGATAGAATTACCAATTCCACCCCTCCCCTTAACCATAGGAGTGTTCCTACTTTAGTTTACCTTATGTTGTTCTTTCAAACAAGTAGTTTACATTCTATTGCCCGTGTGAACTTAAAATACTTATTATCACAATTATAATTTTATTTAGCTTGTTTCAGATTCAAGAAGTAAAATGAAGCACAGCAGTATGAACGCAACCTGACCAAAATCTCCCACGTTTTTTGTTTTGGTTTTTTGCTCTGCTGCTACTATCGTACCATACACTATTTTGCATTAGTTGTACCGTTTTCCTTGCTCAACTCCTGGAGCAGGTTATTTATTTATTTATTCTACAAAGTGCTTGCAATGGCAAACTTGAGGATGCTTGGATTGTTAACAAAAGCATGAATTGTTTTTTCGCATCTTTGGTAGTGAAGTCGAACCAAAAATCGATCATGATTTTGAAAATGCTCCTCTCTCTAAAAGCACTTAGCCTATGAGGCTCTTGACATAGGGTTTCTCTTAAATTGATCAACGGAGGCTCTGTTCCTCAGAAAGTTCTTAGATGAACATCATTCTGGAACCAATTGAGCAAAATTACGAATGTCTTAGATTCAAATTGGGTGTTTCGCTTTTTCGCGAGATGAAATCCTCTCACGTGCAGCCGTTAGAGCACTGTTGCACTCGTCTTCTGGCTCAAAATTTAGGATTTTCACCAGAAATTCTGCATGAGCGACGTTTTTATGTCTGGTAACAAGTGAAGTTGGCCTTCAAAAATTGCTCACTGTAGTTAACAGAGGATTTAAAATAGCTCTCCTGGTAACGACATAGTTGGTGTTATTTTTCTTGCTGCAGTAATGCCATTGTTTTTCAGCGTGCATTGTGTAAGTTAAAGTACTTTGCTTTTAGTCAGCATTCTAACCATGGGTGGATGACTTGCTGAAATTTTCCATTACAAAAGTGGTATATTTCTGTCCAAGGCATTCCATGAATTGATACTAAATTAACCCACAGACGATTAACCCGTCCGTGTTTCATTATCATGCACCATCTATACTTTTACAAGAGGTTATGATTTATAACCAGGGGGAATGTATGAGCCATAAAATAAACAGAGATTAAGATTTTGATTTGATTTACATTTTTAGACAAACCCGAAGGTGCGAGACTCATTACCTATGCTTCACAAAATACTGTCACTGAAGGAGACACAGTTACATTCAAGTGCATAGTTATGGCTGCTGTGCCACAAGTGTCAATTTACAAGTTCTATTTCAATGGCCGCCTCTTAAGTGGGAAAAGCAACATTGAGTATACTCTCAATAACGTCAATCGATCTCAGCACTATGGCGAGTACAAATGTGTCCCACATAATGACGCTGGAGATGGAGCAGAAGCCACTGCGAGACTTAACATAAATGGTGGGTAGAAACATCTTTAAGAATTTTTGAGTACTTTGGAATTATAATCCAAAACGGGAAAAAGTTTTTTACCAGTTTACATTGCGTCAATGAAACTTCCAACAGAGTGAATTATTACAACCTCAAACAGGGAAGAATAGAGACCCTGGTATTCGGGTTGCCCCCTTCAGGCTTTTTCTGAGAGTAATGGGAATGAGCGTGGAGTGTGAGGTCGTCGCTACCTTTCCCAAGGTAGTTGGGAAAAGTGCTGGTGGAGAAAGCCTGTCTTGGAAAATTGAACCAGATATGGGCACTTGGGTGCAGTGGGTGCCTAATAGCAAAAGTTGTGTCTGATGATAATGAACTAGTGCCTAATAATGGTGGACAGGTGCCTAATAATGATGAACTGGTCACTAACAATGATAAACAGGTACCTAATGATAAAAACAAATGCCTAATTATAATGAACTTGTGCAAAATAATGATCCATAAGTGCATTATAGAAACAAAACAATGATTTGGTGGAAATGGCACCCTGTGGTTACTCTAGATTGTTGTCAGGCACGAGAAGTCTGTAAGTTTGTGTAGCTTTCTGGGAGCCTTAACAAGGTGGTACATTTAATTGTGTAGCAAAATACCTGGAATTTAGGTACAAGTTTGAGATTAATCCCAGGTCTGATTTTATTTTTTTTGGTTTAAAAAAAAAATCAAGACATTATTCCAAAGCAATTATCCTGTGTCCGCCAAAGACTGTGACTTATGCTTTTCATTAGAGTATTTTAAAACTGATGTAATTTCTGATTAGCTGACGTAGTGGAAGGTTTTTTTAAGATTTTTTTTTGTATGTGCTATATTTTATAATCTTATTTATAGTTATGAAGAGGATGATTTTGAACCAAATCGCACTCTAATGTTATGGTGTGAATATTTTGTTGTTCCTCTCTTCTTACCTAGTTCCTGTCCAGTTTACAGAAGTGCCACAGAATATAACAGTTAATAGGTCAACTCTGCTGTTTTTGAGTTGTGATGCCTCTGGTTTTCCTGAACCTACGATAAGATGGGAAAAATCTGGGATTAATTTGTCCCACAGCAAACAGTTGAACATCACCAGTAGTAACAAGAACGATGCAAGAGAATATGTTTGCATCGCAAGCAATGGAGTAAGACAGAAAAAGACAGTAAGAGCTTATGTCACTGTGCAATGTAAGTCTTATTTCCAGTATGTCATAAAAAGCTGCCTCTGCTGCTGAATCCATGATATAGTCGAATTTATAGGTGTTCCTACGCCAACACTCTCTTGGTACAAACCTAACGGAAGTGAAATAAACAGAGTCAGAGCCAGAGAAAACAAAGTACAAGTACCACTAAGGGGTGATCAAGATTTTGGTCATTACAAGTGCATTGCTGCCAATGGACTTATTCCATCTGATGAGGAGTTAATAAAGATAAATCGGATAAGTAAGTAAAAAATATCATTGTATTTTGATAAGAAGAAAACTATACAGAAGGTCCGCATTCTCTTTTGTCTTTGCTCATTATCACTGTTTCAGGTGTATTAGAAGTAAAATCCAAATTTTCTTACAAAGTAATCGACATGGTAACTCATTCTGTTTGTACAACGCATTCGATAATTGAAATTATAATACTTGCGGATAATTTGCAAGGCCCTCAGGTGTGTGGAAGCTTATGTTAAACCATCAAATAAGAGATTACTTATTCTACTATTTTATCGTTTTCTAACAATTTGGCTGCTTAGATTTCCACATACAGCCTATGTGGCCTTATCTGAGCGTTCCATTCGTATTTTTCACCTCTTTAGAAGCGTTAGACCTTCACATATTTTTCGCGTTCGTTCGTTTTTCGCAATGTGGCATGAAGGGTTAATAGTGGAATTATGCCAGATACAGTCAGCCTGATCTTTTAGTGGAAAATGCATCCATATTTTTAAAAAAAGGATTTACAGTAAACTATCGACGCCTTGCCCTTTGGTAGCATTAAACACGTCACAAAAGAGTGTTGAACTTCAGGCAGATTGATGACATCCTCCCATGAAAGTATTCATAAGAAACTTCCTCAACCATGGACTCTTAATTTTTCCCTATTTTTATTGGGGTCTTGGCTGAATTTATCTGGTAGCTGCATATACATTCATTAAATTGTGATAATACAAGGACTTGCATTCATCCTACGTATTGTGACAAATCTCACTGTGTGTAATCACCCAAAAAAATTTCTCCTTCCTTTTTTTTTTGCTCAAAATGATCCTTTTTTTATGGCACTATGAAGAGAAACCAGGGAAAGCATCCATCAAATCACCAGAATCAGTAATTCAAGCAACTTTTGTAATAATAAGATGGACTGCACCAGCTGATGATGGAGGAAGTCCAATTATAGGATACCGAATGATCTTACAAAAGGGTGAAACTGAGATAGAAAAGGATAATATCACCGATCCTGGGACGACAAGTTATTCGTTTCGTGGTTTGGAGAAAAATACCAACTACACGGTGAAACTGTTTTCCAGAAATTTTGTATTCGAGGGAGATCCTGCTGTGAGGACAATTAAGACCAAGTTTGAAGGTGAGAAATCACAAGTGATTTCGTGACTAAGCACTTTGCACCAATCATTTTGTTGCAAACTTAGATTTGTCCCAGTTTTAACAATGTTATCTGCTCACCACATTATAAGATTTTTTGTTTAAAGTGTTTTTCTACTCCTTGGTGGCCAGTTTCCTTTCCCTTTTTAATAGTTATTTGAGAGGTTCCTACGGTTGTAGAAGCATAATAATAAATAAACCACAAGGGAACATAGGTGAGAACAATGGAAAACCTACGCGGCTACATTCCGTAAATGCTACCTGTTTTATCAAGTATTGTTTGCCTTTTTTTTTCTTTTCATTTTTTGATGTTCATGTTTCATAACCTGTTTGTGTAAATAAACAACAAAAACGGTCGCTAGATAGTTGGTTGGATATTGTTTTCCTAAACTCTTACCGGCTATATTCAGAACACCCAATAACCAACTACCCCTTTTGAGAGTGAGACGATTTTCACACATTGGTTGACCAAAGAACTGAAGTTTGAGGTAATGGGCCTTTCATGAAAATCTCTTTAATATGCCAATATTATGGGGAAATCTCGTCAAACAGTTTGTGGACGGCCCCGAAGAGTCCTCCGTTTATTTTCTTTATGATGAGAAAAGTACGAGCGCAAAAAAATAGAGTTTGAGTGAAAGAAGTCAAGCTATAAGCTGTAACCTGATAAAATACGAAAAATTACGAGGCATGAAGAAAGTTTGAGATAGGTATTTAAAAAGCTAAACCTCTTGCTTATAATTAAGGTGGATGGATGTCGTTTTCTTAAATACCTGCCCGCTATACTCAAAGCACTTAAAAAGAATCAAACCTCCATGGGTCCCATAGCTATCAGGATTTGCCACTAATTTATCGACATTTTTTGCACACTTCTGGACACTTTTTTCGTGAAACCTTCCATTGTTTTACACATATGGTACTTCTTGTGTTAACGCTAGGTTTGTGTGTAACGATTTTCTTTCAAAACTATGTCACAGACTTTAAAATCAGTAGTTCTAGAGCCAATGCCAGTTGGTAATAACGTTAGTAAAATTATACTCCCCAGTATAACTTATATCGTCTATCGAGGGAAAATGGCGGCACTTTAAAATTCCCATAGCTTGTTTTAATTTCGAAGGGATAAGCCCAAACCAAAACGATTAAGGTTGCCGTTATCATTTTTTGTCCTTTCAAGTTACTTTGAATTCATATAAATATTTAACTTAATTTTGCTAGTTATACACTTTTTTTTTAAAAATATCCCAGAAAAATCCTCTACCAATTTACAGGTTATTTTATCACTGATAATGTTTGTGATCAGGTTTGTAACAAGAAGTTGTATAATTATAAGAAATTTCACGCTGTTCGTGTTGTTGACATCAATCTAGGAGCCCCAGATGTGGTCGAAATCGACGAACTGCCACGTGAAACAACAGACGATACAATTACCTTAAAGTGGAAGGAGCCAGAAAATAATGGAAAAGTTATTATCATGTATACAGTGTACCAAAGAGTAGTGACTGATGGAAAAGTGGACAGAAATAAGGAGAATCAGAGATGTTTCTGTGAGAGAATTGAAAATAACGTTGGAGGGAGGAAAGGTATATCAGTTTGCCATTACTGCAACTAATGAGCTTGGTGAAAGCCGAAAACAAGAGAGAGCAAACATACAGCAAGTCAAGGCAGAAAGAAGTATGTTCAAATGAATCTTGTTTTCCCTTTTCAAAGGTTTATCCTTTTCTTTTCTTAGTTTTCAAGCACTCTCTATGTCATAAACATCGAGGTATTTACGGGTGGATTCTTAGCTTGCGAAAACCTGAATGAATGAGAAAAATTTCACTTACGTCGCAGTTGATATTTGTGTGCCAACTAGAGGCATATTGGCTGATGTACAAGAAGTTGTTTTGCAGTGTATTTTGTTACTACATTTCAGTTAACAAGTTGATAAAATAATTATAATGATTGAACGGCAGCAATTATACTCACAGCCGATGGCTGTGTGAATAATATCAAATTCAGAAATTACATTCCTATACAGGACTTATTTATAATGACAGGGAAGCGACCTTTGACATACAAACGCATTGCAAAGATACAGAGTCATCCACCAGGCGTAAATAGGGGGCTGGACTCTGAGGTCGCTACGTTGATCACTTTATCAGCGCTACTTTTTCCACCAGAGAGCAACTCAATTATTTGTTAACCATTGTCAGTTACTTTCATTCAGCTTTAAAATAGAGTTTTTATCCCCACAGATGGCTCGGAAAGCGCAGCAAAAGGTAGGAATAACAAAGAAATTGTGGAATACACTAAAGTTCTCTAAACAACCAGACATGGTTTAGTGCTACTCTGGTTTAAAGATTTAATGAATGAAGTTACAACTAGCAATACTCCTCATGAGAAGGAACCAGCGTCTGGTTTTGCTGTTATTCCTTACATTTAGGGTGTTACGGAACCTATCAAGAGAATTTTGAATAGCCACAACGTTTACGTTGCTCAAAAACCTTTTCAGACCTTAGGGCATGTTTTTGCCAAACCTAAGGATCCTATCACAAATGAACAACTAACCGACGTTTTCATTCTATTCCGTGCAATGGCTGTGATCACGAGTATATCGGACAGACCAAACTTTAGTTTGGTAGACGTTTGAAAGAGCATCAAAGAGCTTTCAAAATTCAGCTTTGTCGGAGCACACATGCCAAACTAACCACATAATTGTGTGGGATAACTCTAAAACTATCTTCACTTACCACCACGAGCGCCTTTGTTTGGAAGCCTGGCATATCAACTCTGCCCACGCTCCTTTAAGTCGTGATGGTGGCGGCTTACTGCCTGACGCATATTTGCACCTCGTCAGAAAAAAGGGCAGCTAATTATTTTGCGTGTTAAAGGACCTCTCTGTGCAACAATTAGATCACCCCTGATGAAGGCACTAGACAGGAGTGTTGAAACGTTGGGTCTGTGAATTGTAACTTCTCGGTTACTTTCAGTCCATTTTACAGTTGCGTGCTTGGCTGCCAGGCCTTTGAACAGGAGTGAGGCTGAAGGTGACCTTGTTATGATACAAACCTTGCTGCTTTTCAAATGTAAATGACTTTTTCATGCAAACTAGATACTGGTCTCCATCATTACATGATCAACTTCAGCCTCACTCCAAATCAAAGGCTTGGCAGCTAAGTACGCAACTGTAAAATGGCCAATTCATTAAATCTTTAAACCAGAGTATCGTCAAACCATGTCAAATTGTTAAATGTTTACACGTATTCTTCCGAAAACGGACTTTTTCCAATTGTAGATAGATAGATAGACTGTGTTTTATTAAAATTACATTGCAGATAAAAACTGAATTGCGTAACTTCACATTAATCAATTGTACAAACTGTTTCTGCAACACATATTTATGAAACTTGTTGCCGCTCTGTCGGTCTTACAACGATTAAGATTGAAATTCCTCTGTTTCCTTAAATTGTAATTAGCCTGATAACTTTTTGGGATTAAAGAATGAATTTTGTTGTTTTTGTTTTCTAAAACTGATCGGAAAAGTGTCGATGTCAACTGTTCTTGGTGGGTTCTCAAGCTTGGGATGTTTGCTTGATCGAGGGCTTCTTTATATGATGCTCCAGGGAAGTGCATGCGAGGGCTCTTTTCTGCACTCTCTCCAGATCGACTTGTAGATATTTCGGAAGTGCATGGTGGAACACTGGGCAGGCGTAGTCTAGGCAGGACCTGATGGTTGCGCAATAGATTGCTACAAGATCGATTGTAGGTACTTTAGCCCGCTTAAGTTGAATCAAAAAATAGTGTTTTGAGTTGGATTTCTTTATTATTTCTGTAATATGGTTGTTCCAAGTTAGAGTTGAATTAATATTGAGTCCAAGAAGTTTAACACACTGCACAGATTCAATTAGTTCCTCGTCCACGTTGGTTTTTGGAAATTGGGGGTATTGAGGGCTAAAGCTGATCAACAGTTCTTTGGTTTTTGCGCAATTCAATTGAAATAGATTTTCCTCAGACCAGGACTGTACTTGGTCAACTGCACTTTGCGCGTGACTAATCTTTCCTTTCGGGACGGTTTCTGATACCGTCGTATCGTCAACGTATTTCCACAGATTAAAAATGTCGGGCGAAACTGACAAATCGTTTATCATTAAAAGGAAAAGCCAGGGGCCCAGTTTGGTCCCCTGTGGTACTCCGGCAGGCACTTTGCTCCACTCAGAGAAACAGTCATTGCCAAGTTTAACTCTCTGAGACCTATTTGAAAGGAAGTCAACTATCCAGTTAATGTCCAGTTGATTCAGTTTTGATATTAGGATGGACTGATCTATTAGGTCAAAGGCCTTTCGGTAATCAAAAAGAAGGACCCGAACTGACGCTCCGTTTCCGTCTGTTGCTTCAAGCCAATTGTGTATCATGCTTATGAGTGCCAGTACAGTGGATGATCCAGATACCGTTCCGAACTGATTTGGGTCCGCTTCTTTTTCCACGGCCGGTTTGATGAAGTCAGAAACTATAAAATCCTCAGCAAGTTTTGATAACGCAGGTGTAAGTGAAACTGGCCTTAGCTCCTTCTTGGGATCAGTCACTTGTTTTACCTTTGGGAGGGGTGTTATATTCGCCAATTTCCAAACTGACGGCAATTTTTGTTCTTTGTAGGAAGTGTTCAAAATGTCCGTTATGGGCTGTGCTAAAATTTCGGCGTATTCCTTTAGAACCCAATTAGGTATGCCGTCCGGGCCAGGAGCTTTGTGTTTGTTGAGGCGTTTCAGATTAATGTACACTCGATGTGTTGATATTTTAGGGAATTCGGCGCCTTCTCCTGTAGGAAGGAGAATAGACGTGTTCTCACAGTTGATAGGCTGATAAGACTGGAGCGGTTCTAGAAGAGCTTCATTTATTGCACTGGCGATTTCTTGGGGGGACATGTTGGTGAATTGCTGTACGTCGAGGGAGGACAGTAAATTGGGGTTTTGTTTTTTGGATCCACTCAGTTTATTTATCTCTTTCCACCACTGACGGGGATTCATACCTTTGAGATCTTGCACTTTTGAAGTATAGTAGGCTGCTTTGCATAGTTTCCTTTCTCTATTGACAGCATTGCGGTAAAATCTGAAAACTGGACCCTTCTTGTTGGAATGAAATGCATTTTGACGCAAACGAATCAACTCCTTGAGTTTTATTGTCATCCAAGGGGCGTCCTTCGGGTAAACTTTAATCGACCTTTCTGGCATGATGTTATTTATGCCGTTTGTTATCAGTTCGTTTAAAAAATGCGGAGTTTTCCCTCACAGGAGCTTTGCATATTGATGCATGACCAGTCGACATTGCTGAGATAGCGGCCGAGACTTGTCTTCTTGCTTTCTCTCATATCCCTGATATTGATCTTTTTCCTGGTATGTTGGTTCAGTATCCTTTCCTTCGGCTTTACGATGACTGTGCTATGGTCTGACAGACCAAAGGGGGGAAAGCTCTCGGGCGTTGAGAAGTGATTGCCCATGTTTGTTAGTATTAGATCAAGCGTGGCCTGGCCTCTTGTGGGGAATTTAACAAGCTGCTTTAATTTAAAATGGTTCCGCAAATGGCAAATATCAAGACGGTTAAAATCGCCAGTGACAATAATTCCACAATTTGGATACAAAGATTCGGCTGATTTCAAACTGTCAAATAGATGGTTGAGCAAATTCTGACTGTCGGATTCTGCTGGACTGTTACGGCCTGGGTAGTAAACGACGGCCAGCAAGATGCAAGAAAAACCGCGGGGAGAGCGTGATGGATCTAATTTGAGCCAGATTATTTCATGGTCGTTACAGCAACGTAACTTCTCGGGAATTTCATATTTGACGTCCTCCTTGACATATACACAGACTCCTCCATGCTCGTGAGATGATCGGTCATTCCGTGTGATGTTATATCCTTCAATGTTTACAACTGTGTCGCTGATGTGGTCTTTCAGCCAGGTTTCTGTAATGCAGCAGACCTGAATTTTTTCCCTTAAGATTAGTTCTTCAACTTCACTCAGCTTAGGAACCAGTGACATAGTATTCGCTAACATAATGGTTGGTACGAAATGGCTGGTGTTTTGCTTTTGCATTTTGCCATTCTTTGTTGGAATTGTAATCAAATTATTGATGTTTCTTCCCGGTGCCCGTTGATAACTTCTTTGCAAGTGTCGTGTTTTCAGCGATTGATTGGATATAATTACTGGTATTCGGTGCTTTCCTGCTCTCTTTCCACGATATCTCAGAATTCCAGCAAGTTTTAACGAGCCTAGAGCATTAGAAGGTGGCGGTATTGAGATGGTGCGGCGAATATTGAGAAGATCTTGGCGTGAATAACAGAGACTCGTGCAGTCGTTAGTATGCAAATAGGAAAGACAAACTGAATTCCCGCGAGTTTTAAAACTTGGAGGATGATTTATGGTTCCATCTGTTTGCCAGTTTCGTTGATGTAAGGAAGAGCTTGGGCCCGGGTTGGTTGCAACATCCATATACATAGTTATTTCAATCGGAGGATCGTGTCCGGGAATGCTGAGGGAAACAAAGCCATGTTTTCTCCAAGCGCAAATTGCACGGCCTGTTCGATGGAAACCGGTTGAACCGCTACTGTTGACAGTCGTTAACACTTGAGATATTAGATAGGGATATTCGATTTGGTCTTGTAGTGGCAAGTCTTGCAGCTGATTAACTGGTAAAATACCAATATAAGATACTAAAAACAAGCACAAAAGTGCAGAACGAAAAAGATTCGTGGCTGCCATTTTGGCGCCTGCGCAGTATATTCCATATTGTGTATATATTCCATATTTGTGTAATTAAACAACTCATTTCTGTGAGTGATAGATTTCCACGTTTTTGTTTTTGTCGTTGTTGTTGTTTTTAGTCAATTAATCAAAATATTACTTTTAGAAATTATTATATAAAGACTAGCACCTTACTTTTCTTTAGTACCTACCTATTTTTGGTCATGAGTCTTAGCTATGTAATGAGAGCAGTTTATCGACCACGATTAGTGTAAATGTTGTTTGAATGTTACTTGATAAAGCTTTGTAAAATGAATCATTTTAGGTCCTGAGGAATGTAACTGCCCATCTAACAACGTCTTGTTGGCCATAATTGGGGTTCTTGCTTTCACAATCCTTCTTCTAATTATTTACATAATCTGGCTACATAAGAAAGGTAGGTAAAATATTCATAATCTATGATAGAGGGTTTGGCTGCAAGATTCATTTTTATACAAAAGCAAATTTTGACCTACATCCACATCATTTGTCTTTTTTTCCTTTCGTTCTTTTTCAGGCGCTCTTGGGAAACAGAGGTAAGAATTTGCTGCCACTTGGATTGTGTCGATGTAATGTGCTAGATATGGTTTCATCTTAACTCAAAATTCCACTTAAAGCTAATGAAATTCTCAGCTTTTTATAAATATTCATATGCTTTCTCAATTGTAGGACTTATGAAGATGAAAGAGGTGTTTACGACGTAAGTAACAGCTAAGACACTGAGGTCGTGTTAATGTGGCCAGAAACTATGTAATCTCTACTTTATATAAGAAATAAATGCTTGCAGAAAATGAGAAGGAAAGAAGGTGTAGTTCTACAAAAAAAAAAAGCATATTGCATTAGTGGAAGATACAATGAAATAGGGGAGGAAGTAAGACTCGATAAGGCCTCTGTCCTAGAATCATGTCCTTTACCAAGATACTCCATGGATTTTCCTTCGGTTGTCCCTGGTTCAACTGCGTGGCTTCACTTCATAGATCGCTAACTGGTCTGCACCCAGCTGATATTTGCTTTCTAAATAATTGTTTTTTCGCATTTTTGGCTGTCTTATTTTCTTGACGCCATATATTCAAGACGTAAGTCTAGCAGCTGAGTACAGCAAGAGTTTTTTTGTGCGTGTATTTGTCAAAAAATTGCAATACAAATCAACAATCTTCATGTTGCAGTTTGTAGCTTCGACAAATATGTTATGAACCTCGATCACTGGACATGATAGTTTCAAAAGCAGAGAACAAAATGTTAGTAATAATAAGGAAAAGAAATTATAAACCATTTGTAATATTTTGTCATGCAAGAATGTAAAGGCTTGTGTGATGAAAATGGGTAAACTGATTTTTATAACCATGTGAAACTTTTTACTGGGATTGATAACAGATTTTTGTATGAATACCTTAACGGTATGTTGGTTTAATAGAATGAAACAGGATTAGTAGATATCGAACCAAGTCAGCCCGATTCAAGGAAACTCACTCAGCCTCCTGCGGAATACATGGATCTCATAGAAGTCAACAAAGATAATAGAAAAGCACAAAGAACAGCTCCAGGTGCTGATTACGTGCCTCTTCATCCGTTAACACGCTGCTGGGAAGTTCCAAGACATCACGTGACCATAGAAAAATCATTGGTAAAGATGCTTTTGGTCAGGTTGCCAAGGGAACAGCTGTAGGGCTTAGAGGGAGTCCTGAAACGACCACAGTGGCTATTAAAATGCTGAAAAGTGAGCTTTTGTACCGTTAATTGAATGACAGTCGTGGCCTACAGTAATTCAGGAAATGTTACCGGGTTACCGTATAATTTTAGCTATTTTCCATTTCATATGTATGTAATTATTTCGGCATTTCGCATAATCTTCCCTTTAACCAAATTTTACTCCTTGTTTTTAATGCTCCAGCAAACGCTACTGAATCGGACAAGAGAGATTTGATGAAAGAACTTGACACAATGAAACAGCGGAAACCACATCCTTACGTCATTAAACTTCTGGGATGTGTCACAGAATCTGGTATGCTTTGGTTATGCGGGTCTAATTTTGTTGTACACATTTTGCTTATGATTAACTCTTTAACGCTTTCTTGTCGTTGATAATTTACTTTAATGGAAGAGTCACTGCTTCACAATGAAGCACAACAAACAACCATTGTATAAGATAATTTTATCTTTTTTTAGCCAACATGGACGCTCCTGGATTCACTGTTTCGAGCAGAAACGCGTTTTGTGACGGAATATTTGGTCTGTACCTTCGTATGAGACCGTTACATATTATTTCACCATCTCTTCCTAAAACTACATCTTGTTTTCGTGCGATTTCTTCGAAAGTATTGACCATGACTGGGCTATTCATTTATTTTATTTATTACTAATTTTTTTTAGAGAGTAATGTATAAATTAAACTGCTTAATTTCTTCAGAACATCTGTTGGTTTTGATTGAATATGTGCCTTTTGGGGATCTGCTGGGTTATCTGAGAAAGAGCCGTGGATTAAAAGACACTTATTACAAAGACCCGGATATCAAACCACAAACAAATCTGACGTCACAGCAGCTGATGAAGTTTGCTTGGCAAATTGCTGATGGAATGAGTTACTTGTCCTCAAAATCTGTAGGTCAATTAAAATAAAAACGCAAAAGACAAATAATTCTAAAGCCTTCTTATAGGGTTATCGTCATGTTGAACTTTGTCTTGCATAGAATGTAATGTCTTCACTTGATCACGCCCGGGAGATGCAAACGTATTCTTACCGTGTTGTTGACGCTATTTTTTTTAGGGCGGGAACCCTCACAATCTTGACGTCATCATCTAAGTTTTACTTTAATGTGCGAATGGCGATATTTGTGCATCGTTGCAAGTACACCCCATTAAAATAAAATATCTGAGTTTCTCTCGTGTACGCAAAGGCAGAGACGTGAATGAATAGGATCTTTTGAGACATTCAGCCTAAACTAAGTGTACAACAAATATCCATTTTAGTGACAAAAAAGAAAAGGAATTAAAACTTGAAATTTAAAAATTCGTCTTTGGTCGTTAAATTGCTACACTAGATAATCCTATTTAGATTAAAAACTTAAGATACGCGTTCTATGAAATAACTACGAATTGCGCGAGTAAAGTAGTTTGCTTCTCTTTGGAATATCAGGCAGTAATTATAATAAATTAATTTTCTGCCCTCTGGAAGAAAGAGAGATACGTACACCACATTATGTTGCTAAACATTTCTATTTTCCTTCTTGAACCATTTCATTTCAGTCCTTTTTCTTCTGCAATCGCTAATTTTTGCCGTTGCACCAATTCTTTCTTAGATCATTCACCGAGACCTTGCGGCCCGCAATGTGTTGGTTGGACAAAAGGAAACGTGTAAAGTGACAGACTTTGGAATGGCCAGAGAAGTGCAGCAGGAAAATATTTATGAACGAAAGACTAAGGTAATCAAGAAAGAGGGGAGGTGAGGGCGTTACTACATATCGTTCAGTTAAGTGATCTTTCACAATCATTGTTGTGGTAAAGCTGATATATTCCTGATTTCGATCATGAATTCCTTGGGACCCTAATGAAACTATCAGCCATGCGTATACGAGTACAACTTTAAATATCACTGTCTTTGACTAGTCGCTTCATATAATTTTTGAGCTGATTCACAAAGTGATATTTACAATCTTTAGGGCCGTCTTCCCGTGAAGTGGACAGCTTATGAGGCCTTGTTTTATGGTAAATATACCACCAAAAGTGACGTGTAAGTATACCCGATTACTACCTTTAGCAATTTTCCAACAAGTTTTATCAATTTTAATCAGGACATGACTTTTATGCTTTGTCAAAGAATACATATATTTTAGTTGTCGCATATAATGTTAATGTCTTCAGCCACCTAATTTATATTTGTTTGATTTGTCATTCTACAGATGGAGTTATGGAGTTTTGCTGTACGAGATTTTTACCGTAGGTAACATCGAATGGAAGTTTATGAGGATTTTCTGTATATTTACAATGTATCGTGTTCGGTTGGACAAACGTAATGAGCTTCCCCATGCAACCTCAAACTCCGTCACTGACACAGGTGGTGTTTCAATGAAGGTCTGTCTTTCGTCACATTCATATTTGGATTGTCTTATGGTTCTTCCAGGCGGTTCGCCTTACCCACGAATGGATGGAAGAAAAATTGCCAACGTACTTCAGGATGGATACAGGATGCCTAAACCACAACACGTCGATGAAAAATTGTAAGTTTTCTTTGTTAACTCGTTCTCCCTCGTCGTAAAGGGAAACGTTCTTTAAATCTTTAACTTATCATTTGAACAATACTAGGTATCAGATCATGATGAAATGCTGAAAGAATGACCCGGATGCAAGACCAACTTTCACTAAATTGAAAAATCAGCTTAAGGACATGGAAACCCCACACAAGGTCAGAATTTTGATCAATATGAAAGTTTCTTTTCACGAAGGACCGACTGGCTCAGGCTCAGCTAATTAGGGTTAAACAGCATTGAGCCTTAATAGCGTAATAATATGTACTCATCTCTGTAATTTTACGAAGTTTGGATCGCATCCTCTTGTTATGTCACTGAAGCTAGCACTCCACGAAAAACAGCAAAGAAGCTAGAATGTCTCAATGACAATTAACACTTCATGGTTATTTAAAAGATCATAGGATGATTGCAAAACTGCATTGAGACGCACAAAGAGTAGCAGACGACGACGCCATGAAATACTTTCTCCTTGAATTTGTTTTCAAGTTGGTGTGAAAAGCTGACTTCTTTTGAGGATAAGCGCTTTTCACGTAAGAGAAATACTTTTTTAATGTTGCTGACTATTATATTATTTTCCTTTGCAGAAGCTGATCAACATGACAATGTATGACAAGCAGCTGTATGCAAACGTCGAAGATTTAATGGTGTAGTTAGATACATGTCCCCGGTGTATGACACAACAAGTTTCAGGGATAATCATCTATTCCTTACACGCTTGCTTGCTAGCCATGTTGTGTTAATCAGTTAGGCTGGAACGTTGTAATACAATTGACTTTATATTCTTAAAGCTGAAACGAAGTTACAAGTTTACCAATAAAGTATACTCTCATTTTCTCTTTAACATATTAAGTACTTACATGTATGCCTCGACACAAGCATTTGAGTGCAGTTTATTTTCTGGCTCAATTCTGAAAGGCAGTACAGCGCGGAAAAAAATCCAATGATGAGATCTCGCACTGAAAGCTATAGTTGTGTTCAATTTCAATAAATTGCTAAAAAAAATTTTGCCGCAAAACCCGCTTGTTTGCAGAAAAGCTATAGTGCGCATAAATTGCTTTCCCTAAGACTGCCTTTACCTGCGATACCAACTCGAAATACTTTTACACTGAAAGTATTAGTAAAATTAACGGTATTCTAATCAAAATTATACTTGGCACATTATTTCTGCGAGAAAGTTTGTTGTTCGGCCTAATAGGCCGATAGTTTTCGCGTACTAGATACTATAACTCAACGAAACTGGGTTTCGGTACGTTGACCCATCTCCATCAGCGTACGGGGCGGGGGGGCTGAGGAGGCTGCAGCTCCCCCTGTCGGAAAAAAATTGGTATTATTCGGGCAAAACTGATGTACCGTTCGGGCAAAGACACATTAAAAAATATTTTATTATTTAATATCTTGATTTATTTGTTTTCATCCCGCAACTCGCCTAATCTTCTAACTGATCTCTGTACTACTTCACGGGATGGCTGTTATTACTCGGAGTTAGAACATTGAGTTCTGCCGAGGGACTGGGAGTGATCAAGACCGCGCTGGTACTGGAACTGCGTATGAGTTGAAGGCCATGTTGATTTATGTCAGTTTTCGAGTGCATGTGCGTGTAATCTGGTGTATTGAAGTATGTCTTTGTCGAAGATCATATCGATACCGTGTGAAATGTGAAAAATGCGAGAAAGAATTCGACTCCGACTATGTAGAAGCTCATTCCCGAATTGTTCACAGCGGCCGAAAAGTGAAATGTCTGCCAGTGGTAGAATCGTTACAGCTGAAATTAAGTGTTTCTTCTCTAGATGCAGTGCAGCAGTCGAATCTCCAGGTCAGACACAGGAGGCACCGCTTGTTGAATGCAGTCCAGAGAGACGACAATGCTACCGAAACAACCTGTTTTACCCGAATATCCGGGCACCAAGTTCAGCAGTGAGTCTTTCACTAGACGATTTTAGCCTGACTGATATAAAAAGTATCCATGGCTTAGTTACGATGTCGAAAAGGAAGTGTGTGTATGTTTTGCCTGCATAGAGTTTGGAAAGGATGCATCTTTTGTTTTCAAGAATTAGAAGAAGCCATCAAAGTTAACAAAACACAGCCAAAGTGAGAATCATGTAAGTTGCATGACTAGGTGGCTGCAGTTCAAAGCAATAGAAACAAAGAATAGCAGTGTTCTGCAGCAACTAAGCAATGCACATAAAGAGCAGGTCAAATTTAACAGGAAATATTTACAAGTGATAATCGAGTGCTCGATTTTCACTGCTATGCAAAATATTGCTGTTAGAGGCCATGAAGAAAGTCGAAACGATATCTGGGAAGTGTCAGATATAAACAGAGGAAACTTTCTCGAATTACTCCATTTACGGTGCAAAGACTTGCCATGGCTGCAGTCAAAACTCCAGACGCAGCCCCAGTTGAAGGAGATTTTTGCGTCTGTTTGGAAATATTCCCTAACGTTATTTTGTTTCTAGGAGCAAAATGATGCTCAAGCATACTGAGGAGAGGGGGTGAAATGGAGGGGGGTGGTCGTCTTAGCTTTGCAAAACGAATTCACCGAAATTTTTATATATATAATTTTTTTGAAGGCTTTTGCTGAGAGGGGATGAGTCTTATTCTAACATTTCTTCAAATGTCGAACTTTGTCAAATACAAGGTCTGGTAGGACTAAAAGAAACTACATTAACAACAACAAAACAAAACAAAAATTAAATCCCTTCTGGTTCGCTTTAACACCAGGCGATCAACTGGGAAGCCTTTGTTTTACCATAGTGTGTCTTGAACTAAACGGTACACACCGAAGATGCGTAGAAAGTGCTAAGAAAAAGATCTCCCGACTTCCGACCACATTTCGCGTAACAAAGAAGTCTCTTCTTATATTCATTCTGATATGCTGCTCTTGGTGTTACACACGGATGAAGTGAAAAATAATCTTTGAATACGTCTTTCTTAATCAAATATAACGAGAAGTATGTGGGTCACAGTGGCGGAAAGTGAAGAAAAAAAAACAAAGCAGAAAACAAACAAACAAGAACAATGATTTAATCTACTCACTTTGCCCTACTTCTCTGTGAGTCAACAATATTGAACACAAAAACTTTTGTGCACTGCTAATATAAATATTTTTAGCTTTAAAAGTGAATAGCTGAAATTCTTTTGAGTCGTGAATGAGCCGCTGGTCACTCACACGTCGAGGAGTCCACAAACTTCTTGAAAACTGCCATTTATCTATATATGAAAAAGCAGGTGAGGTTTGGGTCGGATCGCGTAATGCTTCGCTGTAACTATCGCGCAGCTCGTTTCGCTCAGTTTTCAGTACTAATTGAACCCCAAGAACAGGCTGATGGCTCTCGCACTTGATATGGGTTGGCTATACCAGTCTCGTATCCAACAAGAGCTAATAGAATTGTTGAGTTATGAAATTTTTCACTTTTTGATAATGCTTTCGGAGCTAACTAAGTTCGTTTTAACTCTCAGTTTTTCTTCAAATTAAAGCCACGAGAAGTCAATGTCACATCCGGTCGTCAAAACGGCAAAACTTAAATCACATAAGCAACGTTTTAGTTACGTCCGAGGCTAAATTAAAATTCAACGCTAAGCATTTTACACAGCCGGACGCGATGTAAAGTACTCTCCGATCCAAGAAACGTTAACGGGTATGACATACAATACTTACGAGACAAGCGTTTAGGTGTGTTTGAGTTCCAGCCTATCAACAAGCGAAAAATTAATTTTGTGCACAGTTTTTTAAAGTGTTTCGTTTCACTTGAACGGAGCAAAGCTTGTTACCGAGGATAGCTTTCGTTTCAATATCCCGACCTTAATTTCTCGCTCCGAGTATACGAGTTAACAAATACAATCCTACTGAGACAAACATTCGATTGAATCAATAAAACGTCATCCTTATCTTACAGTTTTGTGCGAACGGAGCTAGTGCGAACTCCTTAAGTTAAAATTCAAAGATGAGTACCATTCAGTAAGGTCATATTGTACTTTTTGACTTTTACCTTTTGATATCGATATAACGTTGACTAGCATTTGCTTTAGTTAATTTCTAATAAACAGAAAGAAGTAAGTGGTTCCAGCCAAAAGTAGATTCAGCTGAGCGACATTCGGATCATTCTCCATAGAAGGTTGTATATGAAGTGATGACCGGAGTTGAGAGAACCAAACAGAAGACTAGAAATGCAATATTATGATTTTGAAATTAAATAAGAATAGATAGTCAGTGAGCGCGTACCATTTTTATCCAGTTGGGACTCGAAACTACCACCTTCCGTTCAGTACTTCGAATACTCCAACGCTGAGATACAGAAGACTTGTGGCAAGGTAGCACGCTTAACTATGTCCTTGGATTTGATGTGATTCTTACGCGCAATGATGATCTAAATGAATATCGAAAATTCTAAGCGAGGTGATTTTAAAGAAGAAGGATGTTATTCAGTGAATGGCACAGGCAAACTCGGGAAAGAAAATGAAAAAAAACTTATGTGCTCCTGATAGGACTCGAATGTAGACCTTCCAATTTGTGCTAGAGGACGTTCTACCACTGATCTATAAGAGACTCGTGGCAAGTTAAGTCGCATAAATAGGCTCATGATGATAGACTTCTTGCTAGGATAGAAATGTTTCGCTTTTCCTTTTTAACTCGTGACTTGCGCGCATGCGCAAGAGCGAGTTATAGATACGATGTGGGGAATGGCATTCGCTCGCTCGCTCGCTCGCTCGATTGGTCGATTCCTGTAAACCTTTTTTTAGATTTTAGGCTTTTGAGTGCATTTGATAGTTTTTGGCGAGCAATAAACAGACGAAATGGCGACCTTTGTTGCTAAGAATAATGGTGGGGTGAAAAAGAAGCCAATGATAATCTTAAAATAGTTTTTTTTTTCATTTTAGTTTCAACAAGCGGCGCCAGCGACTGGCAGGAATGCAAGGATTCACACTGAAATAACAGAACAACCTTCGTCTTTCATAAAATTGTAATTTACAATCCTTGAACTAGAAAACAATCCGAAAATTCATTGAAAATATCACTTACTGCGAAGCGCTCGGAGTTTACAGATGTTCAAAACCTTTTTCTGTTATGGCTTGAGATTAAGGACAAAATTGATCATTACGTTTCGTCGCGTGTGTTTTTCTTGTGTGAAGCAACAAAAGATGCCGGCGACTGACGAAATTACAAGTTAACACGAAAATCAAATAACACCTAAACAAACAATTTTAGCCACCGATTTTCAGTGAATTTTTAAAGAATAATTTTCTTTTAAGTTTCAAGACAATTTGAAGATTCAACATACATACAACGTACTAAAATGCGAAAGTTACATACCACAAAATTGATAAATAGGCCTGAAATGAAATTCTATCTTGTTATTGATTATAATAAAGTTCGGATATAACGCGTGCTGTCATTGGTTGAAAGAGCGTGCTCTATGAGAGTATAGAGCATAGAGCTGAGCTAAAGCTGTCACGCCATCTGTCAAATTGTACTATGTTCGACCTTTTCCGGGACTTCTTTTTAGCTTTTTTTCCGATAACTGAAAGTGAAATTGAAGCGAGCCGGCAAGTAGCAACAGAAGAACCAAACAAAGGTTTGTAAACATACCAGGCGCCGTAATTTACGTGATTAAAACGTGAGCAGATGCGAAAATCCAAAAGGAAAAACAAAATAGACATTCCGAGTTTTAAAGATTTTCACGCTCAGTTAGATTGCAAGCTTACGTACGGTAATAAAAATCAAACACAGCTAACACTCGTATAGTATATAAAGTTCAGTGTTCAAAAACAAAACAGAACAAAACAGAAATGATGAAAAATATAACCAAACTGGCATAACTGTTAAAATTCATACTAATCATGACGGTGTCTGAGCGAATATGATCATGCTGAAGTTCATCGCGGCTCGCTCATCATGGCGATCTCCGGTCATCACGGTAAAGCAAGCCTCAGAAACTACATTGGCCGGCCTTCGAGTGAAAAAATATGAGCTTGCTCTGATATCCTTTCCGATGCGTTGAGTGGAAAGTCACATCAGTCACTGCAACCGAGTTTTGCGGCGCTGCCATCCCGAGCGATCTTCATGGTCCGGTGAATTCGGCTGTCGTTCATTCAAAAAACACTCGCCTTGAACAGTTTGTTTTCTACCTTGTCATGCGAAAAAACTCACGTGTTTTTATGAGCCATAATTCGGCTGAAGTTCACTGAACATTTCACTTCAAGATTCTGTATTAGAGGCTTAAAAACTTCAAGCAAAAGTGTTAAATTCGACTTGCCGAACTATTTTAGTTTGTATACTAGAATGTGAACTTTGATGGTTTTGAACTTTGATGGTTTGACACTTTTGACAGCTTTAGTCTTGTACAGCCAATCAGAGTATTTGAACCATTCTAACAGGGATTCTGATTGGCTTATTGTAGCGTGCTTTATGGGAGTATAGAGCATGCTGACGACACTGTTCTTCGCTTTGGAAATAAAGTTTGTTTTGGAAATTGAAAGTAATGCTTGGGTACTTTAACGGATCCTTTATTATAAAACAAATAGAGAAGCCTTGACTGTGCTCTGTTCTGTTATAAAGCACGCAGGAAGCGGCTAGAGCACGAAAGAAGTGTAGGGAGAAACACGAGACGTAGTCGAGTGTTTCTCCCTACACTTCTTTCGTGCTCTAGCCGCTTCCTGCGTGCTTTATAACAGAACAGAGCACAGTCAAGGCTTCTCTATTTGTTAATTATACGTTGCCTAGCACGTGACTTAAATCTACCCAGGCGGAGATCCAAAATGACAGTGGCAGACTTGGCTTACTTATATCACTCAAAACTCGTTCCCGTTTGTCTCATTTGATAAACAGGGAATCGTTAATGTTTTCATTAAGACAGTATTGCCTTGATTTTCTAATATTTACAACGAAAGACATTAAATTTTACTTTTCACCCACATTTACTTCCAACCTTTTCTTTTGAACCAGAAACAAAAATGATAGACGTTTAAAACACATGACATCATCCACCTTGTAAAATGTAATAGCATGATCATTTCAATTGTAATGCCTTCTTATCCCAACGTTACTTTGTTTCTTTGCTACATTAGTGAATACTGAACTACTGCTCGTACTCTAGATATGACAATCAACCACAAAATTCCCTAAACCAGATAACATTAAACATAATCTAAAAAATCATGTGTCAATTCACGAGTTTGCTCACAGAGCACTTTGATTTACCCCATGATATAACTTTTAAGTTCTTAAAAGAGATAATGTCAACATGCACCACACAAACAGCGGCAAGTCACCCAAAATTTGCTTTCACTCCTACTTTCATATTTTGTAGCCCAATATGTCCTAATAATTGTGGTGTAGATTTTTTGTGAAAATATATTTCAGTTTTCGAGAAATTATTGTTTCGTTCGACCGTTCAAATATATGCAAATTTTCACCGTGAATATTACAAGAGTTGTGTGACCTCATGTAACGAATTTACTTGACCTCCGGTATTTCTGTCAACATAATCCTTTGTTCTATCATCTAAATTTAATCCCCTGTCATTATTGAAGCTGGCAAAGAAATATTGATTTTTTGGTGAATATTTTTGTCAACATACTTTTTCTATATCGAAAAGTAGCATCAAAACAAAGACAGTTTTAACAATGACCGATATGACAGAATCTACTGAGCTTCTAGCTTTTAAAAGACAAAAGGATGGTTATAAAGTTACTGTAAAAATTTCCTTGTGTATTTGTGTTGTTCTATCGTGAGACGAACTCAAAGTCTGGCAAAATTTTTCTTGCTAGCGAGTATGAAATATACATAGTGTGCCTACTTGTCGCCACCGTTTATTGACATAAATAACTACAATTTGTAAAAAAATCTAACATAACACTCTTATCTTGTTTATTTATGATTTTCTAAGACCGATAAGCTGGTTCGGTTATTATTTAACAAATAGAGAAGCCTTGACTGTGCTCTGTTCCGTTGTAAAGCACACAGGAAGCGGCTAGAGCACGAAAGAAGTGTAGGAGGAAACACGAGACGTAGTCTTGAGTGCTCTAGCCGCTTCCTAAGTGCTTTACAACAGAACAGAGCACAGTCAAGGCTTCTCTATTTGTTCCATAATAAAGAATCTGTTAAATTCCCCAAGAATTACTTTCAATTTTCAAAAAAAATCTTATTTCCAAAGCGAACAACAGTGTCGTCAGCATGCTCTATACTCTCATAAAGCACGCTACAATAAGCCAATCAGAATTCCTGTTAGAATGGTTGAAATAATCTGATTGGCTGTACAAGACTAAAGCTGTCAAAAATGTCAAACCATCAAAGTTCAAAAACCATCAAAGTTCATATTCTGCAATAGTTTACAAACTAAAATAGCTCGGCATGTCGAATTTAACATTTTTGCCTGAAGTTTTTTAGTTTCTAATACAGGATCTGAAAGTGAAATGTTCAGTGAAATTCGGCCCAATCGTAGCTCACAAAAATACGCAAGTTATTTCACATGACAAGTAGAAAACAAACTGTTCAAGGCGAGTGTATTATGAATGAACAACAGCCGAATTCACTAAGACAAAAAGATCGCTCGGAATGACAGCGCCGTAAAACTCGGTTGCAGTGACTGATCTGGCCTTCCACTCAACGCATCGGAAAGGTAATCAGGGCAAACTCTTATTTTTTCACTCGAAGGGTAGTCGAGACTGTCTATCTTGTTTTATCTTTGAGGATTTTTGTCTCTGCTCTCGTAACAGTAACGTAAATTACTGCGCCTGGCATTTTTGCAAACCTTTGCTCGCTTGTTCCGAAATTTCACTTTTATTAACGAAAGAAAAGCTAGAAAGAAGTTCCGGAAAAGGTCGGACATGGTACGATTTGGCAGATGGCGTGACAGCTTTAGCTCAGTTCTATGCTCTATACTCTCATAGAGCACACTCTTTCAACCAATGACAGTACGTGTTATATCCGAGCTTTATTATAAATTACGCTTGGGTATTATTTTTGCCAGGAGCCCAGGTTTTACGTTGTGTTTTCCCTTACCCCATTTATATCATGAAGCTAGTCACGCAATAATTGATACCAACACAAATGAATAATGAGTATTTACCCTGCATGAAGATTTTTGTTCATGTTGAATTGACAATATTATAGTATGTTACTTTTGTGGTCACTAATCGTTGTTTCAGTAGCAGTGTAGCAGTTAAAAGCGGGTTGTTGCTTCAATGCTATTGAAATTTATAGTGTTCTGGCAAGAGAGCAAAGCGTGATGCTCTGGAAATAAAAACTCTTAGGGGCCTTTTACACGATATCGGAATGAGTTTTGCTCAAGAACGAGTTCATCCCGGCTGCCACATGATAACAGAGTAAAATTATTCGAAACGAGTCATTTCTGAATGAGTTTATTGAGGTTATCATTCCAGAACGAAACACTTGTTCTGGACGACCTTTTGAACTTGTATAAAGTAAACGCGGTACGACACTCATATCTGTATGCATCTTCTCTGGGAGTGAGGGAAGCATAAAAAAAGGACGTAAACACTTGTTTTTACAAGCTAAATTATCTTGCATGTAAACGTGGTATGAAATTCACTTCGTTCCGGAACGAAACCCATTTTGGAACTATGTAAAAGGTCCCTTAGGGACGGACCATTAGATTTTTGATGCGGGGGGGGGGGGTCTTTTGCCAATTGCCCGATGTTTTTTCTTCCATTAAGGCTGTGCTCGATTATTTCGGGCCATCGGAGATGGGTGAGGATGCTTGTCGTACCTTTCAGTGGTCAAAATCGATGATCTGGTGCCTTTTACGGTGTGGACTACCAGAGACCTAGCTGGTACCTTTAAGGGGGTTTTTCGCTCAATAAAATACCTGAAATAAGCATTACTAGGACAATTTTAATGATCTGACTTGAGCCTCTGGAGCACATCGATAAAAGAGTTTTTATTTTTGGGTTTTGTGTGTGTGTGTGTGTTTAAATTGCTACTTTTTAGGGGTAGACATCAGTTGTTGCCATTCCCTCACGAATAAAACTCAGGTACCTTTTATAATTTATAGGGGTCGTCTGCGAAATTCCCGGCGCGCATTCTCGCCCTCTTATGCATAGGAGTTCTCCGGGGGTGCTGATACGTGCAGCACTCTTTAAATTTAGCAAGGACAAATTTTGATGTGATTTTCGGTGAGGAGAAAAAAGTTTTGTCAGCGTCTTGTAGCTGGTGAAGAAGGGCCCTTTACCACTGTGTACTTAATTACACGTCCCGCCAGACGGCGGGAAGCCCACAAAGTGCTCAGACATTAGTATAGAAAACGCTGCCTCTGTCTGGATATTTGGTAGCCTATCGACCAATTCCCAATCGAGACCTAAGTCTGACGGGACACATAATTTTGCACAAAGTGGTAAGTAGCCAGGTTATATGAATTTTCCAGACTACTTGCGTACTATCTGTGGTACACGCTTGCCAATTCCCCAATAGACTGTTGAAATCGACTTAACCTTACGTTTACCACGGCCGAACACTCCCTTAGGCAATCTACATCTACTAATGGAACCACAACTCCACTCTACATCGGTACCGAGATTTGATCTATGAGTGGGGCAAATTGTAAAGTCATCGATATCTTTTGGCGTCTCGAAGATGCCGGTGGCCCAGTGGATTTGGACCCCACTAGATTTGGACCCCCCTCCACGGATTTGGACCCCCCAACAAAACTGAGTGAAAACATCATCCTTAACGTTCTAATAAAACTGGATGATACTTTACGTTCCAGTGCGCACTAAAGTATGTTCTTAATTCAAAACATGCGTATCGTTAATGCTACGGACTGGCATTCCGTTGGATGTTTCTTTTGACCAATGGAAAATGGGCAAGAATTTAGTTTAATGTCAGGAGAGAGTTTTTTTTTTGCAATAAGATCCTGATTTCGTTTTAAGAGTCTCAATGTTTTTCGATCGAGCGAATTGATGTATGAGTGATTCCTACAAAATAAACAAGTTCAACGGATACGATTATTATAGTTACACATGAGCTTCGAGAGATTTAAGACTGCCCCGGAGGGCGAGTGGCTCTGCATTGTCGGCAGATCGCCAGACTCTAGACGTCTTCGTAATTGTTAAGGTGTTATTTTGGATCCCTCAACAGTTAATAATTGTTAAAATTAGAAATGAGATTGTGTTCGATGTAATAGTCTCCAGTTTGGTTAAGACGTAGACATTAAAGTTGATTTGCATCTGAAAATAAGCTGAGAGTTCCAATAGTTCAGAATAGAAACATTTTACTTATCATAGGCTTTACGAACGACTTGGAGTAAGAGTAGTTGCTTCGTTCTTGTTCAGAAACTGTTTAATGTTATTATTTTAGAAAATCAGACTGAGTTATTTTTATGACTGGACGCAATAGTCTCCACTATTGTTATGACGTTTCGTACCAATGTTGATTCGCACCAGAAGAAGCAAAGATTTATTGTAACAATTTCAATAGTTCGAATGCAGTAGTTTGTTGACATCTAATTCTTGAGTATACTGTACGACTCGCTATAATAAATACGGTAGAAGTGGAACGAAATAGCCGGTTTTTTTTGTTTTTTTTTTAACCTTTATTGAGGAATGTTTTGTTGTGATTGAGAAGAAAATCGACAAAAAGCTTGCAAATAGAATTAGTTACCAAATATGATACAAAGGATGTTTGAAAGGAAAGTTTGGTAGGGGGTCCAAATCTGCGAAGGGGGATCCATATCCGCCAGCGGATTTGGACCGGGGGGGGGGTCCAAATCCGCTGTGACACCGGCCTTCAGTCGTTCTTCCCGGCTGAGTCAGGCGGGATTAATTGACTAAGCCGACCTAAATTAAATCAGCCGTTCCGAATTGACTCAGACGCCGCACTTCACATGAACTTGATTCGTTGAATTTAATTCGGCTCGGCTGAAGTACGGCGTCTGAACTGGGCCTTAGTAGTGAGCTTGGTGGTAGTCGTCTTAGTCCCACAGACGCAACAATATTCAAAAACTCCAATGTGCTGCGGAACTTGGACTCTAAGCTGCCACACTTGGAAGAGAGTCAATGCCAGGACCTTGAAAAGCTACTGCAAGAGTATTAAGACCTGTTTCCAGATGTCCCCACCAGAACAGATCAGATTTACCATGATGTGGATGTCGTCTCTTACAGGCTAAATCCAAGTAAGCAACAAAACCTCAAGGAAGAGATAAAGTATCTGCTGAATAACGACTTCATTGAACTGAGTAGCAGTAGTTGAAGTTCTCCATGCATACTTTTCCCCAAGCCAGTTGGAAGAAGCTATGGACTATTGTATCGACAAAGTTGAAAAAGCCAAATATGTAACGAAATTTAACCTTGTTAAAGAATTCTGATGAGAGACCTCGCTAAGGAGATTTCAACCTTTGTAACAACAGGCATCATAAACCCAGCGCTGTTGTGGTTATTATCGTTTTTGGCCAATCGCTGGGAAAATAAGACTACTTCCCCAACATTGGATGGCGATGAACGGGGGAGGGGGGTTAGAAGGGCCAATTTGAAAGATACTTTTTTTTTGTTTGTTTTAAGGCATGTAGCTTGCAATGATAAGAGTGTCTGACGACTGTTTCAGATGTGTGTTTGTCATTCCTACAACACGATGGTGTTCTCGCAGTATTCTCCCAGTCGCCTTCCTTTCGCTGAAGTATAAATTTTTTAACTAACTCCAAGTTATAAAATAGATGACATTGGTAGAGGCAGTCTCAAAATTGTTTATGAAAGGACAAGTTTTTTGTCGTGCGCGCGAGGTTAAAAGCCTGGGGTCTGTACCAAATTTTAAAATTCTATTATCATGTGCGGACTTGCAAACAACTAAATATTTGATAACCACAGTGTCAATCATATTGAAATTCCTTTCTTTTGGTTCTGTTCGCGAGAAACTTTATGTTTATATGTAAACTATAATTCTTTAGGGAAAAGTGTTGCCTCGCCATGATAATTATTGGTCATATTTTAGTCTATTTTTTTCGTCATTATTGTCTTTATCGTTCTTCGTCTCCACTGCTCGATTGCTGCGCGAAAATTAAATATTTTGGTAGGTTTCTGTTTGGATAGACCCTCCTAAAGTGAGATAAAGTTTACTTGATTGATAGGAAGAAAATTTTGGTAGAAAAAAAAAGTGCGCACTTATAAACAAAAATTCGCTTGTTGCGTCCCAGCTTTTAATGGGTTTTGACCAATGACATATGACACTTTCTCCATTAATGGGAAAACGTTTTGGAGTTGGAAGGTACAGTGTGTAAAATAGCTAAACAACCACTGAATCTTTATATTTCTTCTAAATATCTATAATATCAACGACTAAACCTACGCGTAACTACTCGCTTGTTGACAATTTCTTTTAAAGCATTTCCTCCTTGCATCAACAGGCCTTATTTTCTTTGGCTGAAAACCTAAATGAAAGCAAAACATTCATTTCATCACAGAATTTGCTTTGAACAAAGCGACCTTCAATTGTTTATTTGAAAAAGAACTCAACTAAACAAGAGAAAAAGTTGACTTCATCCTTAGCACTTGAAGGATTATTTGTTTATTTGTACAGAGATTGACTGGATATGTTACAGTAGCTGAGCATGCTAGTGAGTAATTCGCTGCAAGTTAAATGACTGTCCACTTTGGCTGTTGTGAATCCGACGAAAAGGTTGAGATTGTTGCAAAGACTATTGCGCTGAATTTTTTGCTACTTTGAAGCCGGTGACAAAACACTGCCACACTTTCTCAGCTGGCGAGATGAAGGGTAAGAATTGAAGTGCATTGAAGACTGATTGGGTGTCTGCGTCCTAAAATAAGTCAAATGTGGCGACCCCTCAAACTGGCTTCAGATAGCAAAGTATAGTGGTTGTGGCTCTATTAATCTGGTTTGTGAAGACCTCAGAGAACACTACCTTTGTATTCCCATCATATTCCCCACCATATTGATGCTAAGAATACAGTTTTCTCACCAGGAGCCTTTTTATCGAAAACCCTGGTAGTTTAATGGGCCCCCGAAGCTGTTCTGATTTCATTTCAGCTGCAGGTTTCAAGTGTTTTGAGAATTTCAGCTGAATAAATAAGATGGACTGATTAAGGTGCCAGAACCTGATCCTCTGTTCTTTAAATTTTCATTTTGAAATACGGCTTTGTGCCCGTTAAGTGATCGGGACTTTCAAGAAACAGGACCCATAAGTTGTTAACGGTACGTAATTTATTCCAGTCATGCTTGGAACATGAAAAATAAAGTATCACCCTTTAGAATATCTTTGAAATGAACAGCCTTAAAGCTCCGTGGCCATTTGTATTGTACTTTATTTCTATCATTCAGACTGCTCTCTTGTAGTTAAACTTGCCTTGAAGTCTGCCCAGGTGGTTTTTAATTATCTTGTTGTGTGTCATTGTTACCTACCGCTTGCGTTGTTCAGCCTGGGAAAGGCAAAACTGTAAGCTTCCAAGCTTCCCTCCACGGCCTCTTCTACAACCGTATAACACTGAATGGAGCCACACCTTTCTCACTTGAGAACACGGATTGCTTAAAGTTAACTCTGAATCGGCCCTCAACTTCTTGAAAATCCTCCACCGGAATGGCGCCGTTATACTGAACATTTTATTTCCCTTGCTGGGACTATTACTTTCAGTTGGCATTCAACATGGGGTTTGAGCTTGTTCAGACGGCTTAATCGAGCTTAAAACTTTTCTTGAACAGTAGGTTGGTAAAGCATCTGGTGGAGGCAGTGTGGCCAAGTGGTCAGGGCCGCTGGGTTCGTATAAATGAGTGCTCCCAGTTTCAAGCCCTCCACCTTGCTAGTTTCTGGATTTGTTCTCGGTTTCCCCGTGTTCAACTCCTTAGCTGCACTTTGTTTGTTGCCGACTGTTGACTGTTTAACACTGCTTGGTTAATAAATCACTCTAGCTGTTACACTCTGTTACACAAAAACGAGTTTTTAATCTTCGGACAGAGGAGATATATCTTGCACAAGATACAGTGGTTGCCAAATTAAGCAACATGGGCTTGAATACTAAGATAAATCAGCCTACAACTTTCCTTTCTGGGAAGGGCAACCCTTAGTTTGCGTTTTCAACCAAACACAAATTCGTCAAAACTTGAAAAAGATTCAAATTCAAATTGTCAACCGGAGGAAATTGTTATAATTCAAGTTCGTGGAGAGAGGGTTTTGAGTGAAAATAGGCTGGAAGGAAAGAGACAGAGCAATCAAAGGAAGCATGAAGGGAAAAGCGTAAGGCGAGTCAAGAAAAACGCGCAAGAAAGGACGCTAAAATAGCCAGAATACGGCGAGAGGAACGCGAAAGAGAACTAGAAAAGGCATAAGTAAAACGGCAAATATCTAGCGAAGAGCAACGTCAGAAGGAAATACATAGAGCTCCAGAAAACGGACTGAAAAAAGGTTATCAACAAAGAGAAGCGAACCACAAAGGATCTGAGAAAGAAGAAGAGGTAAGTCGTGTCGTATCTGGGTTTTTTCTCACGCTAAGGCATAGATAGATAAATAGTTTGCAACCTGGGTTCAATTTAATAAAGAAAATACAATAAAGCTAAGTTTTTCGTTTGTCTCACGATGTAGTCACGTGTGATGTAGTTTGCGACGTTTCGACTGCATACTGCTAGTCTTCTTCAGACGATGAGGTCGACTGGTCATGTGTGATCTTATAAAGCACGATGCTCTGCTGTGATAAGTTGTTTTTTAACAACTCTGATTGGTGCATTTCGATCCTTGCTGATCAGTGATTTGCTCCCTCGGCGGTCCGCTGTCGCACGGTTCTCTTGTTGTTGTGTTTTTTGATCGTGGGCATCCACGCTTCTGGAATTTCTATTCCACTATCCCTGTTGATGTTGTTAGGGTGAAGTCTTATGTGAATTGCCTCTTGTGACCCTGCGCGTGTCGTACTGTCACGATTGGATCTCCCCAAGGTCAGCGAAACGGACAACGTTGGAATTTTTTCACTTTCTAGAAGCGGTTGACGATTGTAAATGAAGGTAGAATATTTTCCAACGAAAAATTGGCATATTTCAGAGAGAAATATGGAATTATTCGAGGACCGTGTCCAGCAGTGTCACTGAACAGTTTTTAAGTGTCAAGCGTTTGGAGGGTGGGTTGGGTTAGGAGTACTAGATCTAACTTGCCCAAAAGTGAAGGTTTAAACCTTTTTTTTACCTTTTCACATCTGGTTTTTATTTCATCTCCCGTTACACTGGAGGGAATGTAACAGCAGTAGTTGGCTCTACCCTCAACTTTTCCTGAACCTTCAAAGGTGATAGGTGTTTATCCCTTACTTTTGGTTTCTCGATATCTCTTAATGCAATAACAGAGCAGGATAGAAACAGGCTTGTAGAGATATAGCCTGATGGTTCCATCTCACCATACAGTGAAAGTTTTACAGGCAGTTGGGATAAGTGGACAAATCCTGGTCAGGTGACATCTACGCTGAATTCAATCCAAGTAACCGTCCACAGACTGTTTGGTAGTTCTTCCGTGCCCCAAGATTTTACCTTGAGTAGAATAAGCAACGCAGTAAACCTGGTCGAATCTGATGACTATTAATATGGTTTAAATGGATTATTGTGGTTGTGCAGATGCCTGTAATAAGACAGATCTTGGCTGAGGTCTTAGAGCCCTATGAATGTTATAGCAACAACAATTGTTACGGACTAGTTGCTATTGATCATTTGTGTGAGCCGCATCGTTTTTAAGGAAGATTTTAAAGCCAAGAACCAGCTAGTGTAAACTGAGGGGAAACTGAGAACAAATCCAGAACCGGGGTGTAAACATTTGAACTAATTGTTTTCTTTCGTAAAGTTGTTTTATCGTTTCAATCACCTGGATAGATTTAGTTCCTGTGTCTTTTCATTAATTAGAAAAACCAAAAATTGATTACCCATCTGCTGGTAAAAGTTACAACGAAGAGTTATCTATGAATATAACTTTCACTTCAAGAGGAATACCCACACTAGACGTGAAATGGCTGCGAAATGGAGCCGTGTTCACATCTACGAGAAAAACCGCCAGCTTGACCTTTACAAACATCAGTAGGGAAGATGATAGAAACCAGTCAATCTGGTAACAATGAAGGATGTGATGATTTCCACCTTATTCTAGTCGTCATCTGTGAGTATTGTGTTTTGGATATTTTACTATGATGAAACTGTGTTGTGACTATTCTTTTTTCATCAGATTCTTTAATTGAGAGGGACATTTCAAAGTTTTGAAATTGTACGAAAGAATGCATCTTGTTACCTCAAACAAAAATCCATGCAACAACAATGAAAAGCTGTCCCGTAAGAAATACTCTTTGACCACCAATGATGATAAGTTCAAGATCCGCCGTTTTCTTTGGTCCGGTCTTCGGGGTAGGAGCGCGGGCTCATGACGAGAAGTAATGCCATTTTTGGTCTTGAAAGGGAAAAGAGAAGGGCTGAAGATTCTCCCATTACTATGATGAGTTAATGGAACGCCTACTTGTGTTGATTTCCTATTCGGTAAGGAAAAAGTCTGGTGAAGAATATTAAAAAACTGTTCTCAGGAAATCATTTTCTTGCTAGGGCGCCTCCTTACAAAAAGAAAAATTAAGCCAACGCGTCTTGATTTTTACGGGAAGGCACACAGAACACATACTTACAGTTAAAAAGGTTTGAGAGAAGAAACAAACTATAGGAGGCCTCTATACTAAACCAAAAAGAAACTTGTACCCTTTGCCATTGGGAAGAATCCATTTACCCCAAGCACGCCTAATCACATCGGGTTTCAATAATTGCAAAGAAAAACGATGCTTGATCTAAACAGATGTTATCCTCCAAAATACTATATTTGTTAGGTCTATCTCGAGTATTTAGCCGAAAAAAAAAAAGAACAGACCGGCCAAAGGATTATTCGAGTCTCGAAAGCCTTCCAGTCCAAGGCGAGCGACATTTCAAAACCGGCAAGCGTCTGGAGGAAGCTCATATAAGCTGTTGCACGCTTTACGTTATGATCTATAACATTTGCATTGAAAAGTTATCTTTGTCTGGTGAAAATTGGTTTAGCGGTTAACAACCTAAACTTATTTATGGGATATTGTGTAGTAGCAGCTGGGCTTCGCCCGGATTAGCACCTAATCAGTCAGAGTTCAAGAAAAGCGCTTGTGTGAAAAGTGCAAGACGTCACGTTCCTTTACAGAAATTGTCCAAACTCCTCTAATCTTACTATTTATCAATTAAGCTCGCTGATGGAAAACAGTGAGACCAAGGCAATTTCCGTTGTTTTGCCGACAACAGCCCCAAAAAATTCCCCTTGCCAGTGTCAAATACGAATACGAATGAGTCCAACGGAAGTCAGATGTTGAAATCTCTTTCCAAGGAAATGATATCGCTGAAGATCTATTCAAACTTCGACGTCCAGCATTTCGATGTTAACGGAAAGGTTGCATCCCTATCAAAGAGGTTTCCTGAGACTTTGAGTGTGGGATAGTAACAGTCAGGAAAGAGGGTCTGAATGGGGATACTTCAATAACACTAAACACTTATTTTTTTTTACTATATAACATTAAACAGTTAATTTCCAGTCATTTTAACACTAACATTAAAAAATTCGTTGTAACATTATTTTTTTTTTCCTATAAAAAAACAAACCACGCTGTAAAAGGGGAAATATCTATGTTGGGCCTATGTTTATTGTATCAAAGAGGTTTTTTGGCCATTTTTCAACAATTCGGGATTATTTCAAGACCTCCGAAGAGTGAGGAAGATATCCGAAAGATGCCGAAGATGCCCGAAAGCTGTCGAAGATGTCTGAAGGCTGCCGAAGATGTTCGAACACTTCCAAAGATGTGCAAAGACTGCCGAAGATGTCCACTAAGACTACCAAAGATGTGCACAGACTTATGACCGACGATATTTGAAGACTACCGCAGATTTGGCTTGTATAATTCATAACAGTTCTATTCTTAAAGCGCTTTTACAGCGAGGATACACCAACCGTGACCACTTAGAGAGAATATATCAGTAACAAATCAGATTACGATATTCAAATCAAACAGCCAATGGGATAGAACATCGAAATAAACAGTAAAATTAAGCAAATTTACGGATTGTCATCCGTTGTATGAATACCTCAGTATGATTGGTTAGCTTTGTAAGATGGTCGAAGTTGGTGTATCTGCACTGTAAAAAAAAAGTTTACAAGGAAAATGATAGTTAACATAAATGAGTGTTTAAATTGGACTAGTAATGAATGCAATAACAGAATATTTCTTTTACCAATAAGATCGGCTACAGTACTCACAATGTATGATGGTCGACAAAAATGACAGAAATGTCACTCCATCCTGACCAAAAACATTTAATTATATTCCATACCTGAATAGTCCTGATTGTCCCAATTGTTTCTAGAGATCAAGTCGGAAATGAGCGGGGGTGGCGCGACCAAATCTGCTGAACGTTATGTCTGTATCTTTATCCGCATCGCTCTCCGAGTCGGCGTCGAATTCATCCTCTTGATCGGGGAGGTCTGTCACGTCACCAACTGCGACAACTCCGAGCATGCTTTCGTCAACAAAGGTGATTCTCGGTACTTCGTTTGAAGCTCGTGGTCGACTCGTTCTTCATTGCCTGTCCCTGGATCATCTTGAACATCCTCTTGGAATGTTACTCTAGTACACGATGGCGTACTGGAATATACAGCTGGCGGCAGGGCTCCCGCTTTGTCTTTTGTTGATTCACTTCTTACCGTCCTTGCCTGACAGGTCGATACCTGTCAACCAATTCCTTCATGGCTGCCTCAATGTTGGGATCAACGTTACCAGCTGGAGGAGGTTTCATCAAATCTAAGTCCCGTAACTCCACACTGGATTTAGGCACTGGATAATAAGACTTCTCAAGTGTGAAGTACTTCGCACCCCACTTCGTTGTTCTCTTTAAAGATTCCTTTGAAATTGTTCCAAAGTCTTGAGCATACTGAAGAGCAGTGAAAGTCTCGTTTTTGAAGTGGGAGACCGAATGAAGGTTCTCCACCTGAGTTGTTAGCAGCGTACACAGGTCAATATCACCAAGATAGTCCTCGTTTACATTCTTAACGTTATCTCGTAGCTGTTCCATACCTCTTTCGAGAAGCACCAATGACTCCTGTGTTTTGCTGGAAACAGTTCCTTCAGGGCCACTTATTGTTGCCGTTTCTTTCATTTTATAGTGCTGCCTTACTTCAGTGACTGTGAAACATTGCACACTGCATCTTGAAGAGATAATTGGACCGCGTCAATGGTATATGCACCAATTCCAAAACTATCATAGAGACATCCTAGGTTGCGAAGAAAGGAAATTGTGCCAGTAAGCCCCGAAACTAGTTTGACTAGTTTATATCAGAACTAGTTTATATCAGAACCAAAAAAAACTTTCTACAAGGAACAGATTACATAAACTTGTGTACATGAGCAGCTTTCTTCAGTTCCATCAACGGTTCCTTCATGGCCAGTACCCACCAAGGTCTCGACTGTTGCACTTGAGGGATTAAAGGTCTTAACCTTTTGATCTTTGTTGTCGGTGAAAACAATGTTGCCCTCATAACCATACAGCCTTTTGATTTCCTTACAAGAATCTGAAGAATTCCGCAAGAGTCGCTCAACATTGACAGAATCGAGGTTACAACCATATAACCCTCCAGCTGCGCCAGTTGCAGCCAAGTATGCTGATTGCCGCAGAACATAAAGAGATTCAACACTTGTCACGTCATTGGAGTAGTTTATTTGTCTCAGCCTTAGAGTACACTCGCTGGCTGCGGGAAGGTCGGTATCTATTACAGTTGTTGACAATCCTTGAGACAACAAGACGATCTAAGATCGTAAGTCGGGCTACAGGTGGACTTTCTGTTACAAGTGTTGACCATTCACGGTGCGCAGTGGTTATAAAAGAAATACAGAGGCACCATGGTCCTTGTTTGAGGGCGTGGCGTAAAATTTTTTCACCCCTGAGAGGCACCAATTCTACAACAACACACTGTCTCATATTTTTGGTGCAATACCCTGACAGGTATCACAGAGGCTGCTGCTGTGGACCTTTTGAGGCTGAACAGCCCAAGAGGTACTAAACCCGCCCTTTTTAACCTGTAAAAGCTGTGATGAGCACCTCAGTCCCTTTCTAACAAAGCGTAGTCAGAACGGGTCAATTTTTCGGTGTTTGTTCAAGCGTGAAATAGCCAACTTTGTCCAGACAAACTGTCGCTCTTCATCATTTACAGTTATGGGAAATCCGTACTGTCAGCACCAACTTTAATTTGAACGTGTGAGAAGGCTATACAAACGACATTAAACAGGATTTGGCGGAAAATAAATCTTGATTAAAAGTAGTATATACGTGTAGCAACGTAAACACGGTAAATTGACGGTATGGACACAAACTTGCATGTTTCACGCTTGAACAAATACGTAAGAGCTGAATACTGTAAACAAAAATACTCCCTGTAGCACGTTTCAAATTTCGAAACTTTTTACTTGTTTATGTTTCCAGAAAGCTTTTAAAACGGCAGCCGGCTGATATTTTGAACCCTGAAGATAATACCGGAAAACGATGTAGATCAGAGTATTCAATCATAATTGCTTACAGGGCTGACAACTGACTTTTTTTTTATCAGGTTGATAAAAGAAATGATAATCGGGCGACACTGCCATCTGCCAAAAAATTGTTATTTAAGATTTTCCGCTTTAAAGATTTCCGCTTTTATAGATTTCCTGTTTCAAAGACTCTCGCTTTTAAAGATTCTCCATTTTAAAGATTCCCGCTTTTAAGATTTCCCGTTTTAAAGATTTCCGCTTTTAAAGATTCTCCATTTTAAAGATTCCTGCTTTTAAAGATTCCCCTTTTTAAAGATTTCCGCTTTTAAAAATTCCTCATTTTAAAGATTTCTCATTCTCCATTCCCCATTCCCCTATTCCCCGTTCCCTATTTTAAAGATAGCCATGCAGGGAAGTATATTTCATCGTGAAAAAAGAGACCTTCGCTTAATCATTTGATTCTTTTGCTATTTTGAGCTCGCGGAACGACCCGTTTCGAAATATACGCTTATTACACTAGCCGTCTTTTAGAGTGGGTCTACCGCGAACGGTGTGTAGGTTTGTATGCTTGAGCGTAAAAAAGATGACACCATTCGCTACGATATTCGACAAATCCGCCATGTTCGACATGGTGGAAAGAAGGTTGCGCCTCTATTACGTGTCTGCGGTTTTCCCCATTGCATGTGACTGAGCTTTGCGGAGAAATCCGAGGGTAAACCTATAGTCAGTCGCCCGACTAATGATTAAAGACAACAAAGTTGGCTCCAACGTAGATTTATTCTGTAAGCACCACCAAGCTGACTGGTTTCCTTTTTCACTATTTTCACTATCCTCCCAAAGAAAGCTCTATTTAAGCCTAAGGTACAAAAGATTAGGTAATTCTATGAATTATCTAGAGGATCACGTAATCTAATACAACGATTGGTTAAGTAGGAATTTCCCCTCTTAAGAGATTAATTACTTTCTAAAAGCAGAGGATTATGACAGGTGACGGTTACAGTTTAACACTAATTACAGATATGATCTAATAACAACCGTTTACGGCTGAGTGTATTGAGACCGGTATCATTTACGCATGCTGAACTAAGCAAGATCTCGCAGTTTCTACGTTGAATTTTATGTATTTTTTTTAGCGCCAGCATACAAACTTGATGACTAAAAATCCTGTCGTTACAATATTCCTGGTATCCTTTCTTGGGAATAGTGAGCTCTTTACATTTGATAGGATTGCATAACATTTCATTGCGTTCTGTCCAGTCAAAGAACTGTGTTATTAATTCGCTAGAGCAGTCTCCGGTTTTTCACACTGGAGAAACTATACTCGAGTCATCAGCATACTTGTACAGCACGTTCAAGCAATCCAGGGTGATTTCAAGGTCATTAAGAAAAACATGAAGAAGATATGGCCCCCTGATACTCCCTTGAGTAGTTCCTTTGTTTACATTTCTCCGGTCACAAGAGATTTTGTTTTAACAAATTCTTTGCCTTCTGCCTTTTAAGAAACTTAAGTATCAGTTAACTATGTAGGGATTTAAAAGTAGTTTTTTCAGTTTAACTGCAAGCAGATCGTTTTTAACAGAGTCAAGAGCTTTGTTGAAATCCATTGTAAAACTGGTACTTCTCTACAATCCGGATTGTCCAAGTAGCCGTTCATACTGTGCTGTGTGGCCGAAAGAGCACCGGTACAATTGCCGCCTTTCCTGTAAGCAAACTGCGTGGGAGAAAGATGTTAAACTATAGCCTCCTGAGCATGGCTGCGATAGATTGTTTTCTCAAACCCCCTGGCGATAACAGGAGTAACGCTAATACCGCGATAGTCACCTTTATATTTTGGTAATTCCACTTTGGGTAGAGGGGCGATATTCGTTCGTTTCCAAGACGATGGCCAGCTCTGGGTATTCCAAAGTTTGGTGATTAGTGGCGTGAATATCTCTGCCTGGTCTCTCCAGACCCAGTATGAAATCATGTCTGGTCCTGTACCCCATCATGGCAAACAAACGGTTTTCACATGTGTCTGACATAGTGGGTGTGGCATAGCAACTTCTGTTATTATCCTAAACTTTAAAGGGCATGTAAACCCAAAAAACGTTCATTTTCTTTTCACATAGATGTTTAGTAAATATATCAAGTACACCAAAGGTGCCATTCGTTTTTTCTCAAAAGTCCATTTTCACTTTGAAAAAGCTCTTCCAAATTCGAAACATTCGCCATTTTGAATGGCGCCATCTTTCTTGTGACGTCACGGGTGGAACCTACAAAGTTTCGTTTAATAATCGCGTAAGACACGGAGTCTTTTCCACAGTCGTTGTTTGCCAGTCTCGTCACGATTTTTTTACTTACAGTTTGCTTCAATATACTCAGTTTTTTCATAATGGTAAAGCGTTGTGTCGTCCAGTTTTGTACTGATTCAAACAAAACTGGGCATACAACGCAAATATTTCCAAATGACGCAAATTTGAAGCCACAATTTGTGAAACTTGTTCAAATGAAAATAGCCGATTTCGCCGAGCCGTTCGAACATTCTGTTGTTTGTAGCAGTCATTTTTCTTCCTGGTGTTGTACCGACAATTCAGGCCCTACCAGAAGCAAATTATTCGGAACTATAAACAGCAGCTGTAGTACTGTATTATTAAATCAATGACAGAAACAACTCAAGCAAATCGATCTCAAAATGTAACGAAACAAATGAAACGGAAAACATTTAGCTTACTCGTTTCCGGTGTGATTCTCTGTGCCTTACTGCTGCCTGTACGTGTAATAGGCCGTCTCTAGCACCCAGAAGTCGAGGCAAATTGACTAAAAACCTGGATACTCAGTGATACAACTTATCTGGGTTTCAGACCCTCGCTCCTCTACTTTTTGCCACAATTGCCCGATTTCCGCACAACAAACACTTTCACGAGTTGTCGGCATTGGTTGACAAGTTCCACACTCGCACCTTTGACAATTTTAAATAAAACACCCTCGGAAGCTCAGCGGGTTTAAAAAATTTCTGTTGCATTCTTTTAGATTGTGCCCTTGCTTTATTGGATTTTCATATCAAATACAAGTCAATCACACAGTAAATTAGATACCAGTCTGAGTTTCCGAGGAGGTCGCATCGCTGTCAACACTGTGTTCGTGCGGATCGCTTCGGTGAACCCTACGCAGCTCATATTGTTAAGGACGTGGCCCAGACTCTCCTAAAGATTCTAGACCATCCCCATCGCCGTCATATACTAAGCTTAGGGCATTCGAGTCACTATCTTCTGAAAAACATCTTCGAACTACCGCTACTTACACGAGCTACCACACCAGTTCTACTAGGGAATATGTGTTGCGCAATATTTTAGTTCCACCGCTTACGTCACGACTCTCGCTATTGTTTTTACCGGAAATGGAATTTCAGTTGAAAATGCCGATTTTCTCCTAAAATAAGTCGAATTGGACAAAACGAATTTCAGATTCGTTCTCTACGCCACTTTTTACATAGTATGAGAAAAACATGTATTTTTGGGTTTACATGCCCTTTAAGGTGAATCCCGTTGAACAATTTGTGGGAATGGTCTCTGTTTTTTTGGGATAAGGTCTTGTTGCGAAGTGAATCTAGTCGTTTCAAAATTATGATGCTACTAATTTTATTGCTGGTTTATTAGTTGCTACATGATGGGAGGAGCTCTGAATTAAACTCACTACATCTGCTCTTTAGGGGACAAATTGCCAAAAAGTTCTAAGCAATTGTGCTAAATTTTTAATCAAATTGCTTCTAGGGATGAGTAACTAAAGCTTGGTAAACTACGAGTACCATTTATCACAATGATCCTTTGACTCTAATACAAAGTTGGGCCCGTTATCCGGGGAATAGCTCCACATAATTTTTCCGAAGTTGCTCTAAGCGAAATAAAACATAGATGCAATAGTAATTAAGTAATTTTGATATTTATACTAGTAAGTCTGGTGAAGAGGCTCGGGTCAGGTTAGCTGCTGGCCACGGGATAGGAAGGTAATAGCTATTGTCGTTTCCTTAACAATGCAGCCTGCGTTTGTCTGAACAACGTGCGTAAAGGTTGGAAAAATAGGAACAGCGATATGCGTGAAATTATTCAAATAAACTTAGGCTGTGCCGCCGCCACTTTTTGATTATTTGTGACTTTATGTCCTATTCATTCTTAGACCCGCCAAAATTGAAGATGGCCACCGCTTCATCTCTTATGTTATGGGTTGGTCAGACAGTGACACTAAAATGTCAGTCTGATGGTGTTCCTACACCGACACCCACCTGGCACCAACCTGATGGAAATTAAATATTCACAAAGAAAGAAATTACTGTTTAGGTGGTAGTAAACATCAATAGTAATTTCGGCAATTTCAAGCGCTTTGCTGAAAATGGTCTTACTCCTACTGATGAGAAGATAAATTCCACTAAATTCTTCGGCCATACATAAAAAAAGCGCTCAGGTTTCGTTTTCGCAAAGTTCCTGAAAATTAACTCCTTGTAATATTCTGCAATCTGTCATGCGATTAAGACAAAACAAACACCTTCATTAAGATTAAAATGTTTTATTTGTAATACGGGAAAGCCTCTACTAAATTGAACCCCTAATTAATTGAATTTTCTTGGAAAAAATCATCGAGAAGTTTCAATCTATAAGGGTTTACACCCAAAACGCCTTTACAAATAAAACTTTCATGATCCAAAGTTAACAAAGGCAAAAAGTTACTTTCTAACTCACTATCTCCTTAGCTCAGAGCCTACCACCTACAGCGCAAAGATATCAAATATATCACTTATATTGATTGACTATCCACTTTACTATGATGACAGAGGGTTCTGGCTCAACACTTAAACTAAGAATTTCGAAAAAAAGAGCTCTTTCAGCGAATCACTCTTCGTCTAATCTCTACCCTTCGACCTGTTCGGTGAGGGTGACCCTAACAGGAGTGCAAGACTCCAGCTGACATAGCTCTAAGGGTCATTGAGACATGCAAACTGCCCCACCACGATAAGGTGGTGATCCCTCGGAGCAGAAAACAATTAAAATATAACCATAATATGGTCTTAATCTTATCAGCTGATAAACTGGAAGTGGTTAATTAAGTCGCGTTTCACTAAAAGGAAGCTAACAATTCATACTAATGAAAATTCTAATGAATTAACTTTAAACACAAATTTTTGACATTGACGAAAAGCAATTATGCCGGACTACTCGAGCCGCAACTTAAGAAAAAAAATCGCCAGACCTGATTTTCCTTGCGTTCGTGCAACTCAACCCGGCCCATCGAGTAGTTTGGCATATTTGCATTCGCACCATTAGTTTCACTCACTTTACATAAAAAAAAGACTTATTAATACATTAGTTGACATAATTTTTTAAATCAATAACACAAAACGTCTGGTTTGAGATGGCGTTTTTCAACACCTTCGAGTGACTCTTAAAAGGAATTCCTTTCCTTCTCACCTAATTGGAAAAAAAAAAAAAAAAAAAAGAATAAGCTTTAAAACAAACTTAAGCCAAAAATCCTCGAGGCGACAGTTAAGTAAAGTAAAGATACAAAGTTAAGTAAATTTACTAAAGGTACAAGTTATTACAAGCTTCCATTTATCGGTGATTTTTCAAATACCACCAAATAAAATATAGGTGGCCTCTTTCGTCTTTACTTGAAAATTTAAGGCGGCAGAATCCAAAATCGTGAGAGATGTTGCAGAGCGCGAGCCATGACAAGATTGGATGATTTAGAGGGCCTAAAATTTTTCTTGGCCTTGTCTGACACAAGGAACTCACGGATTCATGTATCAATGAGGCGTTAGGTTTCACCCTAATCGTTCACCCCAAACATGTTTCTAACCTTAATATAATAAGTAGTAATTTGGGCCGGCTTTTAAGGATGTGAATAAAGAAACACAGATTAAAATTCAACCCTGGGTTAACGCTGATCGGACTTCAATCAACTGGGCCTTGATATGTAGATCAGTTAGCGTTTGTGTAGTTCCCTTCACGTAAACTGTGCAACCTTAGAATAATGGCCTGCAAAAGGGAGTTTATATGGCTTAAAGTAGAAGTTGGGTCATTTTCTTTCGGTGCCTGGCTACGTTGACGCCTTAAATAAGTTGAGATTGTATTTAAGATGGTTTATCACTATTCCAGACTAGGTCTTTGAAAAAAGTAATTAATTCCATTAATTGTGGTCAGAAATGGCCACACGGACCGTGTGGTCAATAACTGGAACTGATCAGTTCTCAATCTAAACTACCTGGTTCAGGCGGAATCAGGCCTATGCTCTGAGTGAGAGCAGTCAATTTTCCAGTCAGGCAACTGCTCCTTATCCGCAGTTTAAGAGGCGCCTATTACATGCGACGGTGATAATTTTGAGAAAGCGTAACTTGTACATCAGCAAGAGCCAGATCTTTCACATGGACCAGAACAGATAAAGTTATTCTTGTAAAATGGTAGCTCAACTTTGATTTTAATCATCTATGTTAATATCTAAAGGTGGTGTAAAGTACGGTCAGCCCCCGCACGTCCTTTCATTTAGAATTGCGAGAAGTTGATACATCACGGTTACTGTCAACAAAATCTGGTCAAAATGTTCTTTAGTTAAAGAAAGTAGCCGCAAAAGAATTGCTAAATATTAAAAAGAACGCGAGATATGGCTGAAATGATTTTGGGAACCTGTACTGAAGAGCGAAAGGTGTCATAATCGGAAACGCCTCCTGCAGAGTGCTGACGTTTCCACGGGATTTCGTTGGCGATTTCATCCGGGATTTCGATTTGCATATTTTTTTTAATCACGTCTTGCACTGCACAACAAAAGGTAATTTATAACATATTTCGAAAGACGTTGAGAAACAAGAGTCTTCATCACACGGCCAAAAAGAGAAAAAGCGCTAGAAAACCCGAGCCGAAGAAATCGTGAAGGTAAGTGTGTCTTTTTCTCTAGCTTGCTTTGCTCTCTTTTCCTTCTGTTTTTCCCGATGAACTTTTGGATTTTGCTTAATCCATTGTAAATTCGCTTTCTCCGTTTCGAAAGGACTTTCTTCGCAAATTTCAAAAGATTTCTTTTTTTCTTGATAATACGGCTTCTTTCATGAGGACTCTTTTTTTTTTAGGATCTCATAATATATGGGCTCTGTAATGTGGAAAATAGACCCTTCATGGATCCTGTTAATTAACAAATGGTTCATGCTTTAGCGTGCACTATCGAGTTATGGAGCACGTGGGAAGTTTGGAGAGCACGAAAGAAACGTAAGAGTTGCCCGAGGCAATAGCCGAGGGCAACTCCAGCTTCTTGAGTGCTCTCCAAACTTCCCACGTGCTCCATAACTCGATAGTGCACAGCTAAAAGTATGAACCAATTGTTTTATAACATAGCCGGTGGAATTGTGAATCAAATCCGACGCGAAAAACGGACAACAATATCAGAAGTGATTGTTCGCGGTAAGCGAAATATTAAGTGAAGTGAAACGAATCGTGACGGCGCTGATGCCGAGTCTCCTTTTCCGTTGTTTTTCTCTTTTTCTGTCTCATTTAAGAACTCTAGCCCAAGGGAAGAGGTCGGAAATTGTCTTCCTTTTGGGACTGGTGGGCCGAGTCTCTGTATCCATTATTGTAGCGAAATATGTTATTTTTCCACGCGCTAACAATGGCCGCTCGCGCGAAAAAAAAAATTCTGGCGGAGTGATTTGCTCACGCTATCAGCGTGCACTATCGGGATTTTGAGCACGCTTACGTATACTGAATTTGATTGCGCGGCTCTGCTAGCTAAGTTATAATACTAGTTGTGATATCAAGTAAAATATGCAAGATGAGACTATTTCTCGCTATCTGTACACAACTCAGTTAAAGGAGTCTAAGTTTTTCAGACTAACCTTGCGCCATCTTTATGCGCGACAAAATTCAAGACGCAAAAACATAAGGAAAATCAAGGAAAGAACACCATGAACAAAACCCTTTCAAATTGCGGAAAAGAGAAGGGCAACGGTACAATTTACTTAAAAGTAAAAAATAGACTTACCGACTATTGTAGGTTGTAAATCAAAAACGATAACCCGAGTGTCATCAAGGAAACAGTAGAAGTTGTTGCACTCGCGCGAATTTCTGCGGAAAAAGAAAGAAATTTGGTAAATAATATATTCCTTTTCTCCAAAGGAAAAAAAAAAATTTTTTTTTAAATAATTTGCTCCTCTTGTCTGTTGGGCAAATGACACCAGATTAACCCTTACAAGCTGTAGAAAAACTGAGGAAGGCTGCATTTCGCTAAATTGTGCGCTTGTTTGTTCTGATGATTCATTCTGATTACGGCAAGCACCTTCGTTAGCTGGAGCTCGTGTAGATTTAGACTTTTAGACTTATTTTTGTTGAGATAAATTCTTTCCCTGATACAACACAGAAAAACAGAACCTAAGTGAAAAGGCTGATCCAAACAGATCCCGGCTAAGTCTGTGTAAGTAAGCTAAAACTTCTTCTTCGGCCGATTTTACAATTAGCATTTAGTAGCTAAAGTTGGATAAAAAAATGTTTGGCTCTCGATCATGACGCTCGCATAGTACGACCTCGGACTAATATGTTCTCGGCCGGCCATCCCACTCATCCCACCAGTCAATGAGTACAAAGAATTTATCCAAGCCTGAGGAAGGAGGCCTGCATTCAACGCAATTAAAAAGAGTCATTAGTTACTTAAAAAAGGTTTTCAGAATCAATTTATTGGCAATGTTATCAGCCGTTTCTTTTATGGCAGTTCACGGTCCTCCACTTCAAAGAGAAGAAAACCTTCGCATTTGGAAGCGTGCGGGTTTCAAACGAGGTGTTCAGTAGACGAGTGACGACGTGTCACATGCGGCTGTCAATCCTCGATCATTCCGATATGCCCCTTGTCTTATTCAGGAACCTCATTTGCATGCATCGTCCTAAAGTGACACTGACCTCAATGGTGGAAGTGACAACAGGGTTGTAGCTATACCTAACAACGAACCAGGGCTCCGCGTTGATTATAATTGGAGCATTCCTGCGTTCGAAATTGGCTATGCAGTGGCTTCCTTATACCGATTGAAAAAAGACAGTACAATTAACAACTGAAGTAATTCCCTCGGAGATTTTGTTCTGGTCCGCGCACAGCGTTTTAAATCCTTCATAAAGCAGATTATCCCATTGCCTTTTGAGATCTAGGAAAATATCATCATATACATAGCAGTAGGCGGCATGACAGAATCCCACAAACCAATATGCTTGAAGGAGAGGCAACTTAAGTAAAAGATGGAGGAAACTTCTGAGGTCAACTATTAAAAAAATTATTATTAAAGCGTGATAATGAACTTTACTGTTGCCCCGTCCAACAATTGAAGTGTTACCCTGTTTTCACAAAGTTCAGCAGCTTTTTATATAGCTGATAAGAGGTTCAATGTACATTCAATTCTTGAGCGCTAAAACTGAAATCTGGAACACTGCACTTCCGGAAATGAGCAGGTAACCAATCAAAAAGAGTTAAATTAAAAACCTGTAGCGCTGTCTTCCGACAAAAACAAACACACGTAAAGCCGATGAGTGAAACGGTGAGGCTTTTTTTTTTCAGCCGAAAAAAGGAACGGCTTCGACAAAACCTCCTCCGCGGTCAAAATTGTGAGCTGATATTTGCTGCACTCTATATTTTCCAAACGAAAATCCTTGAGTACAGCTACCGTTAATCTAATTTCAACTTTCATTTGATCGTAAACGATACTTTGAAGGAACAATCAAATGCACTCGACGGTTTACCCGCCATATTTTGTTTGATGCAAACCGGCATACTCTGGTGAAACTGTCTGGCTTTTTTTTTTCATCGACGAAAAAAAAATGGCTTCACCAAAACGTTCTCTGCTGACGCAAATACGAGTTGATCTTTGCCGCACTCTATATCCTCCAAATGACAATCCGTGAGCGTAGCTACCGTTAATCCGATCGAAGATGCTTATTCCATTTGACCATAAACAATACGGTGACGCGGACAGACGACAACTAAGCTCGAATGTTTCCCGTCATAAACCAGTGCAGAAATTGCTTCATTTTTTCCCCAATTTTAATGCACGAGACATGTTAAATTCCGAAAGACACTTAAGTGTTTCCTCGGGAGCGGAATCGAAACAAAGAACTTCATTATCAAAGTTCGCCATCTTCCTCTTTCTCCCACCAGAACGAAATGTCAGAATGACGCTCAAAAGACACATTTGGCATATGATTGACGGCTGGAGCTTAACTGCACCAATCAGGAACTCCGTTGGTGGGCGAACGGAGTTTTGCAAAACAACAATGACTTCAGGCAGGCGTAATCTTCACTCCCCCACCCCCCACCCACTCTTTCTTTTTGACCGTCGACCGCCCCCTTAGTACAAATTTCTTTCTCTCCCCAGCCTTACGTTGCCATTAAAATCAAAGATGGCCGGCCTAATTTTCGTTAAGAAAATGCTGAGCACTCGCTCGCCAAAACTACGCTCGCTCTGCTGGCTATTTCTGCTTCAATCTCCGCTGTTAAAAGGTTCATTACGTTATTCTCATCACTAATCTGCTCCTTTAGTCATTGCCCCTATGACTTGCAAACAAATATATACACTTGATACGAACCACCTTCAGGAAGATTAGCGATTACCGCCCGCCCGCCTAATAAAACTGAGACAGGAAAATCTTTGCAAACCTCTAACACGAAGTGCAGTTGATGTTTGAAAACTCTCAGACATCCGTGGCAGTAAAGGATCGAGGTTAAACATAAACATAAATTTTTACCCCGGTAAAACAAGGATAATATCTTCCTTTATGATGACAAACTGGTGTAGCTTTTATACATACCCACATTAGTATAACGCTTTCCGCTCCCAATGATCTTTGAGTCGCCATAAGCCCACACTTCGATATCTACTTCAAGTGGTCTCCTTTTACTCTTTTCGGTAGCACTCTTAAAGGGTAAACTGTTGTAAGGAATCTCCACAGAAGTCTTGGAACCATTTCCAAGGAGAGAATACTCCCAGAAGGAGGTAGTTTCGGGTAATCTGAGGAGATATTCACTTGCTCCTGGTACTTCATCCCATAAAAATTCCACGTCATCGGTCAGACTAATCTTTGTGTCGTTTATTTCAGGTTCTGAAACTAATAACGAAGATAAACGTTATGAAACGTATTTTGACGTCAACTGAAAACTGAAAATGAACTGAAAATGCAAAGCGATGTGGGGGTCGGAGGGATCAACATCAGTCTGAAGCTCGTATATTCTGTTTAAATACATGGACAGACAAATAATCAAAACGAATTAGATGATTAAAGGGAAGTAGCAAAAGCACCGCTGGGAAAATGGAGTACAGGTAACTAATACAATGATATAGTGAGCAAGACTATTACGTGTATAAATGATACAACCAAGAAGTAGAGAATGGAAACAAAAATTACGGACTAAAACTCACTATAGGGCGAGAGATGCTTACTTAATTTATATAATGCAGAAGACCATCATACGAACCTAAAGAAGTGGTACAACATGTAAGTAAAATAAAAAAAACAGCTTAAGTTAACTGGTATATATACGCCAATTATACAACAGTGTGTATATGAGATAAATAGGAAACGAAAGGAAAAACGGACGAAAGCTTACTAAAGAACGAGAGAACCTTTAGAAGTTCAACATAGTGAGACTCATTCCCTCATTTCCATGAATTGAAAAAGTTATTTCAATTCCGTTGAAGAGCACTTTCCTTAAGCCACGGAGGTATCTCGGAACGGCTTTCCGGGTCTTTACACTTACTGAGGCGAAGAAAAGAAACTGTAGACTGTTTGTACATCTTTTGGCACGGAAATTACCAAACAACACTGCAACTCATGCACGATGTAAAATCACCATGATTCCGATAACAACAAATTTTTTTTTTTTTTTTAGCACAGCCTGGTCGCCACAAACTTCTTCTTTCTAAAGAAGAGCTCGTACAAACCTAATGTAAGTCTAAGTTTGAGACTGACTGCTTGGTATCTGGTCCATTTAAGTCCGGCTTTCGTGCGACGTTTTCCAATTCCGTTTTAGTTTTTCGAGTGGCGGGAGTGTGAACACTGTAGTTTACATGTACATATTAAGGAATCAAGTATCAAACGGGCTTTCAGCCGTCCAATGCAAAATAGTTAAAGAGCTAATCAAAGTTCTCATTAACTCTCTAGTGCGGACTTTCGGATGAGGACATCGATAACTCACAACTGAGCCTGACGATTCTCCACGGCGTGACTTGGCAAACATTTATGACTTCGAATCAACTGAAATTGATCCATCTACCTGGATGCTTGCTCGATAAAATAAGATATTTTTTTCAAACACGGGCTCTTGCTTACTATTCCACAGACTGTATTTCAGATTCATTATGCGATAACTATATTGTTGACTAGTGGCTAAATGCAAAGTTTAAAAAAAAAACCGGCAAATTCGACTTTTTACATTGGTACGCTGAAAGGGTTGAGTTACAACTCCAAATAAAAGCAAGTCGATGGCTCTTACATAAGGCAACTCCTAAGAGGCTGTTTTCTTACGCGAAACAACGAACGAAGAACACATAAAATAGGGAAATGCGTCGAAAATATGAGTGCTGGCTACGCGGATGCTCCGGTAGCAACAACACCAATATCTATAAAATATTTAGAAATTTCTAGAATGCTTCATCAAGCTGACTTGCACACTATGGAACTTTCTAGAACGCTATATTAGGGTCACGTATTCATGATGTATTAATACCAAAATAGTTTTGTTGTAGGCTTCCGGAATGTTCTAGAATACTGTAAATGTATAAAAAGGACTCAGTCGTGCAGTTAACAAATAGATTCCAAGTTGCCGTGCGTCTGTTCAGTAATAGATCACAGAGGACGTCAAAATGTGGTAAGAACAAAAAAGTGGCACACGAGGCGCAGCCGGGTGTGTCACTGATGTTCTTACCACATTTTGACCTCCACTGTGATCTATTACTGAACAGACGCACGGCAACTTGGAATCTATTTGTTTTATATAATAAAGAATTTAAAAAAGTTTTAATGATGACGTCATCGATACGTCTGTCCTCCAATAGATACAAGTGAGAACCAATCAGAATGCGTGCATAACTGAGCTTATTATATAGTAGTTGTTAGTTGCTGACTGACTGTTTGGAAAGTTATACCGAGAGAAATTTACTTTGGAGTTTGTTCATTTCAAGGAACTTTGGAAAACTGCGAGTTCTCGGTATTGTCTATTGTAGTCGCTCCTAAATAAGAAAACTACATGTCGTTAACTACAGTAGTTAAGTTTATAGAAGAATAGTGTTCTCTCTGTCGGTAAAATTATACCGTAACAAGGCACTTTGGAAAGAGCAATAACAGTCACCTGGGAAGAAATAGAAAACAATGCGTGCAAAACATGTTCAAGAGATAAAAAGGGAGTATTATGAAATTTGAAAGTGCCCAATTTTCTTTAATGTTTTAGTAAATGGATCTTCTCAAGTAGAGTGGCACCAAATAATCGGGATGTCCGTGCTGTTGAGTAAGGTAGACGGATGTGTTTTGTTCTCTTCTCTTATTATTGGTGTGGAAAATGGTGGTCGAAAGACGTAAGCGGAAAGAGGATGTTTAGGTGTCCCTAAAATTAAATAAGCCCAAAACCCAGTTACTGAGAAAGAATCAAAGCATGGCTCCGGACCCCTTAAGAGCTCGCGCCAGAGGCACGGGGCCGTCACTCGCCTTCCACACAATTGAACAATAGTGTTCAACCCCCCCCCCCCCCTTGAGAAATTCTTGGATCTGCCCCTGTGGTCATAGTGCCAAGTGATCCTTTGTGGTCTCAAATCAAACAAGTCAAACAAGCACGTAAATGAACTGAGTCGTGGTACTCAGTGGCCATCTGCATTGATCACACGTTGTTGTGATACATTAAAATAACCGAGTGTTATATGTCAGCTGCAATTTAAATCTTTAACTCCAATGGAATACACCATTTTTATATTTACAGAGAGTGTGGAACATACCTTTAAGGCTTTGCTAATAATATCTCAAGACTACTCTGGAAACCACGAATAGTCATTAGATATCCGGTTTACAGACTAGAATCCATAGAGTATTATGAAAACCACGACGTAGTCTTTAGGTATCGGCTTTACGATGCTTAGACTAATGAGAAAACCACGAGATGCACGATTGTTGTTGCGCACATGACGTATGACGTCATTCAAAATGGCGCAGAGACTGCAGACAGTCGACAAAAAATCTCAAAAAGGGTCACTCGTTAAACCACAGGACCCCCAAGATTATGAACGGCGACCTCCTTCGTCGAACACAAAAAAAATCTCAGGCATGCTTTTTCGTTTGCTAAAAATGTGAAAAAAGGCTGAAATAAAAAAAGCAGCCAATTCGTATATCTCCTCTAAAACACAGGATCACTTATAAAGAGAAGAACCAACCGTGAAGGATACTCAAAACCTTCTTCTGAGATCTGTTAAGATAGTATCTCATTTCTTAGCTCGAGACAAAACTGAAATTGAGCCACGAAGAATTGAATAATGTTAAGGAGATTGTTTTGAAGTACATGGTCTAATCAAAAGTGTCCGCGCATTGACAGAGAAATTACAATCAAAGAGGACCTATAATATTTGCATAGGTATCAACCTGGAATGCGATATAATACGTCTCGTGTTTCTCCCTACACCTCTTTTGTGCTCAAGCCGCTTCCTGCGTGCTTTAAAACAGAACAGAGCACAGTCAAGGCTTCTCTATTTGTTAAACATCTTGCCAAGTACTTCTATCAAAGCATTAAAAATAACGTAATAATAACGTTACCCTAGCCGGGCAACACCATCGTATGGCAGGTTTAAGTCTATTTATTTTTTTTTGGGTGTGTGCATATTTCTGTAATACCGACATTTACTTTGCCCGGACAGTTTTTTTAAACATGTTTATCGGCTTTGCCGTTAGTCAACCAGAGACGAGGCCCGGTGTTGTTGTAAAAAACCTTTATCTTTGAAATACCAATTGTACTTAAATTTCAAGATGGTTTTTTCTCTGGTGTTCATGTCTCGCTGAGAGGAGGTGATACACATTTTACCTAAATTCTAAGTTTGTACTCACCTCTCTTACGAATGGTGATGTTGGCTGTAAGGACATTCTTTTCCAGACTCCTTGCAATGCACCTGTAGCGTCCAAAGTCATTCTCAGTCTCGACTGTGACACGCAGAATAGTGCTTCCTGTTTCGAGCAGAGTTCCATTAGGCAGTTCCCAGCTAACTTGAGGAGGTGGAGACCCCTTGACAGGACAGCACATCAGGACAGACTCGCCCTTGGTTGCATTAAAACTTGTGCGGCAAACACCAGAATCCTCTTTCGAAGCTGGATCTTGAAAAAGGGTAAAGAAACCTCTTTCAAAAACGTTTTTTCGCAAATTATCCCTCACAATTTGCCTCAAGGTACCCATTGATGTGCTTCACTTTTCTTTCAAATACACTAAAAAAAATTCAGCATTTTTCAAAATAAAATGGCAATCCATGTTCAGATAAGTATCCGTGCAGATGCTCATCCAGGTACAGAGATGGACACGAGTGAACCTAAAGGCAGGAGTGAATCTAAGGAGACGTGTACACCTACGGACAGAAGTGCACCACTGGACACAGGTGCACCACTGGAAACAGGTGCACCAATGGACATATATGCACCTATGGACAGGAGTGCACATAAGAACAAGGGTGCACATGTGGTCACGGGTGTGTCTGTGGACACAAATGCACCTAAGGACAAAAATGCACCTGAAGACACAAATGTAACTATGGACACGAGTGCACTTATGAACACGGGTGCACCTTTAGACACAAGGGCCTCTATGGACACAAAAGTTGCTAAGGACACAAGTACACCTATGTACATGAGTGCACCTGTGGACACGAGTAGGCGGGGTGCACACTCTGATTGCGTCACATTGTGGTAGCGTAAAATTCAATAAGGCGGTGAAAGCGATAAATGTAACTTGATTCATACTAATGAAGTGGAAGAATTTTTTTTCCTTTTTTTTTGTCGAATTTTCAATTGGTTCTCAAGGACAAACACGATCCCTGTTTTAAGTATGTAATTTGAGCCTGGTCTTTGAGAAGGCCTAGTTTGATGTAGCTGGTATGGTACTTTTCCGTGGGATTTGGAACACAGTTAATAGAAGTAAAAACGCGACTTTCCATCGCTGTGCACTCTCCCATTTTCCATTTAAACTGTTTTATGGCCAAAGTCATGATATTTTCCACAACCCAAAATGTAAAATTACTTTGTTTGAGAACCGTTCCATTCTAAAGAGCACACTACGGCTAAAAGTTTCCTTTTTCCCTTGCTGTTTTGCCCTGCCAAATTTCAAACCTTGGCGATATAGTTCAGAAGTAAAGATGATGAACGTAGGGTCCTATCATAAGATTTTTTCTCTCTTTTTTCCGTGCGTTCATTTTTCCTGCTTAAATCATCAGAGGGCGGCTCACGCTCTAGCTTAGTAACGACACCTCGATGGCCAGGACCAATGCATGTTGACTGCAATGTGGTATAAAATGTTGAGGGGTTTATAAGCAGCTCCTATCGCTGCCAAAATTGTGACAAAAAAGGACTTGGCTAGAACAGAGTTTATACAAAGGTTAACTGACAGCCAAGAACAGGGCAGAAATTAATAGAATAGGTACATGTATTAAATGAGCATCAAAAGTCATTTTTAAAAAACAAAACTTTTCAACTTCGCAGGCTCTGCGCACCTTATCTACCTCTGCAATTAATATACCTACTCCTCTCTAGTTGGAGGGTTAAGGTTCGAGCCCTGGCCATGTTGACTTTTTTGGTCTTTCCCTTTTCTTTTCTTCTTCTTTTTTTCCTTTCAATTTACATTCCTCTTCAAAGTTCTCCATTTGAGTAAACGGAGGGTTTAAAGGCATAACTTCGTCAATTAATAATCTTGTAATCAAGAGGGCAAAACTGCAATTTTCCATTACTGGCTTCTGAACTAAGGTTGCAATAACGAGGCTATTTCAGTTTACGTAGGGGTTTCCACATGTTAAGATGTAACTTACCAACAACTCCAAGGAAGGCTCTTGCAGTATCTGATACATAGTTTGAAGCTTTGCAGATATAATAACCCGAGTCTGCGGTTGAAGTATTCTGCACGATTAACTGGGACGAACCATTAAGGGGCTTTATTTGGACATTGACACTGCTGGCAGAAATCTCATTTTCAACCAAACCATTCTGCTTCATCCATACAATGTCTGGCAAAGGAAAACCTTTAGCGTGACAGGTAAAACTTGCTGTAACACCCCTTAAAGTGAACTGTGCAGGAGGGACAATCTCAACAACAGGAGGACCTAAAAGGAAAACAAAAGGGTTACAATAAAGGAAATCATCCAGCTTGCTTTTGATCCACGCCGTAACAGTGAAAGGAGGTTTTGAAACATACAGTAATTGTGATAACGTGTTACAGGTGTGCAGGCAAAATGTATCAAAATACTTTTAAGTAAAATGTTTAAGATTTCACTCTTGAAACACAACTCGCCCTTCCATAAGCACCAACCTAGAATGCCAAGCCAGTATGGTTCCTCATTGGAGGTGACTAGTAATTTGGTTGAATTCCTCATTTTTCCAAGAGGTCACAGTTTCCAAGGAAGAGTTTAGTAACATTTTAAAACGCTCAAGATATTTGCAGAAACATATCTTCAAATTGAATTCTTTGGGCCAACAATATGTGAATAGCCGATTATAATGTCACCCTACATGACTCAGAAGGGGTCTTTTGCAACAAAACATCCTGGTTCTTGAATTATAATTGCATAAGCATCTGATGTCAGTTGCACAGGGTAATTTTTGCCATGTCCGCATGGAGGCAGATAAAAAGGACAGGAGTATTAGGATGAAAGTAAAAAAGAAGCCTGGAACTAAGCGCAAATAATTAGAGAAATTTGGGAGGACAGGCAATTGAAAAATTCTAACTGAAACAGAGAAGGGCTCATGGTTTAAACAATCTTTGCTGCTTACAACAGACCAGCAACCATTAGCAAGTTTTGTCACAGTGTGCTTAAGCATTTTAAGGTATGAAGAATATTGAAATCAAATTACCAGCCCGCGAAATTCAACTAAAGGTCTGCCAAGGGCAAATTATCTTTTGCTAGGAGTCTCCCGAGATTCCATATGACACCTTTTTGTTTCTATTGGCATAGCCATTTCCAGTTTTCACAAAGTTGACATAAATTGGCATGTGGTCACCCAAAGGAGTGATATGTTGGTCTAAAGATTCCCTAGAAATGAACCTAAAACCTGTCTGAGAGAATTCTGTGTTTTGAAATTGATGTCCTGCAATGGCCTCTGATTAAATACATAATGGTAAAATTTTGATAAGCAAACCTGAGCAACTGCAGGCAAACCTGTAATAAGGTCACCCACAAGGAATGGCTTGGTGACCCCTTAATAATATTGGTTGAGCGCTTAAAGGAACGGTTCTACCATGAAGCGTGCACTGTGACGTCTAAAATTTTGAAAAAAATGGTGAACCTTTTCACATCATCATTGGAACTGGTTTTGGATTTCTATCATCCTCTATCTTTACCATCCGTGGATAATACTTTTCAAACAAATGTTATTTTCTTAAACCAGAATCTACACGTTTTTGTCTTCGCAATTCTTCAATAATTTGCCACAGTAGACCACGTTTAGAGTTTCACTCATGCCTGTTGTCCCTGACTATTGTCGCTATTGCGCACGAAGGCGAGTATGCATAATGGAAATCCACTATAGCGACTTTTAGTTTCTAAATAACACAAGGCAGTCTTTGTAGGCTGACATTAAAGACAAAGATGACAATACTGTTCACAGTGGTTTCCAATTCAATCATTCTTTGCTCCCTCAAAAAATGGAGGATTTCAAGCTATTCTTCTGGAATACATGTCTTGATTCAGTTCAAAGCTTTGTTCTCCTCAATAAAAAATGTGAGGTGTATTGAGCATGAAAAAGAAGGTAAGTGAGAAATTCGTTGAGGAAACTACACACTGAACACAACGGTACACAACGGCACACAACAAACAACCGCCATCTTGGACAATGTGAGTTCTGTTAGAATGAGGAGCCTGATGATTTTAGCAATTTGTTCTGAATAGTTGTGTCTAGTGCGAAACACCAAGAAACTATGAAGAACTGAAAAAAAATTGGATAAATTTGTTGTTTAAAGCAAAGAAATGATTTATAACTCAAAAGATTTTTTACAAGGTTTACATTACATTTCATATGAGGACAGAATGACAAGTAAACAGAAAATTGTTAGGGATGCGTAACCACATCAATAAATAATTTGAATGACCACTCTTGACTATACTCAACCATACTACTGAGGGGCCTTTTACTGCAAAACCAATAACAACAGTGCCTCACTATTTGCAGTACACCATGGCACTAAAAAGTGGCACTAAAAAGGTAACCACAACCAGCTGAATGAATGAAAAAGCTGACTGCTACGCAGGTGACTTCACAAGAACAATTTAAGTGACACAATGAGAGAATTTCACTACCCAGGGCATGAAATTGTGCCTAGAACAGGCACCATTGCAACTAAATTCTTCACTTTGGCGACCAAATCCTGAAAATTATTTGCCAAATTGGCTACTAGAAAGTTTCATCATAACCTTACCAAGAGATACACTCTCTCTAGATATAAACCTCTTGAGCTGCCGGTTTGTTTTGCAACCACAGAGGCAAGGGCACACTATAGACATTATTAGTGTCACTTAGTTAAGAAAATACTTTTCTGTTTAAAGTGCAAAAAGAAAAATAGCTGATGTATCTTGTGTTTCCAACATCCTGAAGTGTCATTACTGCAGCCTTACCAAGGAAAGGAACAAATGCAAAGAAGAGTGTCATGTCTATGCCAAAGTATCACATGACAATAGTCAGTTTGCCATCATATTTTTCCATGAGGAAATTTAGGAAATATTTAACATCCCAAGCCAGGGCATGAAATTGTGCCTAATACAGTTGCCAATGTGACTAAATTTTTCACTTTGGTGGCCAAATTCTGAAAATTAGTTGCCAAATTGGTGACTAGAATGCTTCATCATAACCTTAACTAGAGATATAGTTAATTAAAAAGATTTGCAAAGATAAATCCATGGCAAACTTCCTCATTAAATTTGCTTCCAAAATACAGCACAGTCGTGCATCTCCATCAATAACTAGACACCATCTTGGATTTAGGTGAACTTGAACATTGTATATCATCCATCCTAGTATCCACTTTGTAGCACGTTAAAGATTTTTTCCTAATTTAATTTAGGAGGATCTTTCTAGAATGCTGACAGCATAACAAAATGGTTTTGTTTTTCTTTAAAAATGGTGACCAACTTTTTTTGAACTGGCTACCACTTTGAAAAATTTAGGAGCCAAGAGGCTATCATAAAAAAAAATAAATTTCACAGCTTTAAAGCTGACATTTCAAGCATTAGCCCTTTGTAAGTTTTAGACAGTTTACCTCGAGAAAGACAAATATTTTTAATTCTGTTCCTGTTCCAAGGAAAAACTATTAAGCATTGCTGATATTTGATGTTCTTTATCTTTATCTGTATGATTGAAAACCCTTCAAAACTTATAAGCTGAATGCAGCTTACACACTTCTTATTAGTTTTTAAAATTAAAAAAAAATAATGGATAGTGCTCTTACAATAAAGTCATAACATCTTGCTTCATAAAACAAATAATTTTTTTTCTTGTTTTATGATCAGTGAGTATGTAAGACATCATCTTGTCATTTGTAATAAGGTTAATATATTACAAAACACACAAATAAACAAAACATTTTGGCATGCACTTATCAAATTGTACACTTGCTTCAATGATATCATACATGTTTTTCTCTCATTTCATTTTAATGTTTTAATTATTTTTTCAATGAGCACAGCAATCAAGAGTTATTTTCTACAATGTTTGATTGTCAGCATGTACAACAAGGACCACGAGCCATATCCCTTGCCAACAGTACTGTCTCTTCTTCAGAAAGGGAGCTACTTCACAGACAAAAATTTTCAGGGCATTGCTGTTTGTTTACATACATGTGTTTCCACTTCATGCCTGTGAAGGCTGTAACCCAATCACATGGAGCCAGAAGGCAAAGAGCGGACACATTTTGTATAGAGTTAGGTCAAGAAGATGAAGTCGTGAATACATCGCAGTTTGTGTTGATATAGAAGGTGCCTCAACCATCCAACAGAGGAGGAAAGAGATCAGGCAGAGGTAAGACCACTCTCAAATACAACACAGCTTTTCAATGATCAATGCTCAAAGTGAAATGCTACACGAATGATGATGAATTGTTGGCAATATTTTTGCAAACAGGCTCCTACTGCGACTTCAACAGAAATAGACTCTGGCCACACATTCTCTTAAGTCTGGTATGAACCCCTATCACTATCTGTGAACAACATTTCTGCTCCAATGCAAATCAATTTTCTTTCTTCCAGAACAGCAAAAGAGACTTGTCACTTATGGACATGATGAGCAGCCTGAAAACAACACTTGAATTACAAAAACAATCTCTCTAGCTTTCAGAAAGAACTAGTATAAGTACACTCGATGACAAATGGCTGATTTTGGAACTGTACAAAACTGTTCAGTGTGCATTGTAAATCATTAGTGGAAATTGTCAATTAGGTGATGAGATGAAGTTCACATGAAGTGTCATCAATCTCACGCCTTTCATTCTAGTCTCAAATTACTTTTTGCTTTACATCTTCTGAGGTACAAAAGATACCAAAATAAAATTGTCAGAAGTTGATAGATATTGAGTCTTTTGAATAGATGTTACATTTTCAGGAAATTGGGAAAAAATTAATTTTTTCCTAGTATGATAACTTAACTATATAAGGAGGAACTGAACCTATTTGTAGCACCATTGACCAACTCTCTGCCATGAAATTGTACTATTTCTGCACATTTCTTGGACAAAGTGAAAGCTTGAAAAACAGGATGCATTATGGTATTTGTCCACAGCAGGTTTCGTCTTAATATACATATCAATACTAGAAATTAAAACAAGCCAAAAATTGTGAGGCACTGTCATTTGATGCATGTTTGTTCAGATGCAACACAACCTGTGGCCACATAATCAGGACTTTGCTCATTTAAACTGTATACCCTGGGCCCTAAGCATAGTTATTATAAATGCCTCTGTTAGAAGCAGAAAAAACATTGTAAAAAGTGCTCCTTCATAATTAATTTACCCCACAACAGCTGTGAAAGGTAAAATTTTCAGAGTGAGTGAACTCTTACCCTTCTGGAATGGAATCTCTTAAACCTTTAGTGTCCATAGCTTAAAATTACCCATCAATAAAGGTTTGTTTAAATATAGCATAAGGAAAATTGGTTGATCACTAAACAGGGGTATTTTAATCTGTTTTGATGCATTCCAAGCCTTATATTTATATGAAGTTCAAAATCCAAGATGGCGAACAATTGAAATAGTTCTTAGAATTGATGTGTTTTGATGCTCATGTCCAACCATGACACTGTTCCTTTAATACAGGTTCCACAGAATAGGGTATTGTAAAGAAATTGTAAAATTATCATTTTATGCCATAATTGACAACTTAATGTACAAAAATTCACTCAATCATACTACCACAATATTGATTTCAGGAGATAAATATGGATTAAATTTTATGTAAAAGATAACTCTTAGTTTTATTTGAGTGGTCCCACTTTAAGTGACCATTCAACACAGGTGGAAGACAATAAAAACAAACAATACAAACAGGCTGTTAGGACCCAGTTAAGGGTGACTGCTTAAGAGAGGTAAAAATTATGTAACTATGGAGAACAAATTTCTGGACTTTGACAACCCACTACTTAATATGGTGCCACTTAATACAGGTTCGACTGTAATTGGAATATTGAAAAATTCCCACACGCTATTGAAAACCAACCCTTCACGATTGAAATTGAACAGAATTTTTACTTGTGTGTTTGTATTTGTCATGTAATTAATTTGCTCAAAGAAATATGCCTAGTTTGCAAAATTAGATCAAGCTAAAACAGAACAATTTTGGCCAGATAACACATTCCATAACCTTTCCATTGATATATATACTTTATGGTGGTGATACTTCAATGGTGCTTTAATGATTTTCTTACCAAAGGACACCCCCCAGGACTTACCACATCCTTAAGAGAGGATACTTTTATTGGGAATCAGTTAACAGAAGCAAGTTAATCAGTTTCTTTGGTTTATTCATTTTTTTAAAAAAAGCAATCAAAAATTGAAAACCCTCTTAGGTCTTGTTCACACACCCTTCTCTACTCTAGAGACCGTCTTTTCATGCTTAAATTTTCCTATAACCAACACTGTTAAGGAGGAAATTGTTGTAACAGCTCTCTCAAGGGAAAACCCACAACATCACTTTTCATGACAACACTTTCTCTTTGTTTGCAGTGTGCATTGAAGTTATTTCCTATCAGAATTGTTGAAATTCAGAGGCATTACTTGCTCATTCCAAAATTTCATACAATCTTCCATGATGAAACAACAATTCATCACATAATAAAAATTCTTACCTCTCACAATTAATTGCACTACATCATACACATCTGAAGCCAAAGCGTTCATTGGGACAAATCTGAAGATGAAAAACCTGTTATCAACCGCTTTAATATGCTTTAAAGTAAACGTGACTTGACCAGGTGACTGTTGATTCCAGCTGGCAAAACGACGGCCATTGTACTGAGATACATTAGGGGTGAGATGCTCACTTATATCAAGGGTGAACAGACGGACATCTATTGAAATTTTATCTCCATCTTTTGTTCCCCATTCAACTTTGCGCAAGATACCACTGTAGTTCCACGAGAAATTAAAAGAGGAATCAAGGGTTACAGTCCTATTGCTTCCACTGTAACGCGATATCAGTTTTACCTGACCTGCTGTATAAAAAGAAACAAGACATCAGGTAAAAAAACTGCAGACTGTAACTAAGACTAATTTCTTCTCAAGAGACTTAAAAAATTTTAAAATTTCTTCTTGTATTTAATTTAATTCTACACTCAAAATAAAAAAGTCTTCAGATCAATGAAATAATATAATAAATTGTCTAATTATACATTCTGTGACAATGCAGAGCTCAGCATTCCACTGCCTACTGCTTACACATTATAATCTTTAGCAGAAAGGTCACGAGTATCGTTAAGGGTATCTGACCCAGAACACCTTAAATGCCTTGAGGTTACTGGTAGGCACAAGTTATCTAGAAGTACATGTACTTTTTACACATGTTAAAAACCTGTTATAGATAAGGATTCAGTTGCAAACTTAAGACTGCTGGGGGATTCATTATTTGCAAGGAAGATGTCCTGGCCTCCATCTAAGACTATAATATTTTTTTGTAAGCCATTAAACTGAGAAAGTTTGGTTAATCACATGACTGTGTAACTGCTAAAGGTGCTCTTAGCATTTGTAAAAAACTTCAGTTGGGGTACACCTACATTGTAGCATTGCTTTTGTTCTACAGAAGTTTTGGTACAACGCAAGCGTAACACCTGCACAAAGCTGAGAAGACTCTGGGTTTGAGATAAATTTGGGTTCACCACTAGTAAGCCATATACACTTGAGCTAGTAAACATAATTTATGAGCACCCTGCTGATGTGCACTTACTCAAATGTGGTGTCCCAGTACAGTTTACTGACAGTAGAAAGTTACACATAATGTGAGGCTTCATGTGGACGGGAAATCATACTGATTAACTTGTGGTTGAAAACAGTCTTTTCAGGAATCTTTTTAATTCTTCTCATCTTACAAGCAACACATTTGTCACAAAAGCTATGTTAAGGGGAGGAAATTATGTGAATTCAAGTGTTGTCAAGTATGGGTTGTAAGAGAAAGCTTGCCGTGTGTTGCAGCTTAGCATGATTATGTTTTCTAGCAAATCAAGCTGTCACGTGTTACATTTAAACCAATGATCAGATGATTGAAACTGAGGCACATAAGAATAAGGAATTAAAGCTCTCCATACAGTAGAAGAAGATCACTTGATAAAATAGCGCAGAAGATGCCTATCGCGCTCACCTTTCACTTGCTCAAGTAGTTTAAGAAAATAAACAACTCTATCTCCACAAATGCACAGCCGATTGTGCTGAAACTTTCGTGGACGATAGTTTTCCCTAAGAACTTTTACCTTATGGCAACAATATCAACGACCAAAGTGACATGTCAGGTCACTTGATCAAAAGGCTACTCAATCAGTTTTTATTGGAATTGGTAAGATTTACATACACTCTTCACTGACCAATGAATAAAACAAATACTCAGTAAAAATTCTAGCCATCTACATTTAGAATGAATTTCCTTCGTTCCTTCAAAAAGAGATTTGAGATTTTTTGGAGCTGCAAAGAGAATTTTGTAAACTTAATGGCATTTTGTTTGTTATCAACTGTACTTGACACATCATTCCGAACATGAAGACAAAGTTTATCAACACCTTCTTCCATTTTTCAAAAGACCATTGCGTGAAACAGAAACTTCAGCACCAGCAGGTACATTATGATTACTCCTTTTAGGGCTACGAAAAATGCCGCCATTTTGTTTCTTTTCATTAATAATACTTGAATAAGACTTGACTATTGCGTTACACCCCTGATTACAAAGGTGCAAATCAAATATAGCAGTCAACATCAGTCATAGGACAATCACTGCAGCGAAAAGTGATACTGCTTAAATAACTGACTTAGTTTATTATTTGGCACTCTAAAACAGTATGTTTGCAACTCTTGTAATTCGAGGAACGCTGAAATACTTCAATGATGATTAATAATTTGCGTTTGTTTATAGTTGCTTTTGTTTTTGTTTTTTTGCAATTTCCACTCATGGAACATATTGTATGGCTTGTGGTTTCCCGTGGAATCAAATATACAACAGCTTTTACAAAAAAAATCTCAAATGTTTCTCTTGCCTTGGCTGCCAAGTCAGTTTACCAACAATCAGTCAGTTTTTCAAATTTCAGTTTGACATGCTGATTTGCTCATGTTAAGTTATCGCGGGTAATTTCCCTTGCCAAAAAATAAGAAAAAATAACAAGATATGATAATGAGTCAGAAAAGGCATAAGCTGGCATCTGGAAGAGAGGTATTGGCTGTACAAGGAAAATTTCAAAGAATATCTTCATCAACATGTCAGCAAAAGTGCTTCTTTTCTCTACAAACCTTTTGAAGGTTTCCGAATACTTACTGAAAGAAAAAAGCAGCATCAACTACAAAAAAAGTTCCCGATCATTGATAAGTTTTTTCCTAAAGAATTATAAGGCCACTGATCACCTAATTTCACAGTGGTCACCACTGAAAAATAGAGGAAGTAGCTAAAAACATTTACCATTGAAAGCTGGCAGCAAACTGCCCCAGGTAAATCAACCCTGCAAAGAGACTTTTGTAAACTTAATGGTGTTTTGCATTAACACCCTGCATAGTGCTTTATTAAAACAACTCCAGTAGAGAGTATCTTTTATAAGAAAAATACATGCTGTGTGGTGAACAAAAGGGAGCCATTTACAGATATTAAAAATCAAACAAAAGAACTGGCTGGCAAAAAAGATTTCCAAACAAACACAGAAGGAGGTGAAAAACTTTGGGACAGTGATCTACAAAGAATTTGACAAAGTATGCAAGGAGTGATTGGGAAAGTCCTTTGGCGAAGTAATATCCCTGGTTCCTGAGGCTGGGTTAACAAAGTAGGAATCACCTGTTAATGCAAAGAAAAAAACTGTAAAGCAAAGATAAAATTAATAAAGAATGTGAAAATTCTTTTAAAAAAAAATTATGTAGGCCTTCACCTGGCTCAGCGCATATCATTTGCAAGGCAAAGAACAGTGGAATGCTTCAATATCATCAATAAAGCAAAGGAAAGGGTCAATAATACACCAAAGTGACAAAAGAGGTTGCATGTTCTCACAACATTGGATGAGGACCTTTAGCAGCTGCTGCTGGATGTCACTCTCAAGGAGTACCATTCAACAGACAAGAGGCAAGTGTCCCACCAACCAATGCTGGGCAGGTTTTAAAAGAGTATTCAAAGTCTAAGGGAGCAGACACCAATGTATTTGAAAAACAAACAAGCAAGTTCTAGGTTGTTCTACACATCAGCAAATTAAATGTAGTGCCTGAAGATTCAACCATATCACTCTGTTTTCTAACAGACACTTACAGAATACATGTACAGCCCTCTTATACTGGTGAAAAGATCATTAAAAAAACCATCTAACTCAGTTTCATAACCAAGTTGAAAGTCATTCTTAATCAGTAGTATAAATTGCAGTTACTGATCAGAAGGCAAGCTCAAACAACAGGTCAAAGTTAAACCACCTCAAAACATTGATCAGCTCCAGGTGCCATCTCTTGATAATTAGATGACACCTACGTAGCCAATCCAGTCACATGTAAGCATTTCTCTGATGGTCACTCAGTCAGTTATGTTCAATAATATTTATCATAGGATTTATACCTTCCAGCTTATTCTGATTCTTCATAAGACCCAACAACACTTCACCAGATTCCAGTGTTGTCGGATGTCAACAGAATTTGCTGTAAATAAAAAAGTATAATAAACAATATTGTTAAGTATGATTAAAAAAAATTTTTTTTTTGGTCATGGGCATAACACTAGCCTTTGGAATGTAACTTAAGCCTTTGTCATCAAAGGTTAAAACCGACCACTTATTTTGACAAGTCTTTCGTGATCGATTCAGCCAAAATCTATTTTTCACTGTACATGTAAGAACACAACTGTGTAAGTACAGCTTTTATTTTCCTCATTAATTCGAAATGTACAAGCATTGTAGCTTAATCGATAACTTCTCTTTGTTGAAGCTCATAGGACTCACAAAAAAAAGTATAATAAACAATATTGTAAAGTATGATTAAAAACAAATTTTTTTTTCGATCATGGCTATATCACTAGCCTTTGGAATGGTACTTAAGCCTTTGTCATCAAAGGTTAAAACCGACCACTCATTTTGACGAGTCTCTCATGATCAATTCAGCCAAAATCTATTTTTCACTGTACATGACTGTAAGAACACAACTGTGTAAGTATAGCTTTTATTTTCCTCATTAATTCAAAAAGTAAAAGCATTGTAGCTTAATTGATAAATTCTCTTTGTTGAAGCTCATAGGACTCACAGCAGTCTCATTTTGATGTTGCCTAGAAAAGTGTTGTGCTGCAGATTACTGTGAAATTTTTGACTTGGGATTGAACATACCACTGTTTTCAGATTTGATAAACAAACAAATGCGATCTACTCTATGGGAAAGGTTACACATCGAGGATTATAAATTTTACCCTCATCCCATACTGATGAGAATGAAACTTTCCCAAGTATACTAAATAGAAAATTAAAACCCTAGTTTAGTAAACCAAAAAAATGCATTTTCCTTGAACGCTCTTAATTAATGGTGCATGCGTTTGTAAATTCGCAGCTACAGCAAATTAGAGCTTATTTCTGAAAAAACAACACAAAAACAACACTCACCTCAACTGTAAATCTGACATCTGCGAAAAAACAGCGTCTTCTGAAAAATTTAGGCTAGAAATCGATCTTATCTTCCTCGAGGATGTGAACATTCTAATCGTAGATCGGCCGCCGTGTTACCACTCTTCAATTGAATAGCATGAAACCTAAAGCTCTCTTAAACCACCTACAGCTAGTTCAGAATAAGGCAGCGCGCATTGTAACATTCACAAAGAAGTATGAACATATAACTCCCATTTTAATAGATTTACATTGGTTGCCTGTTGAATACCGTATTACTTATAAAATCTTATTGTTAGTATATAAGGCGATCAATGGACTTTCACCAAGTTATGTATCCAATTTGCTCAGCTTTTGTACCAGCTCCTACTCTTTGCGTTCTTGTTCGAATAAGTTACTTCAAGTCCTGAGATCTAAGCTTAAGTCTTAAGGTGATCAAAGATTTTCTATTGCAGGACCTAAATTATGGAACGGCATACCCGCATCTTTAAGGAATGCCAATTCCTTGAATTCTTTCAAAAAACCCTTAAAGACATATTTAATTCACCAAGCCTTTTTTGATTTGTAAATATATTTCTATTTAATTTCCATGCTTATATATGTCGTTGTTAGATTTTTTGTGTTTTTTAATACATTTTGAGATATTGTTAAGCACCTAGAGCAATTAGTGATATAGACGCTATATAAATAAAGTCATTACTATTATTATTATTATTACTCTGCTGGGGGTCTCGAACCAAGATAAAACCCAGGCCTTATACTACTCGAGTGTCTTTCTCCGCCAGCAGAACGCGAAAAATTACACCTAGTCTACAGGCTTCCTAGCGGTCGGTATATCGGCCGAGTCTCGATCAATAGTTGATATGTTTATTGACCGACTATCGACCGATGCGTCAAACGATACATCGGCAGACACCACCCGCAGTACACATGATCCAAGAAAACTACGACGGCGATGGCAACTAGAGGGTGGCGAAATAAAAGATTTCATGAACCGAATGACTCAGCTCGTGTGTTTTATAACTTTATAAGTTTCCTGGCCGTCCTCGGCAAAACAAGAACGCGAACGACATCGCTCAACTATTCGAAAAAGTAACCCCAATGACTAATTATTCACGTTTTCTGACTTCGAACTGTAGGCCGCTTTCCCTTGCCATGCTGTAAGGAAAATCTAGCACCGTTAGCGACAGTGAAAACATCGAGCCACTCGTCAATTACTTAGGAGAGACAAAAGTTAATTCGAAAGCTATGTTTTGCCAAGCCTCGCTGTGGTGAAAACTTGAATTCCCTAATATCAAGACTATAAAGTACACTTAAGTTAAAATGAAACTCTTCAAAAGGTATCTCACCGACAAGTCCGCCATTTATGTTCGACGAGGCCGAGAGAACACACAAATACAAAATGCCAACTCCCAACATGTTCAAGTATGGGTTATAAAAGGGGTGGACTTTGTGCTATCGAATGCTTCCGCACAAAACCAGGTGCAAAACGACAGTTTGCTTCGCACTGGAGAACCACGGGAAGGAAAGCACTATATAACATCGTCCTAAACCAGATGAGCCCACGACATATCAGCGGCATCTTGTATGAGTATCCGCAGGTTACAACGTGACTTCCGCTTATTCTTGTTAAAGCGTATTTTACAGTGTACTCATGGAATAGGAAGTGCGTTTGAGCCAGTTTCTGGCAGATTTGAACAGAAAAGCGGGTCTTTTGTTCGAGTGTAATGACATTTTGATCGATGGCGCTGTTAACGAAATGTTTGGCTGGTTCGTAAGTTGTCGACCTGGTTTCGGTCGATCTGATTAATTGGCAACACCTCTTGGAAATCCTACACACCATCGACCTAAGCCTCATAGCTGCCAAGTGAGCAGAAGAACAATGACATCAAAATACTCGAGAAAGATAAGTATTAATTTTAATTGCATTTGTGTTAAACTTATATGTACAGAAATTTCTGAAGAGGTACTTAATCAGAAGTTTATCACATGATAAGCCTTCAAACTTGTATTAAATAAATTGATGTACATATTTCACAATTTTAAGATGATTGTGTGATGACAATACACCGACGGTCAACATTCGAATATTCAGCTTGAGCTTCCTCCTAAATGTTAAGTATTTCAATTGAACTTGTAGAATATAACCTATGGATTAAATGTGGGTCTATAAGTATCATCCATGAAATTCTTACAGGCAATTTTCATCATGATATTAAAGCACCACAAACTCAAGAACAAGGAAAAATAATTGGTTCAATATGAGAAAATTTTTTCCAAATTTGGTCAACAGCAGCTGGTTATGATGAAATATGTGAGTGGTTTTAACCTTTCAGAAACAGGGAATATTTTGAATGAATAATAATGCAAATTATACCAACATTACTATCGACATTAGTAATAGTTACAGAATGTTATAATTACAGAATACTGAACACTGTATTTGTTAAGAAAATCCATTTAAAAAGTCCATGACAGCATTCCATTAAAACAGTGCCAGTGCAAATCCCTCTCTGATAAAATTGTGATATTATAGTCTTGACATTGAGTTTGAGGAATGAGTGCCAGTGTAGCTTAAAGAAGCTCTACATGTAGTAAATTTTAGTGGTCTTTTGTTGTGATGTATAATCTTTATTCATTCTTTATATATATTCGACATGACAGTGGAAGCACCACAGTCTACAGTAGACTGATGATCTGTGTGAAGTTAAGTCACCTTAAATTCCCCACCAAACTTCAGTTTCCTGATTCCAAAAAAAATTTAATTGATGGCCAAGTACTTACCCTCCCCATGGGGTGAAATAAGTGATCCGTAGGTTTAGGAAGTAATATGTAAATACGCTCCTCTGTAGCTATTGTTTGCTTCTTTTCTGACTCTAGGGATGTTCTCAGAAATTTTGACATTGTCTCCCTTCTACTCTTTGTGTTCTCTGAAATCTAACGATACAATGTTTTAATTAAAATAATATTCGCAAAATTGGTTTCTAAAATATTCACTCTGTTTCCATTTCAGGTAAATTTGTTTCAATTCTGCACAACGAAATGTCCAGGTTGTCTTATCATATGTCCACTTCACCTACATGTAACACAAGGCCCATTAGGATTAAGCACCCTTTATTAGGCTAGTGATCATTCATGTTAATGGTAGTGCCCCCTGAACCCTTATTCAATAATTAAAATAAACTGACCCTATTTTCAGGATACTTGATTATTTTCCTTAGGTGGATCTTTGCTGGACAGTCACATTTCTTCGTATCCTGTACTATAAAGCGCTGTTTGGTGTTGTTATAGCGGTGATCAGCATTCTCCTTCTGAAACCATATAGATTTATTGGATTGTTAGATAGAGCAGTCATATGGGAATAGTCAAGTTATCAATAAACTTAGAAGTAATGAAAAGTATTCTTTAAAATAGTACTTGATTCCTACCTTGTAAACTGCAGTCACAGTGGTCCTTTTTTGCAACTTTGCTTATTTTAACAAATAAAATGTGATATGTCCTTTTACTTGCAAGTGGTAAAAAAGAAAACATTATTGCCTGCTATTAGCCCTGAGGGAGAGGTGAGAGCTCACCAACTTGCTTAGAAAAATCAGTTGGGACTTACCACCTTGTTAGCTTAAGAGCAAATAGGTGAAGGTAAATCAATAACTATGTAATGCCCTATATATGATATCCTCTTTGGGAGTCCTTAAGTAATAATATCATCTTGTTTACATTCTTATTTAGTTAATTATTATGCATGCTTACATCTTTTTGTAGTCTCTTTTGAGCCTCCTTCCTTTTGAGTGCCTTATATCTGTCTGGCCCATTTTGGCATTCTAAAACTTTGACCCCCACAATTTGGAATGGGATGCCATCAAAACTTAGTCTGCATCCTGTCATCTCCTGTGAGTCAGCCCATTGTATACGGTGGTTCTTAGCATTTTTATCTGCATTTTCTTTTATGTGAGAAGAGGAACCAAGCTAAGTTAGCAATACAATACATGTACACAAACACATACATACATATGTACACATGGGTGCTTAAAATGGAGGGCCTCAAAATCAAGCCTGCCCCACCCAGATGTAGCCCAAGGACTGGTGTAATGGATGGGGATGCTGGCAGCTGTGTGTCAATAGCACTGAGTAGGGTTTTGACACTTTAAGCTTGATGTTAATTAATTAAGCATTTCTTGCCAACTCTTGCTGCAGGCTCACAGTAAATTGACACTTGAAGCTAAGTTTAATTTTAATTACATGTTAATTTTGAAAGTCTAACTGACCAGTGTAAACCGAAGAATAATGATGTGTACATGTATTCTTAAGATATCAATAATTATTGGAAAAAAGTTAAATCCCTTTTTTTATTTTGATTTATCTATATTTCATGTTAATAACACGATCTCACGCGTCCCTGGCTTTAAATACCTATAGTGTCTAAATAAAGTTATACTTCACTTTACTTTACTGTCAGTATGGTTTATTTTGTAAATCTTTACATGTGAGCTTAATTACCCAGCCTACTGCAATTTGAAAATCCTCCTGTTTGTTTAAATACAGTGAAGCGTGTCGTCGTAGCTATCTCGTACTGTTTTATGAGTTCGTCAGCGCTGCTTTCATCGTTAACATACCCGGAATAAGGGTCAAACTGTACGGTCCATCTTGAAGCCCAAGGTGTACTGTTATCAGCCATGTTTGTTCTTCTACCAAACATTTAGATTTCCCGCCAATATTTACCTGCGAGCCGCAAAACATAAATGCATGAGTGTTAAATAATTAACTGGACCACCCCTTGGCAAATATATTTATTAGTAGCAAATAAGATGTTGAACAAAAACCAAGAGATCATGGTCAAATAAAACGTAAAGATAATTTATTACAAACAGAAAAGAACTGTATGTTTGTTCCAATCAAAAGATTTTACAGTGCAAAGTTATGCAAATGATCTTTGACCTGAATCTGCTTTTGGTCGATGATAGCGAGGTCAGAGGATAACATCGACCGAAACTATTGGGCCGGTCATATTTAAGTGTCGATCCTCCTTTTAACGCCTTTATAACAGGATAGATTTTTTCTTAAATATGTGATCTAGACAGAAATTAGTTTGTAAAAGTTATGGGAAGAATACTTTCGCAATAAAATATTGAAGAATACGACGCTTTATCGTCAGTCACACAGGTCACGGTCTCTTGATTCGCCGGAAACGAGCAGAAAAATAGAAGACTCTCGGTACGATTCCGCTGACGTGTCATGGACTCATCTGGTTTGGGACGATGATATGTATTGCCTTAGGGGTGTTGTCAATTAATCAGATCGACCGAAACCAGGTCGACAACTTACGAACCAGCCAAACATTTCGTTAACAGCGCCATCGATCAAAATGTCATTACACTCGAACAAAAGACCCGCTTTTCTGTTCAAATCTGCCAGAAACTGGCTCAAACGCACTTCCTATTCCATGAGTACACTGTAAAATACGCTTTAACAAGAATAAGCGGAAGTCACGTTGTAACCTGCGGATACTCATACAAGATGCCGCTGTTATGTCGTGGGCTCATCTGGTTTAGGACGATGTTATATAGTGCTTTCCCCACGGGAATGTTGACGCTTTGCTTACACTGCGTCCAAACGAATGCTGGGAATGGTCAACCCTGTACCAGTTCCCGGGATGGCCCCAGTTATTCGAAGAATACGGATGTAATTTATGGATGTAGCGTTGTAGTTGTGGTTATGCCCTCACACCTAATAATAACCAATACAATGCGGTTTTATTTCTTCCAATCAAAGTGCGTTGTAATCGTGTCTTCTGCGTGTCACTTCCTATCCAGGGGAGAGGTGCAAAAGTGTAAGAAGATCGTCAAGATTTCCGCGCTTGAAGTTTGAGAATTTCATGGGCTATCCATGATGCCTTTTGGGACGCTTCGGATTGGTGAAGGAGTAAGACTCTGGTAGAGTTTTTAAGTGCGAAGTATTGACGAAATTTTTTTCGATACGTTGGAAAGCTGGATCATGTTTGCTATAGGTACTCTCGACCGATATATCAGTCGACAGTTGATACTCGGTCGACAGTTGGTTGATATATCGGATCAGTTTTTGTTTCTGGGCAACCAACCTCGGGAAAAAATCTGTCCTCGGGTAGTGTATGTACTGTCGGTAAACTGTCCTCGGTTGATGTCCACGTAACGTCCACGGTATTAACTGAGCTTGGGATAAACGAACCGACCTCGGTTTTTAAACTGTGCAGGGGTTGCCATTATGTGACCTCGGTTTGGTGTTGTTACCTCGGTTTGTAGATAACGTATACGGTAATAACCGACCTAAGAATACTGTTCATGGCCCTGCTTAGTCTAAGAATCTTTTTAAAACCCACCTCGGTATATAGCGGAGTCCTGTTGGCTAGCTTCTGGCTGCTCCTCCACCCAAAAAAAACCCTTCCACGTAGCGGCTTTCAGTTTTTTTCTAATAGTTTCCATTTTCTTTAATGCTATTCACCCTAATTTTTTTTTTCTTTTTTACTCCGTCTGCAAAAAGAGGAGATGCCGCTGATATGTTGGTCTTGCCTTATTATTCTGATGTAAGTAACGCGAATCTAGATTATGTTTTAAAATAACTTTATTTATATGTCGACCTATTTAAAGTTTTGTAAGTCTATAAAGCAAATTGGACTGTTAAACTTATTGCACCTACATACTAGAGCAAAAAAAAAAACATTGCAACTAGTATAGTTAAAACAATTTAAATTCGTTCCTCTTAGGGTTGAAAAAAATTTTAGGTAAGTCAATCAAGTTCTTGGTACCTCTAAGGGGCTATGTTCAATTTTCTATTCTTTTTTTTTTCTGCTATGCAGTCAGTTTAAGGTTAAAGTACTGGACTATCGGTTGGAAATTGTAGCAGGAAAATGGCAAGGAAATTGCGCATAATCACTCGATAGCTGCCCCCTCTCCATTACCACCACATTCTCTTGTCCAGGTAGGATACACAACAACCCCCCCCCCCCTGTTAAAGATCATGTTAATAGGAGAATACTTTTAGATTTCTAAAGGAAGCCCTCAGTGTTTCAGTTGGGGAAAATTCCCTTTCCATTAGCGTACCAATTTTTTTGGGGGGATTTATTTTAAGGGGGGGTTGTTGTGTTTATGTTCATAAAGTATATAATTAACTTTGTTATATTGACTCCTCATCCATAGTAAATATCTTGCTAAATGCTTTATTGCTATTGTTAATGTTGAATAATCTAAAATGTCAGTTCATAGGTAGGACTTTGTGATCAGTGATCGCATGTTTCAAGCAAGTAGGAATAGTGTAATTTTTAACTTCTTATTTTGTTCGATAGGTTTTCTCTATTTAGATGTTTGTACAAGGTTTCTGAAATTAAAACACTCACTTTTAATCCTGTTTCAAAGCACGAATATAGGGATACACATTGAATTTTGTATATATATATATTTCTAAATTTATTTAGGGCCGGAAGAACGCGTTGTAAAACTGGAAACGCGCACGCCCCCCAAAATCAACAGTTGCATCATTTTAACCTGATAAATCAGTTTAACTGATTGTATCATTTAAACCGATTGTATCATTTTAACCAGTCGGACCATTTTAATGGGGCTGGATCATTTTAACCAGTTGGAACACTTTAACTTGTTGGACCATTTTAACTGGTTGAATCATTTTAACCAGTTGGATCATTTTAACTGACCGGACCATTTCAGCGGTTGCATCATTTTAACCAGATAAGTCTATTTAACTGGTTGGATCATTTTAAGCAATTGGATCATTTTGACTGGAGAATTCCTTTTCACTGGTTGGATGATTTTAACTGATTGGATCCATATAACTGGTTGGACCATTTTAACCAGTTGGATCATTGTGACTAGAGGGATAATTTTCACTGCTTGAATTACTTTTAAAGTTGAATCAAGCAAATTTAAGCAAATTGTGATCTTACCCTAGTGCTTGTTTTTCTTTTTTTTTTTTTGGTTCCTTTTTAAATACTTATGTATAAATAATGCTCCCCCGACTCTTCCCAAAGCTTTTAGAACAGATGCAAACTCTAAAGAATGATAAAGCTTTACCTTATCATTAAACATTTTTAATCTTGGATTAACAAGTTATCACAGAGGATTTCTTGGTACTTTAACCTGTTTCACACCTAAAAAGAAGTGCACATACATGCTACACACAATCAGCCCAGTCAAAATATGCTGCAGACAACAATTTGGCCGCCTACAACAAAATATCTGCCGCTACTTAGCACTAGTCAGAATTCCATTCAGGATGAGGTTTGGCCTCTGCTGCCTATTACTATTGCCAGCTTGCCTTCCCTTCAAAAACATTTTCACTGAGCTTATACATATATTCATACATGTGGGATTAGGTTACATGTGCAAACCTGCACTATTGAAAGAGAACAATGAATTATAACTCAATGAAACACTGATAAATAAGATAGATCAATAGAAATGACAAAAATTAAACTAACAGCAGACAGTACTGTTTTGGCCTTCTGGGCCTGATCAGTGCAGTGATCTTTGATTAAGTGCTTAATTTGGACATAAAACCAAAGCTTAGTATAGTTAAATATTATTATTTTTCTTTGAATATTCCTATTCCAGCTGATGTATATCATTTGAATGACAAGTCTTATTAGCATGTTAAAATCACCTACAGACAAGGCATACACTTTTTTACCATCTTCTGGTATTTCTAATTTACTTGTGAAAATCGCACAAATAACAAGCTATATACAGCATACAATCACAGGGCGTGAAATTGCGCCTAATACAGGCGCCAATGCGACTAAATTTTTCACTTTGGCGACCAAATCCTGAAAGTTAGTCGCCAAATTGGTGACTAGAACGTTTCATTATAACCTTACCAAGAGATATAGAGAATTTAAAAAATTTGCAAAGACAAATCCGCGGCAAACTTCCTCGTTAAGTTTGTTTCCAAAACGTAGCACATGCATCTTGATTGATAACTAGACGCCATCTTGGATTTAAATAAGCCTGAACGTTGTATATCATCCATCCTAGTGTCCACTTTGTAGCACTTTAAAGATCTTTTCCCTAACTTAATTTTGGAGGGCCTATCTAGAACGCTGACAGCGTAAAGAAAGATTTTGTTTGTCTTTGAAAATGGCGACCAACTTTTTTTGAATTGGTTACCACTTTGAAGAATTTAGGAGCCAAGTGGCTATCACAAAAAAAAGTTAATTTCACGCCCTGAATCAGCAGCAAATTATTAGAAAGGAATGCAGTTATCTTTAATAATAAGATTACTTAGTAGCTAAATAACAAATAGCCCAGTCAAAATGTGCCAGCAGCCAGGAATTTGGCCATCTACAACAAAATATCTGCGGCTTACTTCACACTCGTTGGACTTCTAGTCTGAACAAGGTTTGGCCTCTACCTCCTATTACTATAGCCACCTTGCCTACTTCTCTAAAACATTTTGGCTAGGCTGAAAAAAATGTTTGAGAGAAAAATGGCCATAACAAGCCAACTTACTGCAAAATAAGTAACATAAAAGTTACACTTCAAGCTAAAACAGAATAGAAGCCTTGCAGGGTTTGGTTCTAACTAAAGCCAGTTAAAGTAGCCAATCTGGAGTTTTTCTGCTCACTCAAAATGGGCTGGTGGCCTGCAATTTGGCCGCCCACAATGAAGTACCTTCCACTGACTTCACATTTTTCAGTCTGCTTTTCAGGAAGAGGTTTGGCCTCTGCTGCCTATAACTACTACAGCCAGCTTGTCTACTACTCAAAAACATTTTGACTGTGCTGTACAAGTCTTATAACATATTAAAAGCACCTTCAGGTGGATTACAGCAAAGCAGACTTTGTACCAAAATGGTTTGCACTAAGTACATTATTACCCTCTTCAGGTATTTCTATTTTGAAAATCCCACAAATCACAAGCTATATTACATCATACATTCAAGTTGACGGATCATGTGTACTATAGGTGGACTCGGTCGACATATCGGGCGACAGTCGACCGATATATCGGTCGACTATCGACCGACTATCGACCGACTATCGACCGACTATCGGTCGATAGTCGACCGATAGTCGACCGATTGTCGACCGATAGTCGACCGATGGTCAACCGATATATCGACCGACTGTCGGCCGATGCATCGGCCGATATGTCGCGATCAACTGCCGGTCAAGTATCGGTCAAGTATCGGTCAAGTATCGGTTAAGTATCGGTTAAGTATCGGTCAAGTAGCGGTCAAGTAGCGGTCAAGTAGCGGTCAAGTATCGGTCAAGTAGCGGTCAACTATCAATCAAGTATCGGTCAACTATCGGTCAAGTAGCGGTCAAGTATCGGTCAAGTATCGGTCAAGTATCGGTCAAGTATCGGTCGAGGATCGGTCAAGTATCGGTCAAGTATCGGTCAAGTAACGGTCAAGTAACGGTCAAGTATCGGTCAAGTATCGGTCAAGTGTCGGTCAAGTGTCGGTCAAGTGTCGGTCAAGTGTCGGTCAAGTGTCGGTCAAGTGTCGGTCAAGTATCGGCCAAGTATCGGTCAAGTATCGGCCAAGTATAGGTTCACTTACCGACCATATCGCTCAGAAGAAAATAGGCTAAGAAAGAGTGCGAGGTTTTTTCGATATATGTTCCGATTTGGTAATGGAAAAATACATTGTAAAGTTGGTCGCTCTTGTGTAACTAATGTTGTACCCTAACGTATTTCCATTATTCCTAAAACTACCCGGCTTATGCTTTATCCCTGATGTCATGCTGCCCTTTATCCAATATACCTTAAATAATTATTATTCCTTAGCTCTAATAGCTCTAACAGGGCCTCAACGTTATATTGCTTGTACAACGTTACCGATATTAACTGTCCAGTTTATGTCGGTAATGGAACAACCTAAATTGTATCAGCTAAAATTGCAGTGTGTAACTGCCCAGCTAAACGAAAAGTAAATGATCTTTTGAAACTGAACTAGGCGGTTAGACTCATAAGCAAAGTGATTTTATAAAGACTTCTTTTTGCAGTGCAAGGTCAGCCGTTGTTTGTTTGTTTTTTCATTATTGTTATTTTACCTAGAATAGGGCGTCTTTTTGGGGGTTTGGGCCTTAACAACGGTATCAATTTTTTTTATCCTCAAATAGGGAACTCCGCGGCACCCACCTATCGGAAATACAGTACTAATCCGCTAATAAGAACCTAGAATTCACGAACCTGTTAGCCTAAAAATATCAATTTAGACCCCCTTTACATAAGAACCTATTTAGCCTAAATTTGAAACAGGTTCCTGTTTTAGAAAATAAACCTTAAAGATCTTCAGGCAAAGATAAAAGACATGACTCTCAAAAGTAGTGAACGTAAACATGTATGAATTATAAAAATCTCTAAATTTGGTATAAATAATGTATGAAAAACAGTAGTATGTACATGTTGGTTTTGAATTAGAATTCACATGAGTACACCCTACGAGTACATTTAGAACTGAGAACTCAGATTCTTATAAGCGGGTAAGTACTGTAGTTTTACTTACTAAAACAAAATCAAGTCTGCAATGAATGTCTAGTTGTCTTTGCCTCCAGATAATCCTCTTGCCATTTGGATTAAAAATTCTCCAAACATCGCATAGCTCCAAATTTTCCATCGCATTTTGCATTACCTTTAAAGCGTTCTGATGTGTTCTGGCGATGCCATTTTTTCAGAGAAAATTGAGAGAGTAAAAAACATCCTAAGCAGCTGGTCTGCTAGGAGACTTACTCTTCTAGGTAAAATCACGATAATAAAAGCTTTGGCAGTATCCCAAATTGTACATGTTTTAACCTCTCTTCCAACGCATCAGGGTGCACTTAAGGAAATCGATACCCTGCTATATGACTTTCTCTGGGAAAGCAAAGGGGACAAACTTAAAAGGACACAAATGATCAATGATTACGATAAAGGAGGCCTCAAGATGAAAGATATTCAAGGCTTTAATAAATTGCTAAACAAAAAGTGGGTAAATGGAAACTTCTCGTAGACTTCCACCTCCAGAAGTGTAGGGGGAAAGTAATGTTTTTAAAGTGCTACTACGATCAAACTATCCATATCCATTTTTTATAATTTCGTGTAAAATATGACTGTCTAAAATACCTTGCTAAATATCAATCCATTACGACCATCAGAAATCTTTTTTTTATTTGTATTTTTATTTCCGAGAAGTTGCAGTCGCCATTTCTTTATCTCGTTCCAATTATAGCCTGGTTGAGAATAAGGGAAAATGACGTCAAATGCTCAAAATACCTCGCGTAAAATAACTCGAGTGTGCTAGACTATTGCAATGTTTGAATTTATTACAGGTACAGTAAAAAACCCTTTTTTAAGAACCTAGATTTTAAGAAAAAAATAGATTAACTGAAACTGTTAGACAAAAACTGTACATTAAAACTCCTTTTACACGAGAACCTGTTTTAGCCTACAACTTTGAAACAGGTTCCTTTTTTCTGAGAAATTCAGTCAAAGCAACAACACAGTTCCATGTATTAATGTTGCGTTTTGTTCTGTTTATCTTGGATAGCTTTGTAAACTTGGTAAATATATGCTTGGATTTTTAACATATTATGCATACAATACCAAAAATAGGCCACGCCCTCCAATGACAAACAACTCATTTATTTTGAAAACTAGACTGCGAGCAGAGGGTGCGATCGACGAGCGGTGAGCGGCCAAGCTGCGATCTCTTTTCGCTGTGACTGGCGCCCCTGCTGCTCGCAGATCACGGCCTCGCCCCTCATCGCTCGTCGATCACCTCCGCTTTTTCTCCGTTCGTTCCAGTGGGATTTCACAGCAAAAGAGACTGCTCGCAGTCTATTTGAAAACAAGAACCTGTTAAAGAACCTGAGTAGCACCATATTTTATAATAACCTTCTTAGCCTTGCTTGGAAAAAATTAGGTTCCTATTAGCGGGTTTTTACCGTATATGCTTCTGAGTCTAAAATTGAAAAAAATACCAAATTGCACCAATGTTGCACTAAGGTCACAGGAACTGTCCCGTTTCGGGGGAGGGGGGCACTCCCGTAAATTTTGAATGAGTGTGTACCTCGAAGAGTCTTGAACCCTGTCCCACTTTAAGGATGAAACAAACGAGAATTGTCCAAACACGAAATATGACACCCTATTCAAGGAAAAACAATAACCAAACAACGGCTAACCACGCGCGGCAAAACACAAATCTCGATAAAATCGCTTTGTTGACAATTTTAGCGAAATTTGCTTTTTGTTTAGCTGACCATTTACACACTGCAATTTTAGCCGATACAATTTACATATCCTATCTAAAGATCACAACGGAAACACAATGCTAACAGAGGCAAAATGATAACCGCTAAAACCATACCCTATCCCGCGGCACATACATGTATATAGGAGTACCCCCACCTCTGGGTATTTAAAATGGATATTGTTCTGCAATGTCCTCCATCAACCGTCCATAACAGCCATTCGGGTGAAGCTCGCCATGCCATCTTCTCCACATGAATTCCTTAAGGTATTCTTGTAGGAAGTTAGGATTTGTGTTCCCTTTCATCTTCTTAAATTTGTCCTTTGCTGCAGACCAATTGCTCTCTGCCTCTTGTGTGTGGACACCGGTGATTGGGTCTACAAAGTTAACCGAGTGATTAACCGTTTGATGATTGAAACCCAAGACCCTTTGCATTTGCCTGTATGCCGCCCATTCATCAGTATAAACCAAAGAGCCTGGTTGTACGTGTCTTTGGATAATGGTCAAAAGAGTACGCGCATCTCGCCTTCTCACAAGCTGTAAATACGGTCGAGCAGGGTCATACTGTGTGTCAAAAAGCCCAAGAACCCATCTCTCTCCTCGAGGTCGACGTCCCCTTTGGAAATGTGCTTAAGAAGAGACAAATTTCATTAAAACGTGTTGAATATATAGAAAAAATTAAGAAAGACTGTTTCCTAGCAGGTGCAGGACATAAGTGGGTATTATAAACTGAAATACGGTTGATGTAATGTTTCGTATGTATTTTAGTTGATATGTTTTCTGTTGTAAAAAAGACCTGAATGAAATACAATGTATACGAGGCATCGAGGTGAGTCTCTTTATGGGCACATTTCTTGATGACACATTAATTTTTAACATTTTCAAGGTAAAATGCGCACAGTTTTTGGCATTTTGGCTCTAATGTGGCTACAGGTTTTGCCGAAGATTTTGGGAATAATTCGGATGGCGCTATTTTTCTGTTGAAGTCACTACGGTGAGATCGACTTTCTGGGATGGAAGAGAAGAGAATAAAACGTGCTATAGCCATTTGCGAGAAGAAGATAAGGTGCAAATAAGCTTACATTTTTTCAATTGATCTTCAAAGGATAGTGACTAAAACACCACACGATCACTACGAGTAACATACAAGTACACACGAGTAATTACGAGTCATACGGGCGCACACAGATACATATGCGTAACATAAAAGTAACATATGAATACATGGAGTAACACACAGATAACATACGGTCAAATGTGGGTAATACGCATGAAATCTGCAAAGTAAAATACAAGAAATTGGACCCTTAACGGAAATCGTTGATTTGTTTTTCACTGCTCGGTATGGAGAGAAATTAGCATTTGAGGGTGTGTGTGTCTGCGTGTGTGATGGGGGTGGGGGGGCTGAGAAGAGACCTTCCTTAATGCTTCCTGTGAGCCTATTACTGCATAAAATAGCAATAACAAAACTAATAATAAATTGAAATACTATTCAATCCTGTAGGCTGAACAACAACGCTGATTTCCTACGGTTACCACCCTCCCGAGGTAATATGCGGGACAAGATCGGCCCTTGTGACCCTAGGGTGGAAAATGTTTGAAGTTTTCAGTTTTTCCCGTGGGTAGGGGGTTGGGCAACTTCAAATAACTACCCACACAAAGACTCCTGGGACGAATTGCGATTGACTACCTAATTTACCCCCTTTTTTTTTTTTTTTTTTTTTTTGTATTTTATTAATTTTTATTAATTCAAAGTTACATACATTTTTCATAAACAAACATAATTCACATAAACAGACAGACACGGTACATCATATATCTACATACACAACCCACAGTTCCTCTTAGCTCTCCTCGGCTTCTAAATATAATACTAGTACAGCGCAGCAACAAACATGAGATTCTATATCATCTAATAATTTTTTTTGTACTTGTCCCATTTCATATTATGAGCTTTTAGCTTATTATTTGATTTTGCGATCATAGTCTCGAGTTGGTGGATCGTTTTAATTTTGAGGTTTAATACTTTAATTGAAGGAAGAGATTTGTTCTGTCGGCAAGAATATAAATACTGTTTGGCAATTATTAAAATATGATTGATTAATAATTCGTCTTCGCACCTTAAAATACCAAACATTATATCTTTTTCAGAGAGGTGTTTTATCTTTACGCCCTGATTATCGAACCACTTTATTACCTCAGCCCAGAAATCCTTAGTATAACGACAAGAAATAAAAAAATGCTCCAAGGATTCGTTCATTTCGCCACAGAAGGAACACACCGGGGATGGAATAATACCAATTTTATTTAAAAAAGAATTTGTGATAAGACACCTATTAAGTAGTTTATACTGGAATTCACGCGATTTTGTGTCCAAGGAAGTACGAATTTACCCCGACCTGCTCTCGTGCTGGTCTCGTAGCTCAGTCGGTAGATCTAATTCGGAGGTCGTGGCTTCAATCCCCACTTGGTCAAATTTTCTTTGCCCCGTGAGGACTCCCAAATTTCCTTTAAAAGGGTAGTAACCCAGGGGGATTTATTGTATCGGCAGTATTGCCTTCTTCCAGCACCCAAGCATTTATTTTAAAAAAATTATAATTTATATTACGGGTGCTTCGCGGTTCACATTCTATATCTATATCATTTGAACCAATGAATACACCGAGCAGTAAAAACAAATCGAAGGTTTCCGAGAAAGGTCCAATTTCTCGTGTTTTACTTTGTTTTTACAAATCAAAGGAAAGAAAGTCAATTAAGCTTTCGCTAAAATGCATGCGATCAAAAACCATTTCCCATTTGAGTTTTGGAATGTAATTTTTTTTTTTGGATGACAAACTGCAGTTACCAGTATACATCTTGTATTACGGAGGACAGTAAGGAAATTAACCAATGTTTTTTAAAACACTTGCACACAGCCATTGTTTTGCTCCATTTTGTCGGACAAATATCTCGAAACAGTTGTATTCCTATAAAGTGGATTTACAAAGCTACGGAACCTAATACGATCTATATTTTCAACCGTCACCACCATTTAGTACACCAGCGTTGAAGACTACATCATCGGAAAATGAAATTTCCTTACTCGCGGTCCAATGGGAACAAACAGTGTTAGAATTGTTTTGACGTTTACTAAAAACACGCGCTTGATATAGAATGAAATAGAAATCAAAACTTTATGAGTGCGGTTGGAAGTATTGCGAGTTCACTCTACCGACGTCCCGTTTGCCGTCATGTCTCAAACTGGAGCTAAATAGTCGAATTGTGTGCTCTTTATCGACTGACGGTGACACTTTTTTTTTTAAAGAATAATGACAGCGGCGGCGGAAAAAAAAGTTAAAATGCCATTCATTGTCCAATGAAATAAGCTTCCAAAGCACAGATAATAAAACCAAATATAACCTAACCTTTGAAAAGGGTGTAGTAAGTCTCCAACGCAATAAACATCGTGCGTTGTAGATCTCATAATTTTGATCTACTGTAAGTGAACACAGATCCTTAATTCTCACACCACATCTATCTCCGGAAAAGTAACAGGCAAAGTCAATAGGTTGAATATACTTGAAAAACTAGAGAGGGTAAAGGACCGTGCACTTAGGTATGACATGTATTTAAAGCAAAGACCCTTCATTAAGAAAGAATGCTCAATATGATTGGTTTACAAAACACATTAAAGGGTCGTCTCACCCAAGATATGTTAATTACGATAGACAGATGTTTTCAAAAAGAGACACCCACCACTACAGCTAATTCATTTCAAGTAAAGAACACGCATCGTAATTAAAGGGGCACAAATATGCTTTGATACCTAAAGTAACATGTACAAAACATGGTCTAAGGTCTCTTCGTTACTTCGCCGCTGTAAGGACTTGGAATTCGCTGCCGGAGACGATACGCGCTATGGCCGGCACAAGAGAAATTTAAAACTGGATTCCAGACACGCAATTTACATCTAAATTATGAGGCAATCATATTACTTATTAGAGTTTTATATCTTTTATCGTGGAATAAACCCTCCCTCCGGGGGGCAATGAATTATCGGTGAAGTGTCGGTCAAGTATCGGTGAAGTGTCGGTCAAGTATCGGTGAAGTACCGGTGAAGTATCGGTCATGTATCGGTCAAGTATCGGTCAAGTATCGGTCAAGTATCGGTCAAGTATCGGTCAAGTGTCGGT